>JAOTON010001142.1:102500-480262 GCA_034440635.1 Lepas anatifera | reverse complement strand
TAGGGCCACCATACCAGATCAGAGGCCCCAGTTAAGCACAGTGGTACCCAGATTAGCTCAGGGCCCCAGCTAGGCCTAGGGGTCCCAGGGTGGCTGCTATAGAGTCTCAGGAACACAGTGGCGTAGCCAGGATTCGGCCAAGGAGGGGTCCGACTACCGTCGGAGGGCCCCAGGCCGGGGGTCCCCTTAGTAAACGGGCCCATCTCCTATATTTTTGTATAGCATTTTAACATTATAACATTCACACGAGGGAAATTTTGTTGTGCCTTTTTAAGCATTCATTCTTATTTTGTTTAAAGCTTGGTTTTTTCGATCCGACCAAGTGTTGGTAAACTAAGGTCACCAAATATTAAGGATGACCCATACCTTATATGGTAGCGTGGCTATAATAACAGCTTTGAGCCATATTTCAGGAAGTTCAATGTTGATGCGCGCATGATGTTAAACCTGAGTTTACCCTCAATTCACTCGGGTAATCAGACATGAAGTTATTGGACGTCAGTCGTTTTGAGTACGAAGAAATGATCTTCTACGGGAAATGACTAGCAATTATATCCCGGTGTCGAATCCATGAACTCTTTAATCGGGAAATTTCCAAAGAAACGAAAAAAACGAATAAAGATACAAGGGATATGGTAGTGTGTCCCGAACGTTACATATCCTCTATTCCGTCGACAGATCCTGTTGAGATCCAGTTACTTTCTTACCCTTGCTATCTTGTAAACGAGCAAATTACCAAGACAAAAGGCGCCCAAGATATCTATCGCCTTGGTTCACTCTGTTATTGTTATTTTCAACCTTTCATACCTATTTTTCTTTTTGGGATTATGCTCATCAATTTCTGTCATTGCCCTTGTTTGTCTGGTTTTCCACGAAAATATTGGAAAGTTGTTTATTTCAGAATATTTAGGAATGTAGTTATTGGTGTTAAGCTAATATATTAAAAATTTACTTAAGTGCCAAATTTCCTGTTCGATTTGCTATTATGGTAAAATTAGATTAATTTTTGCCTTTCCTTCGATAATGGTGCCTGATCGCCATGTTTCAATTTGTGCTTTTTTAGTACGCAATAGGGGTAGGTACATTTTTTCCGAGGCATATGATTTTGAAATTTTTTATTTGAGCTCTGGGGCCACCTAATACCAATACTTGGCGGCGCTCACAAAGCTAATTTTCGACCGCTCTCCCGATTAGATCTCAGGGGGTCTCGGAGACCGATTCACGGCGCCTCTTGATCAAAACTGAGGGCCCCTGAGAATCTCTCGGGGCTCCTGAGAGGAGTTATCGGCAGCACCTCTGAGACTAATTATTGGGCCCCCCAGATTTGCTCTGGAGGGGGGGCTGAGACTGACTATCGTGGCCATCCAGATTAGCTATTGGGGTCCCCTGAGGCTGTCTTTGGGGCGGGGAGGGGGGCTGGGAATGACTTCCGACAGCCCCCTGAGACTTACTCTAGGGCGCCCCTGAGACAAACACCCTGGGGGGGTGGAATCACCTCTGAGACTAAGTCTTTGGCGTTCCTGAGACTGACTCGGAGGCTCCAGATTAGCTCTCGCGCGCCTAAGGCTAACTCCGGGCCCGTGAGACCAAAACTCGGGAGCACCTCTGGAAATTACTCTCAGAACCCCGAGATTAACTCTCGGATGTCTCTGAGACTGACAACCGGGAGCCCTCTGAGACTAACTTTTGGGTGCTTCTTGAGATTGACTCTCGGGGCCGCTTATACCAATACTCGGGGGGTGGCGGGGGGCACAGCCTGAGGCCAAATCTCGAGGGCTCCCAAAATTACCCCTCTGGGGCCCCCTGAAACCAGCACTCTGCGGATCAAATTAGACTAGCTCTTCGGACCCCCGGATTAACTCTCGGGGCCACCTGAAACTAAATATTAACTCCTGAGAGAGAAGCCCGTGAGACTATGAGGGCCCCCTGAGACCGACTCTTGGGGTGCTCTGAGACTGACTCTTGGGGTTCTCTGAGACAGACTCTCAGGGGGACCCCGAGACCGAATCTCGGGGTCCTCTAAGACAGACTCTTGGGGTCCCCTTGACCGACTCTTGGGGTTCTCTGAGACTGACTCTCAGGGGCCCCCTGAAATAGACTATGTTGCAGGGCCCTGAGAACCACTCTCTGGGGGGGCTCCTGAGACTTGCTCGGCCCCCTCCCCTGAGACAGACTCCCGGGGCCCCTGATACCGAATTTTGGGGCCCCTGAGACCAACCCTCTGGGGCCCCTAAAATCTACTTTCGGGAGGCCTTGAGACCGACTCTCAGGGCGGGGGCCGTGAGGCCGACTCGGGACACCCTGAGAACGAATCTTCAGGGGCCCCTGAGACTGACTCTGGGGGCCCCGTGATCAGATAATCATTTGCAGTGGTTCAGATTGGCCCAAGGGGTGGGGGTCTGCGGACGCCTAGGGCCCCCTTGGCTACACCACTGCATCCACACTTTCGGGGGCCCTCTGAAAGCACCATTTGGAGGCCCCTAAAATAATTGCTCCCCCTAGACCAATACTCCGGAGCCCCTTGATGCTGATGCCCGGGGGTCCTAGGACTAAGCTCGGGGTCCCACTTAGATCAGGTTCAGGGGCACCCTTAGACCCATGCTTGCGCTTTTCTCAGGAGTAACTCGACACCGATGTTCCGGTGCCCTCAAGATCAATATTTCGAGCCCCCCCGAGACTAATGCTCGGTGCTCTGGAGCCCCTCGATGCCGATGCTCGGGGGTCCTGAACCCAGGCCTGGAGGCCCCTAGGATCAAACTCTGGGTCTCATGAGGCCAATGCTCGTGCCTCACTCATGAGTCCCTCGATATCAATCGTCGGGGGCACTCCGAGGGAGGGCCCTGAACCCCTGAGACCAAGCTCGGGGGCCCCTGAGACCAAGCTCGAGGGAACCCTGAGACCAAGCTCGGATGCTCCCTGAGACCAAGCTCGAGGGCCCCCTGACACCAAGCTCGGGGGTTCCCTGAGACCAAGCTCGAGACCCCGTGAGACCAAGATCGAAAGGCCCATGAGACCAAACATCGAAAGGCCCATGAGACCAAGCTTGCCCCCCTAAGACCAAGCTCGGTTGTCCCCTGAGACCTAGCTCGGGGCCCCTGAGACCAAGCTCACGGGCCCCCGAGATCAAAATTCGGTATTCCAGAGCCCTCGATACCAATGATCGGGTCCCCTGAGACCAAGCTCGGAAGGCCCGTGAGACCAAGCTCGGGGCCCCTGAGTCCAAGTTCAGGGGTCGCCTGAGACCACGCTCGTGGGGCCCCTGAGACCAAGCTCTGGGGCACCCTGAGACCAAAATCGAAAGGTCCGTGAGTCCGAACTCAGGGGGCCCTTGAGATCAATGTTCAGTACTCAGGAACCCTCGATACCGATGATCAGGGGCCCCTGAGACCAAGCTCGGGGTCCCCTGAGACCAAGCTCGGGCGTTCCCTGAGACCAAGCTCGGAGGGCCCCTGACACCGAGCTCGGGGCCCCTGAGACAAAGCTCGGGGGGCGCTGAGAACCAGCTCGGTGGCCCCCTGAGACCAAGATCAGGGCCCCCGAGACCAATGCTCGTGTTTTCCAGTGCATACGGTCAGCCTTATGCATCAGATGCCCTCGGATGCCCCCCTGAGACCAAGCTCGAGGGCCCCTGACACTAAGCTCAGGGAGAGGGGGCCTGAGACCAAGCTTAGTGGCATCCCTGAGACCAAGCTCGGGGTCCTCTGAGACCAAGCTCGGGGGTCCTGAGACCAAGCTCGGGGTTATCTGAGACCAAGCTCGGAGGGCTCCCTGACACCAAGCTCGGGGGCCCCTGAGACCAAGCTCGGAGGCCCTGAGACCAAACTCGAAGGGCCCCCTGAGACCAAGCTCGGGAGCTCCCTGAGACCAAGCTCGGGGGTCCCCTGAGACCAAGCTCGGGGGCCCTGAGACAAAGCTCGGGGTTACCTGAGACCAAGCTCGGAGGGTTCCCTGACACCAAGCTCGGGGGCCCCTGAGACTAAGCTCGGGGGCCCTGATTCCAAACTCGAAGGGCCCCCTGAGATTAAGCTCGGGAGCTCCCTGAGACCAAGCTCGGAGGGCCCCCAGACACCAAGCTCGGGGCCCCTGAGACAAAGCTCGGGGCCCCTGAGACCAAAATCGAAAGGCCCGTGAGACCAAGATCGAAAGACCCGTGAGACCGAGCTCGGGGGAGGGGCCCTGAGACCAAGCTCGGGGGCCCTGAGGCCAAGCTCGGGACCCCCTGGGACTGAGCACAGGGGTCCCCAAGATCAATATTCGGTACTCTGGAGCCCTCGATACCGATTATCGGGGGGCCTTCTGAGACCAACCTCGGGAGGCCTCCCTCCCCGAGACCAAGCTCAGGGGCCCCTGAAATCAATTTTTGTGTTTTTAGTGCATAAGGTCAGCCCAAGGGAGCCCGCGGACCCCTGAGACCCCCTCCCCTGGCTACACGACTGCCAGAACATCTCAAGGGGCCCATTCAAGCTCTCGGCCGCCCCGTCAGTGGCTGTAAAGCCTTATAGGGGTCCCAGACCATCTCAGGGGCCCTCAGTTCAGCACAGAGGCCCATATTAGCTCTGATGACCAGATAAGCTTAAGGGCCCGGATCATCCAGGGGCCCCTTGTCGGCATATTTGGGGTTTCAGAACAGTTCAGGGTTTCAATTAAAGCTTATAAACCAATTTCAGAGCAGGGGCCCTATTCCTGTACAGGGGTCTCATATAAGTTTATGGTCTTCTGTGCATCACAGGGGATCCAGATTAGCTCAAGGGACAATATTAACTTTACGGTCCCAGCTCAGCTCAGGGGCCCCCAGGTCGGTGGATATAGGTTCTGGCCAACTCACGGGGCCCTGTTTAAGGTTACGGCTCCTAGCTCACTTTAGGCAATTTCATGCTGCCCAAACCATCTCAGGGGCGCTCAGTTCAGCTCAAAGGGCCCAGATTAGCTCGTATGGCATCAGAGGCCAGTTCAAGGGCCCCGAGAAGCTTAGGGGACCTTAAAATCAACTCATAGGACCTCAACTTAGTTTAGGGGCACAGGTAAGTTTAATGGGGTTCCGGGGCAAGCTATCGGGCCAGTTTGAGTTTCTTGCTTGATATTACAGTTGTTGATATTCTTATCTCCGTTGCAGGGGCCCATCCCAGAAAAGTGGGGGGGCCAGTGGCCCCCCTGGCCCCCCCCGGTTCCTACGCCTATGGTCCGAGTTACTCCTAATTTGGATGGTTGTCAAATAAACCAAATACATATATAACGAACATGAGAAGAAGTTGCAATGTCTGCATGTTTACTGCATATACTTCAAAAGACAAGTGCAAGAATTGCCTAATCACAACTCAATAAATATCAGGACTAATACAAGTCATTAAAAATCCAGGAGTGAGGAAATATACAACAGGAAACATGGAAATCGATGACATAGCGAAGTGCGGTGGGATCAATTTGCCAAGTACGAATATGAAGTTCAAGAAAATAAAATGCTGAACTGGAAACAGACAGTGACGTCTACGAAACCAAAAAGAATACGATGCCGAACACCGCCGATTTCATCTTCATCTTCTTCAGTTTATTTTTGTGTTATCAATTTATGTATGTGTGCGTGTGTGGAACAGCAATCCTATCCTTATCCTCCTCGTTATCCTTAAACTGCCTGGAGGCAGCGAGCGCATGCGCCTTGGGCAGCAGCGACCCCTCCAGGTAGTATCCCACCTTCCTTTAACCTCATCCATCCTAATCCTTACCGTCTCCTTTCATAGTCTTCATCACTTCACGTTCATTACGACGGCGCTTGAAAAGCCACCGTATGTGTGGAAGTGTTCGTAAATAATACAATACAATACAATACAACTTTCGTCAAATTTTAAGGTTAGGTCATCTCAGGTCAGGTAACCAGTACAGGTCAAGTGACCTGACCTTAAAAAAGTTTAAGATAGCATAAGTCGGAACAAAGTGAACTCATCCGATTGAAGTGATCTGACAAAATGGTTAAAATATTTCGATGGAGAAGCGTATGGGCTACCAAACGCCGTTTACCACTTTTTCACTACATAGTGTGTGGTTCTCGAGATTTTAGGAGGGAGGGTACCCGCCCCCCGTCGAAGCGAAGGTGGCTCAGAGCCCCGTCAATGCGCGTGTTTATCTGGTAAAACAAGGAGATAAAACCTTAATCCGTACGAGATAAAACGTGTTCGAGATTAAATGTGGCGGTGTCCCAGGACGGACCACCCTAAAAGACCGTCTGGGCCTTTCACGGCAGGAGAGTGTGGAGGCGGGGGCCTGCGCACTGGCCACTCCTTTCTCCTGTGCAGCTACCGAAAGAGGATCGGCCTGGACCCGGAAGCCACGTGCCGGGAATGCGACGACGGAGAGGACGAGGCCCTCCACCAGCTTCTGACCCAGTGCCCTGCGTGCACTGACCTGCGCTGGGACATATTTCGACGGGACGACCCGCCCATCCGGGAGGCGCTGGCGGACCCGCAACGGCTGGCGATGTTCCTGCGGCGGTTGGGGCGCCTACAAGGGCGCCCTCCCCCGTATGGCCGGAACACTCAATCAATCAATCAGATTAATGTGTCCGTCGACATCTAAATATTTGACATAATTTTAATCCTCTGGTCCCCGGAGAATATAAAACCTCGGCCTGCGGCCTGGGCTAACGCCCCACCGGCGCAGGAGAGCCGCATGACAATGTGCCGAAAGCAAACCATATTTCGTTCTTAATGTATCTCTTCATAAGCCTGCAAGTCAGTTTTATCATTCTTTTCTTTGAAATAACCAATAAAGAGTACGTGGTCACCCCCGGATTCGAACCGGACCTACCTGATCAAGAGACAGGGCCTCTAACCACTAGACCACCGTGCCACACTACTCATCCTCCCACTAGCTGAACAGCTGTGACCCGTCAGGAGGTCACTGGCTAGTACAACTCCGCCGAATATGCCGGGCCGCTGGCGCCGGGTGCTGTGCTTGTCCCGAAAAGGCACGATATAAAGGTGCTTCTAGAAGACGAACCAAACATTCTTTTGGGCTGAAATTACTTGTATCGTCGAGCTAGGATCGTAAGCTAGCTTCATGCCAAATTTCTTCCACTTCCATCCATTTTAAGGACTTCAAACCATGGTGAGAAGCAAAGGTGGTCCGAGAAATTTAGCATCTTGTAATACATTTTGGACTAATTACTCGGAAGCCATTAGAGATAGGTGGGTAGTATAAGTGAGCGAAATGACCGCAAGTAACTTTCCTATTCAGCCATGTCAGTTCTAAGTTTGTGAGTGACATGAGCTTGGAACCAGGAAGATGCAAATAAAAAAGTTTTTTGACGCAATTTCTATTTATGCCTATAAAACAAAGAATTTCACATTCACAATTTCCATCTCCAAATATTATCAGGCGGAAGCAATGTTCTTTCATTATTTGAAATGAAAACTTAAATCGGTCAATTAGATTGTGAGATATTAACGTTGAAATGAAATGAACCAAAAATTCAGTCTTCCGGAAGAACTGTAAAAAGTAGGTCAAAATTTTACGTTTTGCACTCAAAACTATGCCTAAGCACTACAAAATTTGCCTAGCTACCCCTAGGTAACTGCCTTTCAGCTAACTGAGACCTGTCTTCTGACATTTCGAGCGCCCAAGTCGGCCATCAACTTTTAGCAGGTTTTTTGCTCGCGTGAGAAATGCCGCGTTTTCGCGCAATAAATATTGTCGGATCAGCTCAATTCGTTTTCCCTAGCTGGCCCTTCTTATCTTTCGAAAAGGACATAAGTTTCAAGTTCGTAGGTTAAGAAGTAAAAATTAGAAAAATATAAAACAGAAAAAGTTTGAGCCGAAATTTCTCAAAAACTATTTTGGATTTCGACTCGGGGCTTCAGTTTGGGTGTCTGGAGCAGAAGGGCTATCACCCTACAAAATTCCAGAGCTCTGACATCAATTCTCAGGACTGACAGACGCCAACAACAACAACAGACCACGACGAGACCCGTCTGAGCGGCCAGAATAGAGCCGCTTGAGAAATCTCAATGCGCTTCGCTCCATGGATTTCGTCATGCGGCTCTGACACGTAGTCTAGAGAACCGGAGAATAGCTGAATGTGATAAGGAAGAATAACTCTTGATACGCGTCAGAACTGGGGAACCAAAGAGCAGTCACCACGATCCTTGGATGAACTAACAAAAAATATGTGCAGCCACCAAGTGTGGAACGCACCACGACCCCAAACCTGATCACTTTTTGTTTCAGGGGGAACGTTTGTTGTGTGCTGCAGGTTGGAGATGGACTGACCACCTCACTTCTCTGTCCGTGGTGGTAGCTAGTTCAATTTTTGTATATAGATATACAAGATTTAAGAATACATCCTTTTTGACTTCAAGTTGAGTTAGTTTCTGATCCGGGTGCATCAAGAAAATATACCTGAAAATTCTAGCCTGGAACAGTTCGTATTAAATAAAAAGGATTCTACAATTAATCTTAACATTGGTAGTGACGGAGCCTAAACCTAAGAACACGCATTGCGGCTTTAAGACAAGCAAGCTGCTGGCATCTTGAATGACATTTGTTTATGAAAATGATAAGCTTTTATTTTTAATACTTCGGAGTTTGGAAACGGTCCTTTCTCATAATAGTCGCAGAAGCACTTCATATAACATCATATTATTATATAAAATAGTATATTAACCGTTATTTTTATTAGATTGTTTATTAGATTATCTACGTTGACAAGATGTTTCATGACCAGCCTCCTCGAATCATGGTTGCAAAATGGGGTAATACACTGATAAATATTCAGGTACATCCCTTCACCACAATTCTCATAATATAATAGGTGAACACATAAATGTTTAGTCAGAGTGCTAGGATATCCTCGAATCGAGTTCCAATATTCGAATATTCCAGTACTGAACTACATTATTTCAGCAACCGAGTTCCATATCAGATCTAAATTTCAAGCCTTGGTCACACTTTTTTCCGGTTTCCCCCACCTCGGTGGCGGAGGCATTTATTCATAGTTTACACTCTTCGACGTTAAAACTCAATGCATAGTTAGGTCAGCGATGAGCAGGAAGCTCCCCCAGGAGCGTCGGCGAGTATCAGGCGCTCAGCGGGGAACACACGACCGCCCCGCAGGGTGCGAGGGTGAGGGTCTGTACACTACCCTCACCAGTGCACCCACCGGCACAGCCCCCCGTTCCCAGACGAGCGCCCACATCCAGACACTGCCCACAAGTTTTCGCTTATTGTATTATGAGGATTCTGACGAGGGGCTGTGCCCGAATATGTGATCACAGTGTGATCACAGGCTCCATTAATCAGGAATTCGAGAGGCAAAGCCATGAAACATCTTACCAATTTATAATCATGCTCCTCGGCTACGCAATGCAAGATTCATCTACTTTTGAAAACCAACAGATATCAGTTGATCAATGAGGCTTATATTCAGACTCACAAAAACATTTAAAAGCGAGTGATAACCCTCGGCAGGTGAGAAACGCGTGCAACAATCAGGTCTGCGAGTCCCCAAAGAGCAATCTTCCGAGTGCAACGTGAACTAGCGGATATAACTCAGTACGTCAGTGATGGATCCAGGCCAATGTTTTTTTGTGGTGGGGGGAAGACAGGGTTCAAAATCGTGAATAAAAATGTTTTAAAGATCGGCGAAAATCGCAGAGTTTGGGAGGAAAGTAAATTTTTCCCTGTACCCACCAGTGGGTATGCGGCTTCTAGTTCCAGTCCTAAGAAGGGTGGGAGCGAACCAAATACTGAGCGTACATCAAAAGCATAACAGATTTTGCATCTGTCCACAATAAGTGCTACACGATTTGATAAAATTTTCACCGCAATAGTGTGAGCCCAAAGTAGTCACTTATCATTTTCGCCGACTTTCACACTTACGACCACCAACAAAATCTGACCACTTGATTTTTTACTATAAAGACCTGTTGCATTACGTGTTTTTTTACCTTGAAGCTAAAAAGTACTTTTAATGGTATGTTTTACTGAGGTCCTCAGAGGATGTGCCTTGATATACGGCGATAAATACCACTTACGCACACACATGAACGTATACTGCGGGCACACAGGTAGACGACCGAGGTGCACTCAGACAGGTTCGTGTTCAATGCAGAAAACTGCTGGCTGTGGTACTCTGCCAACTCTAGGATTCCATTGCTCGTCCTCTGAAGCTTGTCTTCCAGCAGCAGGCGTAAATGGCGATAGTCACTCACTGTCGAGGGGCAGCACCTGATTATTTCTGTTTTGCATTCAGCTTTCTGGGGTAGCCCCTTCTTAACCCTCGCCCCACCGGGGGGGCCATCGATGGCCCCCCTAAGGTTTTTCCGGGATAGCAGAAAAACGACGAGGCGCAGCACCGCGGTTGAGGGCTCTACCTCTCACTGCATCATTTTCCCATCATCCCTGAAATTTTTAACCCCGGGTCACCCAAGGTCAGGTCACCAGACGAGGTCAACCAAGGTCACCTCACTTCACCTTTAGAGCTCTGTAAGAGCTACATTTCAAAGTCGATCAATTTGAAACTTCCTACACTTCATGACCCCTCCAGGGTCTACAAGGTGTATATCCGGGATTTTTCGATTTCGTGCCCTGAGGTCAGGTCACGAGGCGACCTCTCCCATTGGAAAAGCATGGGGAAAAGCTATTTCATGATATAAAAGCCACATAAATGATTGCAAATACTCAGACTGCTCAGAACAACGTTTTTGGACACCCTTTCACGGATCCCAGGGGTCATATTTGCCCTTTGACTTTTCCAAGGTCATCCAAGGTCACCATAGGTCAAAAACAGTATTTTGACAATAACTTTTGACCTAATTGAGCTAGAGCGGTGAAACAAACACCATCGTGTTTGTCTCGTCACTGGCTTTCATTTGATATACGGCAAGGTTACTTTCTGACCTTTCTTGACCTCAGGTCATATTAGGTCACGAGGTGACCTCTGGAGGTCAAACCACTGGCGGGAGGTCTTTACGTTCCACATAGCGGAAAAAGTACTGGCAATTTGCTATCAAATGTACTTTACCAGGCCTCAATAGCTCTAATGACATAAGAGTTATGCCCAGTTTGCTCAATCATTGCATATTTGAGTGAAAATAGCCGATCTTGACCTAATTTGACCTCTGGAGGTAAAACCATTGACCTGAGCACTAAAACATGCGAAGTAATTTCTTACTGAATTCACGCGAGCTTTCTATTGCACTTTGCAGATTTGCGCTAACGCCCATATTTTCGGAGTTAGAGGGGGGCCATCGATGGCCCCCTCGGTGGGGCGAAGGTGGCGCCCGGACCCCGGTGGGGCGCGGGTTAAATTAGAAGACATTTTCACAGCAGGAACAGATGGGACCAATAAAGGGTACAAATAAAATATCACAAGCTCACAATGAAAGCAAACAAGATATCATTGCATCTTGTTTTAAACATATAAAAATATTATATATATATATATATATATATATATATATATATTCAAGAAGAAAGACGTCCTCAAAGACGATCTATACTCTAGATCATGGGTTTTTGGAAGGGTTGGGTGGAACCATGCAAAATCATGATTTTTTATAAATTATAATACATTATTTCCAAGCTGGCCCACAATAGAAAACAAATATTTCAAATTTCAGGTCTATGGAAGAATCGGTCTGATTGGGTTCATCCCATTCAAAGTAACAAACAAAATGATCATACACAAGCTGGTCCATTGATTGGGATGATAGTTTGATGATACACAGCAGCTACAAAAGACAGGTTTTCTAGTAAAAAAATTTTCTCTCTGAAGTGACCAGCTTAATCTTTCACATATTCCTCTAGGAAAACACAAAAAATTGCATCACCCAAGATTGCCCTCCTGTCATTCCTATATGTCTATCCATACTCTTTGTTCACAATTATATTTTTGTATTGGCTGGGTATATTCCTAGTGTTTCAAATCATAATACATCTTATCCTAGTTTTTCTTCAGTTTATTTTAAATAGCAATTATAAAAAAACATGCAGATGGGCATTTGCAGAGGGCAGATGGATGAATTCATGCTAAAGCCACTTTCATGTCTGGAAACAAACAGTAGCACTTGAAATATGAGTAACTTCATCCGAGAAGTGGATAAGAGTACACAAACTATTATGTACTGCATGGTACCAAAATAAATGGTAAAATCTGTTTCAATATGTGAAATTATCAAAAACATTTTCATACTTTAAAGAAGGTAAACTAAGCAGAAAATGCACTAGCATGCACACATTGTGCACAACTAGTATTTGTAACAGGTAGAAATTTGTAATTCAAATTGCAGGCTTGATATAGAATTTTACTAGAGTGCACAGATATTGTAAATAGAAAGTTGGACCAAAAAGAGAGCGAATATGGGACATTCAAAAATAATATGCCTAAGCAATCATTGGAAAATTGTCATCGCCAATCATTTTCACCCATTTTAGTACACAAGTTGACCTGTGCAACAATAAAATGAGGATTTTTTGGCATTGACACTACTCATAAGCCTTGTTCCATCTGTCAGCACAGTCCTGTCTGCAGGCCCTCGAGCCTCTCCTCTAGAAAAGAAATATCAGTGCCGCGACTGCCTCTAGTATGTGCTACTGCTTATCAAACAAAAATCAACCAGAATACTTATCTACCAATCACAAAATAGTGCGCTGCCACTGTTCTGCTTTTACTGTTTCATCCAGCAGCACCACAGCAGGTTGTCAGCCTGTAAATCTACAATTGGTTCTATGATTTGTTCTCAGGGAGAGGCTATAGTCATGTGACATCGACTCAATGCTGCTCGCTGATTGGTGTCGACAGACTGAATGAGACCACAGCTATAATAGCGGGCCAAAATGAATAGTTATCAATTAAGCATACAATTTGCTTTCTGCCAACTTCGTGAACCTAATTAATGCAGAACAGAAACATTAAATGCATTGCCCATATTTGATGGGATTAGTGCCTGACTAACTCACTACACTCACTACACAAAACCTCAATGGGCATTGGTGCCCAGCAACGATGGATGGCAAAAATTAAAATTGTTTCATTAACTTTTCACTCATACATTGTTTCCTCTGAGAAAATCTCAATTGACCACATCAAATGCTCTAAATATTTTACGTACAGATAACCCACGATATTGTTTTGTTGATCACGAGACCGGACCGGCGACAATCTCCTCGTCCTTAAAACCACCAAAACCTTTTTTCATGCCTCAAAAGAGGCTCTTCTGGATCGCGCGACCCGTATCTTTTTCTTGTATCATTGTCGCTGCAATGCAATCATGCAATAACGAACAATTATTAATTATAATCTTTAGGGTGATCGGGCCTGGCCGCAGCGCTAATAAGTCTTATAGAGTTTGTATTCATATCTCCGTGTTTGCCGCGGCTTTTAAAATGGTAAATATGGATAACTCGTTGAAAGCCGTGATGACATCACATTGGCCTCGGTCATCGAAAGTGTTGGCACCTGGCGGATTTTTTTGGAAACGCCAGTAGAGGGACTGACGTCTGGCGCGGCTGCTTCATATCCGGCGCATTTGTAAATAAACTCTTGGTTCCTACACGGTTCCTATGGTAACGGATTTTCAGTCGTGGTAAACTCGTGAAAGCGCGTGGTTACACGTGACGTTGGGTGGACGTGAATATTGAAGACTGGCGTTATTTTCTTGTTTGTTATAATCTTGGAAAGTTCAAAGAAAATGGAGAAGAGACGGATAACCATTAGATCCAATCAGAAATGCTGCGTTCCTCAGTGTGTATCCTTCCGAAGAAAGTGTCGAAGTCTCAGCTTTCACAAGTTTCCTCAGGATAAGGTGCTGTCCAAGCAGTGGAAGTTGAAACTGAGAATTGGGAAGAAGATAGGCTCAAATGCTGCTGTCTGTTGCAGACATTTTCAGCCATCTGACTTTCATTGACATCCACCTGGTAAGCGGCTGTGAGGCCAGTGTACAAAGTATGGCATTTTCGACGAGATCTCGTCGGCGCGAGTGCCCTTGGAGACAGGATGAGTGGTGCCAATTTTACCAACCTGGTGCGAATTTGCAAGGTTAGTGACACTTAAAATAAACAAATAATGGCTGAATGGCTATTAAGACACAGGAGGGGCCTTATAAAAAGCCCTTAATTAACTGAATAATGATTGAGATAGCATTGCATTGCAGGGGTAGGAATGGGTGCATTCTTTTCCTGGTATGTGGCATATTGGTGCGAATTTTTGGAAGATGGTGGTGCGATAATTTTAGATGGCTGGTGCGACTCGTCTGGCCTGCTGCCATACTTTGCAGACTGGCTGTGGGGCGATCTCCAGTTCCGCTTATGCCTCCTTCCACTCCCTTGAGCCTGCTTCTAGCAGGAGTAGGCCTTTATCCTTGGGCCGTCATCATAGGCGGATCCAGGATTGCCGATCGGGGGCACCTTCCCGGGGGAGGGGGGGCGAGGCGCCATTCTTGACCGAGAAACCCTATCGGATGGGAGCAAAACCCTATCGGTGGGAGCCGACTTTCGCATCCTGGGGTGGAGGGGGGGTGGGAAGCGAAATTTCAGGGGGCGTGGCCATTTCAGGGGGCGCCGAGGGTCAATGGCGGGGGACACATACTCCCTTTGCCCCCTGGATCTGCCTATGGGGCACATGTCCACTTTGCTGTCCCCTTGGATCCGCCTATGGCTGTATTCCTTTTTAGCCCGGGAAACTGATATCTTGAAATAGTTCGGTAGATATACGCCTTTATTCGTTTCAAGCTGTCTGAAATTCCAGTTTGAATGTACGATGGAAAATGCGTTTCCAAACATAAGCGTCGCCACCGGCAAAAAAGTGGGGGTTGCAGCAAACTTTAACCTGATCCTGACTACAAACTTTGCTCCTTGGGACCAAAAAGTCCTCGAATTTGGGCTCCTCACTGCCTTCTGCAGCGGCTGGTTATAAGCCACTGCCACATACCAGGCATAAAACACGTATAATTCACCGCTTACCATGCTATTCCCGGGCCCACCAACGTTGTTTACCTCTCGGAGTCCCTCTTTCGCGGCCATCTTGGATGGCACACTAGCGCCACTGGTGAGCGTGACCGGGGTCAATTGATGTAAGATAAGCCCACGTGACCAAATCCTATAAGGACTGGGCTTCTGATTGGTTGATGGTATTTCTTTAAAGTCCTATATTTCCTATTCAAAAGCGTTTTGGAAAGTTATTTTTATAAAATAATTTTTTTATATCTCAGGTTTAGCTACCAAAATGCTTCGATTGAAATTTTTTACATTCTTTGGTGTAGAAATGGAAAGCCATAGCCCGGGCTACGTCATTTTTCGATACCATAAGGACTCGGTAAAGTCGTCTATAAATGTTGACTTTGAGGCCGATTTTGAGGCATTTTGAGCCTGAATTTGCAAAAATGAGAATATGACTTCTGAAACAACTTTTTGCAACCTTTTGATCTAGCCAATAAAATTTTTGCGACAATGTCCCTTTAAATACCGGGACCCTCGGGGGTGTCATGGCGCTGACGCTCTGTGGCGAGCGAAATCAGCAGCTAGCGATATTTGAGATCTGGAACTTATCAAGAACTATAGAAAGTATTTGATATGCTGCCATATCAAGTTGAAGCTTCTGTAATGAAGGGAGCGAAGATATTATAAGTGATAAAAATTATTTTAATCGAGCCTTTCCTCCAGTTCTTAACTTTATTCCTATACTTTAGGTTAATTACAGGATTTTTTGGGCGAAAAGGTGTCGTCTGAGTCATATTCATATTCCATACATTTGATATGTAAAGGTACGAATAAAGGAAATCACCCAAGGGACCAGGAAGATCGCGCATGCGCAATGTATCGGACAGGGACCCTCAGGGCACCGGTGTAAAGATGCAGTTGTGGGACGGGCGCGCGCGCTGGCTGGCTGTCGGGCGTGCGCTCAGGCGCGCGCTCCTGCGTCGGGAACGGCGGCGGCGTTTGCGCGTCTCGCGCGGCGGCCGCGCCACGGTGTAGCTGGCGGCGGGCTGCCCTTGCCGCCTTCCCTATGCCCTCACACTCATATTTGTTTGGGGATTACAGTGTGGCGAACGCAGGCGTACGAGATGGGGCGGGGCATGCGCACATACAGAACAAGCAAGCACTCAACATGAGCCGAGACACACTGCATAAGAAGGCAGAGGGATATAATTTTGATCCAGCGTGCATGCAAGTCTCCTGCCTCCCCGCCCAATGTCTTCCCTCGACTAATCCACATAAAAGCGGCACCAGGGACTGTCTTAATCCCCTTTTTTGTTTGACTCCTAACATTATCCTACCTTAAGGCTTTGACCTCCTGATGCTCCCAGACCCTTACAAATGACACAATTTGCGTTCCGAACTGCACGTGCTATATCCCAGTAGACTTGATAAGTTCGCAATAAAAAAACTTATGACCTCGATAACTTGTTCCCTTTCTTTGGCCTTAGATTAATATTTCCACGGCCGGTGGCTCTCTACAGACAATGTATCGCTTGTAATAATCGGGGCGCGCCCCCTCTCCTGACCCCACCCGTTTCCCTATGGCCAGCGACACCATTCGGATCCATCAGGCGTGGGGGTGTCGAAGGTGCATTCTACCTCAGGACCTTCGCACCTAACCGCCCGGAAATCTAACGACGATCCTGATGGAACGTCGCCGCGGCCGGCGGTGCCACGCGGGCGCCGCCGAGCATAGGGGTCAGAGGAGCGCAGGTCACCCCTGGACCCCTCCCGGGAATAAGGTCCTTTCGGCGACCTCATCGGCCCGTCGACGCGAGAGGAAGACCTAGGACGCGTCCATCTCTGGCCAGCCTAACGCCCACGAACCTGGAGTATAAACTGTCTCTTCGGCTTCTTCCCTGGCTGAACAGCACCAAATTGACTGCGGTCTCTCCTTGGACCAGGGTCAGTCAGCCGAACTGACCCCTCGGCTCTCCCCGGCCGAACAGCACCAAATTAACTGCGGTCTCTCCCTGGACCCGGGTCAGTTCGTTTTTCGAACTGTCCCTCGACTCTCCCTGGCCGACAGCACTAAATTGACTGCGGTCTCTCCCTGGACCAGGGTCAGTTCATCAGTCGAACTGTCCCCTCGGCTCTACCTGGCCGACAGCACCAAATTAACTGTGGTCTCTCCCTGGACCAGGGTCAGTTCGTTTTTCGAACTGTCCCTCGACTCTCCCTGGCCGACAGCACTAAATTGACTGCGGTCTCTCCCTGGACCAGGGTCAGTTCATCAGTCGAACTGTCCCCTCGGCTCTCCCTGGCCGACAGCACCAAATTAACTGTGGTCTCTCCCTGGACCAGGGTCAGTTCGTTTTTCGAACTGTCCCCCGACTCTCCCTGGCCGACAGCACTAAATCGACTGCGGTCTCTCCCTGGACCAGGGTCAGTTCATCAGTCGAACTGTCCCCTCGGCTCTCCCTGGCCGACAGCACCAAATTAACTGTGGTCTCTCCCTGGACCAGGGTTAGTTCGTTTTTCGAACTGTCCCTCGACTCTCCCTGGCCGACAGCACTAAATCGACTGCGGTCTCTCCCTGGACCAGGGTCAGTTCATCAGTCGAACTGTCCTCTCGGCTCTCCCTGGCCGACAGCACCCAATTGACTGCGGTCTCCTCCCTGGACCAGGGTCAGTTCGTTTTTCGAATTGACCCTCGACTCTCCCTGGCCGACAGTACCAAATTGAACCCGCACCATGGATGCGCTAAGGCCCCATGGCGCATCCCACGGTCCTCCTCCAAGGACCGATCAAAGACTGGAACCACTCAGGCCCAGTAACCAACAGGGGGGGTTTCCCGTCTGTACGGTTCGTCGGCTGGACGGCGTAAGTGAATTGTAGCAATACAATCGGAGGCACTACGCAGCCGGCAACTCGAGGCATGGGCTATCAGTGTCATGAGCCTGTCCCTTTCCCCCTTCGAGGCCCCCGTTTTGTTTCCCGGCCAAAGTAGCTCCCTTACTCGGGGTGACACGGTCCCGCCCCGGGCCCATCCTAATCATCCCCCGACAGGATGTCCACCGGTCCTTATGTTAGAGCATTCTCGTCCACATGCATTCGTCTCAAGCAGTCTTCTTTCATACTTCATGTATTCATCCCCAACCCAATAACGGCCGAATAGTCGGGTCCCTGGAGTTTTGAATGTTTTCCCAACCCTCCGGTGAAAGTAATGTGGCCCTTGGCATTCCTCCCTCTGTCAGAAAACTTTGCCAGGTTCCGATCGATCTCAAACTCGAAAAGATCGGATTTATAATAATGATAAATTACTAGAAAAATTCTTATAGTCACTATTAGTATGGCCAAACGGTGCAAAAAGGGGCTTACGGAAATTCGTGAGAAGCAACAAGGGTTTTCCAAAGAATGAGCGGCAACAAGGGGGAAAGTTCAGGGTCTGACACCGGGAATCGCCACCTGGTCCCTCTCGGTAACCGTGCCTCACGAGGGCTGTCGAATAGACGCCGTTGGGTCCGTCATACCCAGCATGAACGGGGCACCCGCCGCGGCTGATGAGATGCCATCGCTCATATACCCTCCTTCATTCGTCGAGTCCTCTATACATCGTCTCCAGGATTAATGATACGCCATGTTCCCCCTCCCTGCTTTTTAACACCGTTGCTTATATGGTATGTCTAATAATACTGAATCCAACGCATTGAGCATGCGCGCCGTGCTCTGTCTTGGCGGACGCGGCATCACCGGCCTAACATCCAAGGGGCAACATAATGCCCTATTTAATAACTAATTTGCTTGGCACAATATTGGAGGTTAACTTTGGGGATATGTTTGCATTGCTTGGGAGAGATCAATATATCTTCCCCTGAGATCAAGCCTACTGCACTAAATAGCACAAGTATATCAAACCATGTACTCTCAATTTTGTATAACTTTGCAAGGCACAATATTGGAGGCTCAATTGGGGGCATATGTTTCCATTGCTGTAGAGACCAATATTTCTCCCACTGAGACCCGACCTACTGTACTAAATAGCACCAATGTATCGAACCATTTATTCTCAATTTCTTTGTTGTTGTAATTTACCAGGCTGCAAAGGGAAGTGACTTGTAATGTTCACCAGATATATATTCAGCGTCTCCGCATATTTTGCTAAAATTGATAGGCTCGTTGAAACTCAACCCCCCATGACCGGCGGAATTTCGTATTAACCCGTCTGCGTTTTCAACGTGCATCATTTAACCCGGGACAAATGGCCCCCCCAATCCACATTACGGCTCTACCCACGCATGTGCACGCATTGGACCCACTAAATTGAAGCATCTCGCCCCCCCAAGCATACTCTTTAGATGCAACAACGCCTAAAAATTCCCTTGGACACACCTTACACTAAGCCTACTCTGCAAAACTTCGCGGTTACAGTAATACCAATAACGCTCTGCTAGATTTTGGCCAAGGACCCGTACGGGAGTACTACCACCGCTAAAACTCAGTTCCCGACCGCGGGTAAAGAAAAGCGTGCTCTCCTGTCCACATAATCCTTAGAATTGTATGAATGTGCATGCTTAATGCATCCAAGATACCTTCATGGGAAATATGTTCACGAGGGGATGTGCCGTAGCTATAAGATTTTAGGTTTCAGAGAGAAGGAATAGTTCATAAGCAAATGATTGTGCGTGGCCCAAGATTATTTTAACACATTTTTGATAAGATAGTTTATAGAATACGTCACTTGATTTGAATTTCTATAAACAAATTGTCACTCGGACGCCATGCGCTATAATTGAATGATATGCGCCGGCGATTACAATAGTCCCTTAATGTGGTACTGATAATGCGAAGTGAGATGGCTTTTCCTTT
Organism: Lepas anatifera; assembly: GCA_034440635.1. Taxonomy (NCBI): domain Eukaryota; kingdom Metazoa; phylum Arthropoda; class Thecostraca; family Lepadidae; genus Lepas; species Lepas anatifera. The sequence goes on along the minus strand of JAOTON010001142.1, from coordinate 460,489 downwards.
CCGAAAGCCCAGATAATTTTTGGAGTATGAAGGAAAGCTTTTACTCAGCTCTGTAAAACACCCTTTGAGGCAACACAACGTCCGGCAGGGAGCGTTACACAGCAGGGCGAAATCGACCAAAAAGGGCGAAATGGATAGCTCACGAAGTGTGACCCTTTAAATAACAAGAAAATGATACGTCTAATCGGGAACTCGAAGGCAGAACTGTTATGTTACGCTATGCCTTTTGAAACAACGAATATTCCAAGTTCACGGCTAGCTCCAACGCTGACATTATCTAGGGTTCTCTGACTGGTGGGTGACTATAAATACCGTTGACACTCCGCACGATTGCTGGCGTCAGCTTTTCTTTAATTCAGACGTAATATAGACAGTTGTGCATTAATTTATGTCCAGTTGCTCTTCCTTATCGGATATACACCTTCCAGTGCGGAGCTTGGCACTCCGCCGAGCTGATAAGTGTAACAACGAACTACCCTGTCGATTCTCGGCGCGGCGACGCTGATCACACTGGTTCAATCTTCTCTTGCGTGTAGCCAACCACCCTGCGTTATCCCCATTGCCTATCCGAATTGTTTAAACGTCGATTCGAAAACTGCAAAAGGGCAATAAGAAGCAAGTGTTGGAATTTCCGTGCCTGCACGGTGCTTCCGACATATTTATATTTACTCGATAAAGCAGACGTGACTCGGTGTTATCCTTACTTAGCAGCGTTTAGCATATCTCGTTCGTGAAATAATTTCTTACCTAAGCGGTACACGAACAATAGGGCTTCCCTATGCTAGCCCTCCCCAAACTAAAGCTCTCCCCCGCTCCTGGGACGGAGTATAAGGGGGATTCTGAATTCAGAACCCTATGGTTTGACTGACACATGCAACGTTAAATTTCCTCCTCCCCATGGAACATTGAAAACCTATGCCAACCTGTCCTTACTGTCGCCTACAGAAACGCCTAAGCTTAGAAAAATTTTAAGCCTAAACGCTGCGTCAAGAGGTGCATTAACCCTGTGGCGTCCTTTTTGTGTCCCCCTTCCCGTGAATAATTTTCCCTACTTACCTGGTGCTCCCCCAGAGGTGTCGAACCTTTCACCACTTCAACCGCGTCGGCGGGCGGCGCCGATATCTTCGTTCGCACCTCCCGCACCTCCGCTGACTGACGTGCGTTTGCACCTCTCCACACTGCTCTTCCCACTCTCTCGCTCTCCCTCCCTCCGCTGACGGCGGCGCCACGCCGCGACGCGCCGGCCGGTCGTGAGATAAGCGCAGAAACCGGGCGCCCAGCGCAATCATCGCTTAAACGCCAGAGGGAAGGTACCCCCTTCCAACTGCAAGCCCTGGACCGCAAAGATTTTCCTTTTCATCAGTAGTGATATTACAATGGCAGAAACTAGTGGTATCGTGCGGCTCCATATGTACCTGGGTTCCCTTTATGACATCCCCTATTAAACCCCTGGTCCCGGTCGTTCATTAGCGGTATTAGTTATTATCTGGGTCTGCGATGAGTATGATCGCCCTGTGAAGTGAGGAGGGTCTATCCATCATCCATATGACCACACCGTGCGGCCACAATGCGGCCACACCCCTCCCCCCACTTTTTTAATGACCAGAAATGTCGCCAGTTAGCCCGGGGAAGGCATTCATTGACGTGGTCTCCTGAGCGCCCCAAGCACGAAAAGGGAACACCTACCACATATACCTAATTATGATCACCAGCAAGATAAAACCCCCTTTTGGGAAATGGAATCTGCCAGTTTTCTTACTCCTTCCCACACAAAAGGGTTCTCACGGGGAAAGAACAAAGATACGGGGCCCAGCCGACGGTAGGATGATCGGAAATGACATGATTTACCCACTGGATCGGCCGAGCGAGGACTATGAGCTCCACCCTATTTTCCTGTACCCGTGGGGGATGGATAGGTTCGTTTTCAGAGTATGGCTCACCGAAATATCCAAGCTGCACAAGGTTACCCAGTAGAAATCACCATATCCTGGCTAGGGTAACCCAGGTGGGGCCTTCCCACAAAACTACCCCTCCTGCCCCTAAAACTAGAGATAGCCTCCCCCCTACAAGCCTGCGAATGAATTACGATTTGGAGACCACGCCCAATAGTATTACCCCCTTGATATTAATAATAAGAACGGGAACGCGCATTGAATCGGAGGGTTCCTGAAGAGTGGGGAGGACGCTTTGACGTTTTAAGCGGCCTTCCGCTTAATGATACGACGACGTGGGAAGGTGTGGCGATAAGTACCGATGGGCTTCCCCCAGATAAAAGGGGCCCGGTTTCTGCTTGTCTTACATCGCGCATTGCAATTACCAATGAAAGGAATTAATGAGAGAATATATGTCTATTTTCACCCTTTATTTGTCTTAAGACCAATAACCAATCGTGGGCAGAAATACTCATAGATGGATCCGCGGGCGGCGGAATAGAACAAAACAAAAACAAAACAAAACAAAAAAGGATACCGACTCGAGTAAAAGGTGCAGTGGGAATCGACCTGACTACGAATCCCGGGAATGATCCAACTATAAATCCTGGTTAGAGAAGAACACCGATTGATTGAGGGGCCGCCACAAACTGAACGAACGCTGGCGTGTTAGCAGCGTACTCAGATTTCCAAAAGACTAAAGACGACTAAAATTATGACATCGTTCTGCCGCAATAGCACCCATTCCCCGTCCAAAACGGTCGGGCTCTATATTTGACCCTTAGGTCGCAAATGCCCTCCCCCCTCAGGAAAACATTTCCTTCTTGCCTTATGGGCTCTCCCAATCCCACTCACCATATAGCCCTCCGCAATTGGCATGAACAGTCACATATCGAATACGGCCAAGCCCGTAAAATAAAATCATGAATATTATCCTCGTCACAAAAAAGACAATGCGTGCCGCATCCGCCGCATTTACGCCATATGGATGTTATCGATCCCCTTCCCCCTTGAACTGATTTATCCCGCTCGATGATACCCCCCCCAAAGAAGTGATCACATCCCCCCTGTCCAAGACTTGCCGTTGTTAAATCCCATTTTGCTCATCCGAAAATTCCGCACCGATCCGTGCACTTTTGGACAAGGAAGCCCCCGTAGGGTCGCCTGTAACCAAGCAGACATAAACACCACGACACACCATGACGTCTCTGTACATCCCCCAGTAACCTAGTTAATCGACATGCAGGCACGCTGGATGTGTTTGATCCGAATGAAGTGGGGAGGGAAGTGAAATGCCCATGGCTCACAGAGCACTTACTGCCTGACTGTGGGTTTGCCGCCGAATCGGTTTGCCTTCTCCTGCCCGAGCCGTTTCCGAGTCCGCCTCTGGTCTTCTCTCCCGCGCGTTGCTTGGCCACCTTTCCGCCGGGCCCCCTGCCACCAGACTGTTCCTCTCTGTCTCCTCCTCACCCGAGGAGGGCCCATCTGCCACGCCCTGCCTCTCACTTGCGACCCCGGCAAGTGTCATTCCTCCCGCGATCATTCACCGGCCATTCGGAGCCTATGCGCGCGGCATTGTTTATGGCCTCATTTCGAAGCCTGTGAGATTGAGGAAGTGTATTCCGGAGGAGAGCTCGGCCCGGGCTTAGGCGTAGTGAGCCTCCTTTCCCTTGGGTCAAAGTGCCCTGGCCCAAAGAAGTACTTGACATTTTTTTTCTTTTGAAATGATCATCGGTCTCGGCCCAGGAATGTTGACGTCCCGTCGGTGCAAACCCACAGTTCCAAAGGGGGAGGGGCAGGGATGCCCCCAATTTTTCATGCCACTCAGCGTGCCTACACTGGATCGGTGCGCGACTAACATTGAGCTATGCACTACTGTTGTTTGCTGTAACGGCACCAGAAATGTCCTTACACAGTTTTGAAGTCCAGTGACTATTGAATTTGCTTGCACTGTGTTTTTTGTAAGGAAATAAATTTCTCGCTAATTTTCATTCGCAGACAAACAATGCACCGGCAGTAGCTACCCTAATTATCACGGAACTCATCACAGCAGTGATTTCCCCCTTTCGGAGACAAATAAGCAGACGTGGGAAATAAAGACGCTGAATTCCCACACTTCAAGTCCAGATCAAGATGCTACAGAGCAGTTAGTGAGCAAGGAGGGGAAGGGTAAAAATTCATTGTGGAGCTCACGGTCAGATCGGAAAAAGGTGAAAATGTGATATGCAGGGGTGCGGACACACAAATTTTCCTGGGGAGGGGATGGGAGACCGGTGATAGCCGGAGAACAGTGGAGTAGCTAAGGTGGGTCCTTGGGGTCTGGAGACCCGCGTGACTTAATCTTATGCACCGTAAAGCACGAGCATTGATCTCAGGGTCCCCGAGCTTAGTCTCAGGGCCCCCGAACTTGGTTTCAGGAGCACCCGAGCTTGGTTTCAGAGGCCCCTAGCTGGAGCATTGGTATTGAGGGACTCGTGGAGTATCATACTCCGTGACCAATTTGGCTACGGTACGAGGCCCTGAACATTGATCTCGGGGGGGCAAATATCGACCTCGAGGGGCCCCCGAAAATTGGTCTATGGAGCAAAACATAAGCATTGGCCCATCAGGGCCATCACCCCCCCACCCAGTTTGGTCTCAGGGGTCTCTACCTGGCTATCAGCGGACCACTGAGCATTGGTGGCGAGAGCTCCAACATTTCTAGCGGGAGCCCTCCAAACTTATCCCTTCGGGCTTGGTCTCGGGGGCCCGATCTTGGACTGGGCAGCCCCAATGAGCTCATTGATTTGCCCCCCCCAGATTTGGTCTCAGGGTCCCCTCGAGCATGGGATATGGCCTTCAAACTTGATCTCTGGTTTCGGTCTCGGAGGCCCCCAGCTGACCATCCCCTATCAAGTAGGGAGTCCCGACGGTCTTGGAATACCGCTTGGCCGAGACCTGGCTCCGCCCTTGCCGGAGGGTGATGGTTTGGAGTTTGAACACGCTGTATTTAGCCCTTGGTCCGGTAGGGGTTGATGAAAGCTCAGTTTGTTTGTTTTTTCGGTGGCACATGCAAACGGCGAAGGGAAGCACCGCCGTACTTAGCACACCTTATCCTGGATCACTGCTGCAACTTTTACCAAAATTGTAAGTCGTGTCATCTTAGGACAGGTCACCACTGCAGATCAAGTGACTTAATCCCCGAAGAGTTTAATATAACATTAGTAGGAACAAGGTTAACCCTCGCCCGACGGAGCATCGATGGCTCCCTGAGGTTTTTTTAGAATAACAAGAAAACGACGAAAGGAAAAGGGTTTAGAAGAAAAGGCTTAGTCTGTGATGACTGCAAGAACTAGGTCACTAGATCCTGGGCAGGGGTCTAAAAAATGTCTGGACTGTCTCCTTCACAGATAAAGAATTCTTAAAAGTGTCTCCTTAGGAAGAGTAGGTCGGTTGTGTGAATAACTATGCCAAAAAATGTCTCACGATTCCAGCGCCGATATTTACCTGACTGTCCCATTTCATACCGCAAGGGTCATTATCCTACTTTCTCAAAATTGCTTTCTACTAAAATCTAGCCATCGTACTTTCACATCACGCATTTTTCCTGGCGATTCATTTCATAAGAGCAAGCAATTCAATAATAAATTACATCATAGCCGTTGCAAGAACTGCTCATGTATTGCACATTTCAGGTCATTTTATGCATTCTTACGGACAGAGAATCGTAAAACCAAAGGCGTCGCCACATATTTAGAGTGAGTGATCGGAGCCAAGGCGGGTGACCGCGCCCAATGATGAAACTCATGTTCAGCATATTCAATGATATTACCAGTCAAAAGTGAGGAGCTTCCACACCCCGACTTTCCTAGAGCCCCCCCCAGTGCCGACGCACGTGCTGATCAAACACCACTTGCAACATTCAGACATAATCTGGCTGATGAAAAGCTCTAATTTTTAAGTTTGTCCCGCTTAATGGTTAATGGATCTTCCCTCCCCAGCACTCCTCCTTTCCCTTCACCCACTTCGCACATTTTATTTATCAGCTCCAGTTCATGATCAGAATATCAGACAAGAAAAATACGGTTGAAATACAGACTTCTTACCACTGTATTCACCAATACACTCCCCTAAACTCAGCCACAGTAAAACTGGACGAAACGTGCGAAACGGTACCCGTTATTCAAAAGTGAGACTGAAGTTTAAGCAATGATCCCATGAGTTTAAGCAATCCTAGTGATGAAAATCGATAACTTCCGAGTGGGCAGATTGTTAGCCATATTTTTTTACTAATTGTTAGTGCATTTCGCCCATCAATTGCTCCAGTTCACCCGCATCCTTAGTTCACCATTGTTAGTCATGCAAGTCATGTAAGAGAGCTGACACAGTCCTCCAGTAGCGATACTTCCGTTGGAATTTCCATGGGTTAATTCTGATGTTGGAAGGTAAAAAGTTGTAACCCAAAAAATTCTAAACTTTTGAAGAAATAGAGCATTGTACATGAAATAGCTTCCCATTGCAAGGGTTTAAAGTGGGATTTTACATAAATGTGATCGGAGGGTAAACGGCCGTCTAATTCAACAGCAAGAGCATGGCAAAGCAAGTTTTTTTCTGAAATTGGGAGAAAAATGATTTTCCATCACTCAAGTCATCAAAATGTCCATATCTACTGCAGGCGAAGCATGTGCAACCATACAAACACGCCCGAGCTGGCATCAGTTTCATTTTTGACACACTCAGCCAACAATAAGTCACTCTTGATTTCAACCATTTTGTAATAAGATCGTCACTCTTGATTTCAACCATTTTGTAATAAGACCAACAACCGTAACCCCAGAATGGATGCAAAAAAATCCTTCGAATTCCCCAGGTCCAAAAAGTGAAAATTATACTTCAAAATAACGCCTAAAACTATATCACACCAAATTGACTCAACATATATAAGCTTGGCCTGGACTTCTAACAGCGAAATTCACTTTAGCAATAGCCGGCGCAACATGTGAGATCTTCTGCTAAAGCTTCAGGAAACCACCGTAAGACGTTTTTAATAATTCGAACATAGTTCTTTCACGCATCCCAATGCTCATCTGCGTGGAAAAGGGAGCCAGGCCCCCTCCCCCTTTCTGTAAAAATATTGTCTGAGCCCAGTTGGCAGGAAACCAGCACAGTATAACCATGCTGTGCGGAAGCAAAGAGGGCTCAAATCCGAAGAATTATTTGTCGTACGGTGGAAAGTTTTTAGTCAGCATCCAGGAAGATTGGTTGACGCCCCATTTTTAGCTGGTGTGAACAGCCATGCAAATGTTTTTTGATCCCTCATTTACATACCCGATTCAGATGTTACGTCTCCAACGACTACAGTAGGCCAGGAGCGGCAACAAAACCTGGCAACAAAACAAAACCAAGCAGGCTACCAACGAAAACACTCATTGCGAAAAACATTTAACACGATCAGCCTTACCCTCATGTTTTCGAATCACAGTGCCCTCGAGAAAGCTAGTCACGTCCACGCTTGTTCTGACAAAGCGATGTGGGTTTCTTGCCAGCATTGACTCAACAATGCGATTCGCTTTGAACACTGTCGGGACATTCCATCTGACTTGCAGCTCGAGAGCTGCGTTTGAATAGTCCAGCTGCCGATGTGTGCCGAACACATCGTCCACAACGCTCGCCATGCGCTCGCCCATCGCTCGCCAACGAGACTCCGGCGGGCTCATCAACCACATTTGGGTCACCAGCCTACAGAACCTATGTATGGGCGCACTCGACTGAGCTGCACTGGAGAGGACTTTCATAAGTTCTTGATTACTCGCACCCTGACGCTCCTTTCTGAGTACCTGCCACGCTGCCTCGATTTCACTCATCGTGATAGCACAAGATGGAGGCAAAGTTTCGCACAGATGAGAACATCTGTACTGCGCTGCACGCAGCGTAGGCAGTCAACATGCATCACATTCTGGATGCCCTTGAAATCTCCTACCTGCTTCAGGTTTTGCATGTGACGACTTAGCTCAGTGTTCATTGCACCATGGGCGCGTCCACGCACATCCACTCCCCATGCCGTACACGGCAGCGGGTGTCCATCGTGCGCACGAACTTCTCCACGTCATCCGTCTGTCAAGCAGATTGAACAGCGTTCATATCATTTAGAACAATCGAATGTTAAGTGAATCACGTCATAGAACAAAACATGAACACTGCATGACTACACTTTTCTTACCCAAACACTTCTATAGAACGTTTGCAGTGTAAGGTATTATATTATGTTTCAACAATTGCCAGTTTTTACTCTGATATCACATTATCTTCCTTCAGTTTTGGTTTGTACACTCAGTTATATTTTGCTCTGTCAACATTTCGGATAATCCCTTTATTATGAATGGAAAACAGGTACAAGTTGGGTTCCTTATTAGTTTGTTTGGAACTAACTATTTTAATTTGAGCAAACGTTTGACAACGTAACTACACTCAAATCGCCCTTCCGAATGAAATGTTTTATCAAACATTAAACTAAAGCTCTTGTTATTCTATGGGACCATCTCATCCCTTCTAAAACAATTTTTTCTTCAAATATTTGCACAGCACGAATGCAAATATTGTTAAAATACACGCTTCAACATTACATCTGCTTGAATACTAGCAGGGCCAGGGACCACTTACCACGTATGGAGCACCTTCAGCTTTGACCAGCTGAGGCCAGAGTTCCTGTGTGACCTCGTTGATAGCCAGGTCCTCCGCCATGTTGTAGAGCCGCGACCTCATGCCATCTAGTTTGCCCTCGCGCTCCCAGGGCAGCAAGCTCAGATCTTGCAAAGCTTTGCTGCCCTCAGCCACGACGGTGTACACGTCATTGAGGGCTGCAACTCGTGCTGGGAAGACTCGGCCTGGCGAGAAACCGTTTGTTCAAATAAGTAGTCAGTTCCTTCACATCTATGAAAAATAAGCACGGAAAACTACCTACACAATGCTAAGGATCTTCACTTCATCATATTGGGCACTTTTTAAGGACAACACACAAATCCATTTTTAAAAGACGATTTCCTTTTTTAACTACGTCTTTCCTCACAGGTCAAGTTTACTCAATTAAAATGCGTTGGGTGTGCTACACTGCAGTGCACAAACGCAATTGGGCAGTTCAGAAACGAAAAACGAAAACACGTGCTTTAAAAACGAGTGGTGTGTTTGGACAGTTTGAGCCGTATGATAAAGCTATAAAAACCAGGCATGGGCTGACTGTCTGGTGAGGATCAATGGATGAATCCAAGACGTTGCAGTTTAAGTCGATACGTACATTAAGTACATACAAAACTGGCGTTTCTCAGACGAGCCGCCTATATCAGATTTAATCACATAATGAACTAACTTGATTGCGCCTAAAAGGAAAGTGAATATGCTGGAAAACACAAACACAAATATACTGGTATTTCAAATGGTAAAAATGAAACGCAGTTGTGAAACGCAAGTGAAGCAGCAATTTCCCAATCTTGAATAGAAATCAAATATGAGCGATCAAATTTTAATTTTGTACGTTCATGTCCTGCGTCACACGACATCTGTTTAATAAACATTTTCATTCACATCAAGAGATGAAATTTACAAGCTAAAAAATTCCCACCTTTGAGAAGCTTCAGATCTTCTCTCGTCGATGCATCAGCCTCTCCAGCGGTCACTTCCTCGGACAGAGCGTGGATTATGGCACCGGCGTTCCACTGGAACACCGTGAATGTTCTAGCTGCATACGGAGCGAACCGCGTATCTGACCACAGTTTCGGCCGTAGAGCAGGTGTCCCGATCGCTTCACCAGCATCCAGCAGCCCCTCAAGTCCTTTCCCGTGGTAGAAGCGCTTGGTGATCCTAGTCATGTCGTCGATGGTAGCTCCCACCCACTCACATCCGGGCGATCGTCGCGCGTCCTGGTCAGCTAGATGAAGGAGGTGAGCTCCGTCCCACAGCCACACGACAGTGGGCTGCCTACTCCTATGTGGGTCCGCAGATGACATGAGCCTCATCATGTGTTCTGGAACGTGGTTTTTATGGTACTGGCTGTCCATGCAAACCGCCGCCAGTTGGTCGGATGAGTTATTCCAATCTGGGAGAGAGAGTCAACGGTCTCCTGCGCCAGAGCTTTGCCGTCGTGCGCTTTGACCACTGGTGCCCCGAGCACATATGCCTGAACGGCATCTTGCGGATGAGCTTGAGGAACTGCGCACACAACAGCAATCACATTTACGGTGCGCCCTGCCACCGTCACCTTGCCTGCACAAAATGACACACATGCTTGCTGGGCGATGTGTTTTGCCAGCATGATTCGCATGGCATCGCAGAACTGAACCCTCAGTCGCGGCATCAAGCCACTTGAATGGTTGATAGTGCCCATTCTTGCCCCATTCATGTGTTGCAGAGTGATCAGCTCTTCAAATGTCTGGTGGGGCAGCGACTTCTTTAGGCAAAAGTAGCCCGTCCGAACCACATGCAGAGCAGAGTTGCGATCTTTCTCTGTGCGTGCCTTTTCTTGTGCTGCCACAGTCGCAGCTCTCTTCGCGTTCTTCTCGTGGTGAAGTCCTCTGAAATGGCATCCAACTGATTGTTTCAGTTTCCGGAACTCTTGGGGAAGGCGATCCTTGAAGAGGAAGCTACTGCTGTGACTGCCCATCTACAGACATGGAAAGAGGTTATGGTGCAGTAGGTGTATATTTGTACGTAAAACCTGAAAATAGAAGGAGAACAAGAAGTTAATAATTTGAGCCATTATTTCCGCAGTGAGCGCATGAACAAAGACGCGCGATGGTGCAACACAAACAAAATAGCGCCGCAAAAGCACAATACCATGGTACAAGCACTCACGTAAATCAAACGCAGGACCCAAGCAAGCCAAAGAGAGCACCAAAGGCAAAAGGACACGAAGAGAAGACGTACTTTGTCCCAGCCGTTGGCAGCCATTAGCGCGATGTCTGTAAGGTGCGAGCAGTCTCACACTGGCATGCAGCACTTGTGCGCAAGCTCCTGGTCATGCAATGACTGGCATGCCACATCAGCATACAATGATCAGGACATTAACAATATCATTACTCGTCCCTGCAAAGTCAGAAAGGAAACGGTTAACATCGATGAAGTGCCACAAACAATGAATAATCACCAATCAACGTGATCATCAAACACAAGAAGGGCAAATCTTCCATCACACGAGCCTCTGACCAGAGCGCTGTCATGCACTACGCATAACAGTCCAACCACAAAGCAAACGACCAGTGCCTGCAGCTACATGGCTCCCTTAAATTTGTGGACAAATTTACAACCTACCATTAAACAGACATTGTCGGAAACGTGGCTCCCTTTAAAGGAATAGTGCCGTTCAGGCGGATTTTACGTCTGGGAACACAGGCCCAAACTATTTGAACCAAAGCGGAACTGTACACCTGCAAGAACGAACAATAACTTATCGAAACGCGACTGCTCTCATTCCGAATGTGCCAACCGCAACGATCTGTGTTTCCAGGCACCTCGAGTTCACAGTAACTTCCATGAGCACATTGATTCACAATGTTGCACATATCGATGAACTTGTGAAACACTGCAGACAAACTCACAGAATGCTAGCTTCTTTATCGTTCCGCCGCTTGCGCCCCTATGTGATATCACAGCATTTAGTTCGACACTTGTGCAATTCAGGTCTCCCAGTCCGCGGCACGCGTGGCTCCCTATGAAGAAGCTGAGGTCTTCAACAACTGTATAAGCTTGTGCACTGGCCGCTCGTAGGTGCTACCTTTCGCGCGCACCGTCACCTTTCGTACAAGTCCATCGCTCGATGGGTAAACGGCACTCACGCGAGCCAGCGGCCACTGAGAGCGGAGCAAATCGTCGACTAACAGGACGATGTCGCCGACGTGAAGGTTCTGCTCCGTCATCGTCCACTTCGATCGGTGCTGCAGTGTGGGCAGAAATTCTGCTCTCCATCGTCGCCAGAAGTTGTCTGCGAGCAGCTGGACATGACGCCAGCGTTGCCGACAGTAGGCATCCTCGCGCTTGAAAGCACCAGGAGGAGGGAGCACTACACTACTTTTTAGAGTTAGTAACTGCATAGGTGACAGAGGGAGAGGTTCAGAGGACTCAGCAGGGTTCATCCCGACGTAAGTAAGAGGGCGGCTATTGACAACAGCTTCTGCTTCAGCCAAGAAGGTCCTTAGCAGTTCGTCATCGAGACACAGCTGGCGACCCTGTCTCTCCAGCACACCCATCAGTGCGGATCTCACAGATCTGATCATGCGCTCCCACACTCCTCCCATATGGCTCGCATGTGGGACATTCATTTTGAAATGAATCAATTCACAGTTATGCTTCAGAAGACCACTTCTCAATTTATCTTGGTCCATCTCCTTCAACGCGGCCTGCAGCAGGTTTTTCCCACCAATGAAGTTCGATCCCTGGTCACAGCGTAGCTGTCTCACTTGGCCACGTCGAGCTATAAACCGCCTCAAAGCATTCAGAAATGAGTCAGCGGATAGCGAGGCTGCCGTCTCAATGTGCACTGCACGCGAACAAAGACAGGTAAACATAACTCCCCATCTTTTTACTTGGCATCTGCGCTCTTTGACGTACATAGGACCGAATAAGTCCACTGCCGAATAGGCAAATGGTCCTGCTGTCTGCAGTCTATCAGGCGGCAGGTTCGCCATCCTCTGTCCCTGCGCTCTGCCACGCAACCTTTTACACGTCACACACTGCAGGATGTGTCCGGCGACTGCGTGTCTTCCGTCGACTATCCAGTACCCCGATGACCTCAGTCTGCCAAGGGTCATGCCACGGCCAGCGTGGCCTGCGGCCCCTATGGTGGTGATCAATGAGCAGTGACGTGACGTGACTTTTCTTGGGCAGAATCACAGGGTGGACTTCGAACTCAGGAAAGTCACTGTTTTGCATTCTTCCCCCTACACATACCAGTCCATTTCTCATGCAAGGATCGAGCCCTCTGATCGATTTAGAGTGCGCATGCTTGACTGGCGGCAAAAACTTGTATTCATCACAGTGTTTGGTGTTCTGAATCTTCTCCTTGACTTGAAGTTCTCTCAAGATGACCTTTTCAGCATCAAGGACCTCCTCCACGGATATAGGACCACGAATGCCATCGAAATCGTCCTTAAAATCTTCCTTTCTGGCACGGATACGTTGTCGCAGAATTTTGAGGTAACGGCGACAGGTAGCAACGGCAAGTCTTGCTCGGGACCAGTCAGAGAAGTACTGTAGCCTGTCTGGAAGATCAGCATGCTTCTTACATTCCTTCCATTCTGTCACGAAAGTTCTGACATTTTTCAGCTCCGTGTCAGTTGTGGCCACCTCCACGTGGGTCTCGTTTTCCGGGAATTCTCCCGTGAGAAGAAAGGGTGGACCATGCCACCACAGGTCATTACCCACAAGTTCGGCAGCCTTCATGCCACGTGATACGAGGTCCGCCGGGTTTTCCTCTGTGTTGATGTACCTCCACTGATGCGGTTTGGTGTGCTCCCTAATCTGTTGCACTCGATTCGCTACAAAGGTTCGGAAGCGCCTCGCTTCGTTGGATATGTACCCAAGAACTACTTTACTATCGCACCAAAAATATTCAACTACGTCCGGAACTCCCAATTCGTTACGAAGAAACTTGCTAACACTCACCGAGAGAACAGCTGCCATCAGCTCTAAGCGGGGAATTGTCATCGGCTTAGAAGGAGCCACACGACCCTTACTGATAACCAGCGCTGAGCTGATTTGATCTTCTGCATCAACTGTTCTAATGTAACTGCACTGGCCATAGCCTTCCATGCTGGCATCACAGAAATGATGCAGTTCGGTTCGCACGGATTCGTGCAGTCCATTAGGTGCGTAGCATCTAGGGATTTTGATGTCCGTAAGCGCAACCATATCGGAAGTCCACTGGTTCCATTCCTGTAATGTATGTTCAGACACGGGGTCATCCCACCCAAGTCCCTCACGACAGAGATCTCTCAGAAGAAGCTTCCCACGAAGCACAAAAGGTGCGACGAACCCTTGGCTGTCGAACACTGAGCTTACGACAGCCAAAATACCTCTTCTTGTGGCTGGTTTCTGCTTCTGGCTTACATGTATTGTAAATACATCAAGGCCTGTATCCCACTCGATACCGAGGGTTCGCTGAGTTGACACGTTGTCTGGGTCAAAACTAACAGTCTCAGACGATCCATCTTCATCTATGGCATGGATGCCCTTCAGCACACGATTGCTATTAGAGGCAAATTTGTGCAGTTTGAAGCCGTTGGCTTTGCACGCTGCTCTGACGTCATATATCAGTCTTAGAGCAGTTTCTTCGTCTCTGACAGAGGTCAGGCCATCATCAACGTAGAAGTCCCGTTCTATGAACTCAGACACCTCCTCGCTGCAGCCCTCAGTGACAGATCGAAGTGCAAACATGGCGCACGCAGGAGATGATTTAGCACCAAACAGGTGCGTCGTCATGCGGAACTCCTTGGGTTCCAGATCGAGGTTGCCTCCTTCCCACCACAGAAATCTTAAACGACTCCGGTCTGGTGGGTTTACTGATACTTGGTTGAACATTCCCTCTATGTCGCAAGAGAACGCAACAGGTTCTCTGCGAAAACGGCACAGGATCCCTGGAAGACTGTTCGTGTAATCCGGCCCTTGCAGCAGCATGTCATTCAGACTAGATCCATGATATTCTGAGCTGCAGTCAAACACAACCCGAATTTTCTTGGGTTTCTGAGGGTGGTAAACGCCGTGGTGTGGTAGGTACCACACGTTTCCAAGAGAGGAGTTGCTGTACTCATCCTGCACTGGTTCTGCATACCCCTGCTCTAGCATCTTGTCCATGAACTCGACATAGTCCTTGTGATATTGATGATTTTTTTGCAGTCTGATCTTCAGACCCTTTAACCGCTGTTGTGCAACACACTTGTTGTTTGGAAGTTTAATAGTCCTATCCTTTATGGGCAGTGGCATTTCTATGTGACCGTCTTCTCTCTTGTGGATCCCTTCGCTCATCTGCGTCAGGAACGTTCTGTCTTCGATTGAAAGAGCCTTCTCTTCACAATCGATCTTGAATCCACACTCGAACATCTCATTGATCTGCGTTGGGGTTATTTCCTGCACCCGAGTTCTGAAGGAAAAGTGGCACAGCTTTCGTTTCTCTGAGTCTACTTGAGAGTACAGACAGAGGGAGGGCTCAGGCGGGTTTTCTCCTGTGAGTCCCACGATATCCCAGCCCAGGGCACATCGTACAGCCCATGGGTCATCATCTTCACCTGGGACGACGTCTCTCGGCTTGATTGCCTTAGCACAGTTCATTCCAATTAGGAGCCCTATTTCTGCGTCGGCGTAATATGGAGCCATCTGATCCGCGATCGGTCTCAGGTGATCCCACTGCTCTGCAGTTTCTCTTCTTGGGATACATGTTCTGTCTGCCGGTATGGAGTCACGCGTGTATGTGGGAGGTAAGGCAATTGACTCGCCTCCTGACTCGGCATGGATGGTCAGCCCCTCAATGACCGAGCTCTCCACTACTGACTGGCTGGTGATAGTTCTGAGGTTAAGGCTAACAGGGCGGCCTTGAACACCCAGGATTCCTGTTACCTTCTCCGAGATAAAACAGGCATCTGATTGTGGGTCCAAAACTGCATACACCAGGAGAGTTTGCCGCGGGTTTTCTTTGTGGCATAGGTTCACGGGAAGGATCATGGAGTGAGAGCATGCAGTTCCTTCATTCTGAAGCCCCTCAGAACTTACACGCATTGACACAGCTCTGGGCTGATCATTAAACCTAGATGAATCTGCGCCCCTTGAGACACCTGGTGTAATGTTGTCATTGTGAAGCACTGTCGGATGCAGACGACCGCATTCCTGGCAAACTTGCTTCCTCTGACACTCTCTCCAAATGTGGCCTCTCTTCAAGCACCCTCTGCAGAGGTGTAGTTGCTTCACAGCTTCGTTCCTCTCAGTAAGTGACATACTCTGAAATACGCCACACTTGTCAACCTCATGCCTTTCGTCCTGTGTGCTTGAACTCGGGATGGGAACAGACAACACAATACTTGTCTGTGTCCTGGGGAGCTGCTGTGGTGTTCAGAGTCCTAGCCACTCTTCTTGGTGTCTCCTTTTGAGGAGTTTCTTTCGTCTCGTTTTGGATGGGTCCACAAGCGATCCGTGCCTCCTTGCCCACAAACTTGACAAATTCCCTGAATGGAGGGTACTGTGCCACTTGCCCACCTCCAGCTTCATACAGCCATGCATCTACTACTCTTCGCCAGTGATCCACAAGTGGCTTGGGCAGCTTCCTAAGCATGATGCTATTTTCGTGAGGATCATCGAGCACTCGCAGGTGACCTATGCTCTCGCATGTTGCACAGCAGTGTTCTAGGAAGTCAGCATATTCCCTCAGTCCTTTCCCATCTCCATTCCTGATGACAGGCCATTCATGGATCTTATTTTTGTACATGGTGGCAGTGACAAAGTTGTTTCCGTACCTGTCAATCAGTTTCGTTTTTGCCTTTTGATAGGCATCTTCTGTGTTCAGGTGCAAATATCCCAAGATTGCACTCTTTGCCTCTCCTGAGGTATACTTGCTAAGGAAATGCAAGCGCTGGACAGCAGAACCTGTCTTGCTCTCAATGTATGTTTCAAACGACTTTATCCAAAGGAAAAAAATCTCCTAACTCTCTACTGAACACTTCTGGCTCCATTGCGGGTAACGAGTGGCCCCTGTCTTGGAGAATCTCTGACAGCTTACCCAGAACATCAGCTGGCTGACCAGCTTCTCCAGATGACACTTTAAGCACTCCAGACACCCTACTCTCTTTGCAGTCCAGATACCCTTTCGATTCTTCAGGAACATTAACTGGCTGAGCAACCTCTTCTCTTTGAATGGCTTCATTGCATTGCTCAGGTGGAGCATGGACTTCCAGCTGCTCTCTCTTTGTTTCTGTTTTAACTATTCCACCTTCATTTCTCTCAAACTCATCCAATGCCCTTGTTTTCGCCTCACTTATGGCCATCTCGGCGTGGATTTCGAACTCTTCTTCTTCCAGTTGTAGCTCTACCCTCTTCCTGTGCATCGATGACTTTTGTCTTAACAATGCTGCCCTTGCTTTCAGCTCTGCTTGTCTCTGGCTTTCTTTCAACCTCAAAGAGCTTACCTTAGATTCTACAGCACTTGAGGAGCGGCTTCTCCCTGTCCGAGCAGATGAGGAAACTGAGCCAACATTCGAAACACTGTCCTGAGGTCTGACGTCTTCAGTTTCCTTCTCACCTGTCACTATTTCCTGTGTCTGGTTGCGTTTTTCTTCCTTCCTCTTCAGTTCCTCTTGATACTCCATACCTTTCTCTGTCAATTTTCGTACTCTATACCCTCGCCCTGACGGCCCTTCTGCATGCTCATCAGCACCAGTACTCATAGTGGGAGGCTTAGTAGAGCTGGATTAAGTACAAACAGATTTTATGACCTACTAGCATATTAGAAGGAAGTCATTGACTTGATGGGGACTACTCACGATACGGATGGATAGGTAGTGTTATGGCTTACAGAATACAGTAGAAGTGTCAAGTGTCACATAGAATGGCATATCAACAAGAACAGGAGCAGGCTACAAGTGAGGCGATGCCAGAATGAGCAAAAGGTTTAAGACTGACTTTACTGAAAGGCTACCAGACTACAAAGTTTTACTGTGACTGCCCATCTACAGACATGGAAAGAGGTTATGGTGCAGTAGGTGTATATTTGTACGTAAAACCTGAAAATAGAAGGAGAACAAGAAGTTAATAATTTGAGCCATTATTTCCGCAGTGAGCGCATGAACAAAGACGCGCGATGGTGCAACACAAACAAAATAGCGCCGCAAAAGCACAATACCATAGTACAAGCACTCACGTAAATCAAACGCAGGACCCAAGCAAGCCAAAGAGAGCACCAAAGGCAAAAGGACACGAAGAGAAGACGTACTTTGTCCCAGCCGTTGGCAGCCATTAGCGCGATGTCTGTAAGGTGCGAGCAGTCTCACACTGGCATGCAGCACTTGTGCGCAAGCTCCTGGTCATGCAATGACTGGCATGCCACATCAGCATACAATGATCAGGACATTAACAATATCATTACTCGTCCCTGCAAAGTCAGAAAGGAAACGGTTAACATCGATGAAGTGCCACAAACAATGAATAATCACCAATCAACGTGATCATCAAACACAAGAAGGGCAAATCTTCCATCACACGAGCCTCTGACCAGAGCGCTGTCATGCACTACGCATAACAGTCCAACCACAAAGCAAACGACCAGTGCCTGCAGCTACAACTGCCATAGCTGAAGTCATACTTAAAAACGCCCAAGACTTTCACTCCTTCATGGATGTGTTCAGAGGGTTTGAAGCCAGGAACGCATATCTCACAGTATAGCGCGTTGCGTTCCGGTACAGCAACGAGCTGTTCTTCTGAGGCACTCTGCAAGCTGTCAATACTACGACAGGAGCGCAGCAGAATGTCGCGAGTACTTACACTCTCATTTGTTTTGTTTTTGCGCCTGCTTACTGTGGACTGTTGAACCAGTATGTCCTGTTTCTTCTCCACAGTTTGCAGCCGAGCTATGATTTCCTGCAGAAGGCTGGTGACCGACATTCCCTTTTCATCAACCGATCTTTCTGTAAGACTGGAGGCCAGTGTTGCTGATTTTGGGATAGTTGCAGGCCCACCTTCTTACTTACTTACTTATGGCTTTTTATTAGGCGTTCTGTGCATAGCACCTTTGCCCGCCTCTAAAGGAGTGTGTGGGAGAATTTTAGAATTTAGTGTGAGGGCAAGCTACGTTAGTCTGTTAAAGCAATGGGAGTTATTTCAAGTAATGGGTTGCAAGATGTTTTAGCTTGCAAATGGACGGTCGTGGCAATGGCATAGCCATGCCAAGGGAGGTCTTTTAATAAGTTTAGACCCGCAGAGTGCGAAGGTTATTTCTGTGGTTGAAGACCTTATAAATTTAGAGTTTGAAATTTAGAATTTGGAATTTAGAATTTGGAATTTAGAATTTAGAATTTTGTGTGTCAGCTATTGATGTCCGCTTGTATACGTTACTCGAAAACCTCCGTTAACTCAATAATTTCGTATTTTAGAAAGTGCGCTAAACACCTGGCCAGGGTGCCGCGAATTTACCCTGCAACCCGGAGGTGAAGTTGCAGCTCCCCTCTTCGGCTGGGCAGCCGCCGCGCAGAGAAAGAAGTGTGAGAGGATAGTTAGATTGTTAGTAAGAGTATAGGTGTGGTTAGTATAGACCCGCAGTGAAAGGTATCACTGCGGTGAAGAAATCTAACCTATCTAACCTAACCTGATTTCAAAGTTAACCTAACATAACCTATCCTTAGCCTACAACGAACCATTTAAAGGTTACAAAACTATTGCTTAAATTTCGCAGTGGATCAGCTATGGTTAGAAAATGGGCAAGTCCTACTTTGGGGGTGCACCATGCACCCTCATCATATATACTGGGAGGGAGATTTATAGAAACTTCTCTAGCCCAGAGTCCTTTAGGAATGTAAAGACTTTTTCGAGTAGCTCAGGATGGTCGTTCCCGAGCAGAGTTTTTAGGTCTACAGTGATGTTTTGGGTTCGGCAGTAATCTAGCATGGGTTGCCGATGGGTATTGTGCTGGGGACAATCGATGAGAATGTGATTCTCCATTGCGTCGCAGGTACCACAGGTACCCGCGTTCCAATAGGCATTTAATTTTGTGTGTCCATTTCTGAGTCTGGTTAGAATAACCTCGCGCCGGCGACTCTTTTGGTTTGAACTGGGCCAGTAGCCGATGTTAGGCTTGATATAGAATAGGTGGGCGCTGTGGTTTGTAGTCCAGTCATTTTGAATTTGCTTCCGGATGGTGTCCTGGAGGAGAGCTTTGCTATCGTCTCCAGACCACGTTAAGGGTGCGATCTCTCTAAGTTCTAGGGACTTTTTTGCCTGCTCATCGGCCTTTTCATTTCCTTGAATTTTGCAGTGGCCCGGGATCCAAAGAAAAGAGACATCAGGGGTATCATCGATACCTTTCTGAATATCTGCTATAACGTGGTGGCTGGGGTTGACTACGTTACTGATGGCCTGCAGGACAGATTTAGAGTCTGAACAGATGACGGCTGAGTTGATATTTTGGGTTCTGATTATGGCTAATGCATTTAGGATGGCAACAGCCTCGGCTGTGAAGATGGAGCAGTTGTCCGGAAGTCTTTTCTGAAGGCAAATATTTTGTCCCCAGATGCCAAGGCCTACTTTTTCGCCTATTTTGGAGCCGTCTGTAAATATAAAGGTCTTGTCCGCGTTACAAGATCGGAACTCTAGGAATTTTTGGGAGACTTCTTCCTCTGAGAAGTCCGTTTTACGGGAGGTGAAAAGAAATTCCACTTTGGGCTCTTTTCGAGTCCAGAAGCGGGAGAGTGGGGGTTTGCCTATTGTCGCTGGCAGTGCAAGATTTAGGCTTTCCAGGGTTTTCGCTACTCTGTGCTTAAATGGGGGCCACTTCTGTAGAGTGGCTTTATTTGCTCGTCTGGGATGGGCAAAACATTGTTTTGCCGGGTGATTTTCGGTGGATTGAACCTTGATGTAGTAATAAATAAGCTGGGCGTCGCGTCTTGTCTGTAGTGGGCACAGCCCGCTATCAGTTAGCAGGCTGGTGATGGGGATTCTCTGAGCGCGCCTGTGGCTGCCCGGATACTGGCGTTTTGGACTCGCTCTAGCTTTAATTTATTGGTCTTGTTCGTCGAGTCAAAAACGAACGAATTATATTCGAGAATGGACCGAATCAGGGACTTGTAGAGCATAAGCAGGGGTCTTTCGATCCCCGCCATACTCTGTGCCGCCGAGCATGCGGAGAATGTTGACTCGCTTTTGACAGCTAGAGACGACTTTGGTGATGTGCTCATTGAAACTCAATCGGGAATCTAGGGTGACGCCCAAGAATTTGAAGCTATTGGTGCATTCAATAGGTTTACCCGAGATTTGGAGCCGTGGGGGTCGTGTCTGGAATGCGCTCTGGCAAAGACAACGACTGATGATTTTTCCGCCGAGAGTGATAGACCCATTAAGCTACACCAATTATCGATGTCGTGCCCACCTTCCAGATGTTCACCGACCGTATTTACATCATTTATGCCACAGGGCACTGCAGACGCGATCTCCGCATTGGAAGCACTAGCAGAATGATTCTCCGATGTTGCAGTCGCTACTCCAGTTGACAAAGTTGTAACGAGAGAATCTACTGCAGGTGCAGACGAGGCGTCTACGCTGGTAGTGGCACTCGCGCCAGCCACTGAACCCGCCTTGGAAACCTGCAAAGCAAACACATTGTACTTACAGAATATATGGGCTTAAAGCAATTCACACATCAAAAGTCGTCTGTAAAAGTGAAAAGTCAAATAATTCTAATTTGCCAATTTCATGACTCGAATTAATTTTTGTCAGTTGCATGCTTTTCCAAAATTTCCATCAGCATGGGAAATATTTTAAGCATGTTCTCTCCGCATTTTTCACGATTACAAAAAAGAACATTGAGATTTTGAGATCCTTGTTCAAGTAATCTTTAATGTCCGTTTCGGATGGACAGCAATGTCCTGGCAAGTTTGATCCTCCACTCACTGCTGAGATATTGATTTTTGATACACTCCAATGCTTAATTTAGGAAACAGGACAGATGCATATCTGCTCTCAATCCTCCAATTTGCAATGTCTTCCCTTGCTCAATAATTGGGTTTTGACTTTCCCCTTGGCAAGATCACCTGGGTACATGGAATTAGGTTTTCAATTGCTATGTTGTGGACTACTCTGGAGAATGTAACAAGTGATTCAATGAGGTGTTTGATGCACCTCAAATTCTGGCCCAATTGGGGCAGAAATTTGGTCACCTGGGTAGACTTTTTACCTCTGAGTACACATTTTCACCTGTAACAATTTTTTTTAATTATCTGTATTCAATTACATGCCCCAGTGGGTCAGTACCTACTGCCCACTTTCTGCTCCACTATGCCCCAAAAAACGAGTAAATGCTACCCCGAACTGATAGGCCTGCCTCCATGCTGCCCCAACAAGGTCTCATCCAAACCTACTATGTTTGCCTGATTTGTTTGTAAGTAAGTACTATCTTTTAATCAATGTTCTGTGTTTTTATCACCATCCTGGCTTTTGGAGATCAAGATGCATACAGCATAAGCATAATGTGAGCAAGTAGTGTCATGTTATTTTGAAATATTATCTGATTCTTAGCCAAACTTGAATGGATATTGTCAGATGTACCCCCATAGATAAATAGCACACTTTCAATTCAGACAAAAACATCCAGCTCTATGAGAGCAACTCAAAAATTTGTTAAAGAACTACCAATTTGCCTATCATTCATATTTTGACCAATCATATCTCAGCATACCTATAACTATATTTGAAATTGCAACAGAAAGCAGAAGTTGCAAATAGGTAGACGCAAAACGGATAAACAGTAACTTAGAAAATATCAGGACACCAAAGTAAGCCAACATCATCCAAGCCTGCAAATTACCTACCTACCTTAGGGGGAAATATGAATTGTAATACATAATATACCTACAAGATGACTGCTTCCAGGTTTAAGAAGCATAGGTACTTTGAAAATTCATCTATTTGAATAACAAAATGAATGGTACTTTGTATGCAGTTTTACCAAGCGAAGCACACATCCCATGTTACCCAATACTAGCAATCATAAATTTTAGGTTGTAGGTACCTACCAATCATCAACAGTTGCATTTGCAAACACAGGCTGTACATGACATTGTTGGGAGCAATGCAAAACAATGCAAACAAAAAAAACAAAATATTTTTAACTCTGTGGAAACAGGCTCTTCCTTACAAAATGAGTTGCATAAGGATACTGAGAGAATTATCAGTTTGCCAATTTGGCATCTAGAATTGAAGGCAGGTCAATTGGAAATTGACAATGTCTATTGATATATCAAATACTTGGGGTCCACACTATAAAATGTTTCAATACAAAAAATATGTATTCCAATTTACGGCCAGTGGTGGCACAAGCACTGTTGATCAGCATTTAAGCTATGGCATTGAAGAGGAAGCAACAGCTAGCATACAAATTTCTCCCAAGTGTCCATGTCATAGGTATCTACTCAAATGTATGATTAAAATGAGCAGACATAGGCATAGGAACAGGGGGGCCAAGGAGGCATACCCCCAATATTTGTGATTCTTAACCATTAACCATTTGGCATTGACTGGAAAGAAATGACTTCAAAATACGCCTTGACCTCCCCAATGTTATGGGCATTCCTACGCTTAAGTGAACAGACAAACTGCCCTCAAAATCTTCCAGTTATACGGCAGGATATAGGGGATCCCAGCAAGGTATAGGTCACTTTGAGCAATCTATCACTTTGCAATTCAGCTAAATAAATAGCAATGTGTGCAGGAGCGTCGGAAATATGTTCAAAGTTGGGGGGCAGCGGGAATTTTTAAGTCATTTCTTTCCAGTCAACGCCATAGGGTTAATGGTTAAGAATCATGAAAATGGGTGGGGGGCAGCTGCCCCCTGCCCCTGGCTCCTACGTCCTTGAATGTTTGAGCACCTGTAAGCCTGCTACAGACAGAACCATGTGCTGGATTGTTGAAGTTGAAATTATGAAACTTACCATGTTCACAAATCCATTTGTCCATGACGCAACTGAATCTTGTCCCAGCATCCTAGATGGTAGACCAGGATGAGCCATCTTGAGGTGCCTCGAATAGTTGCGGGCCTCACCATTGAACGTGCATGGCCTAACATTATGGAGATGCCCACACCTCACTTTCATACGCGATGGGAAAGGCATTTTTCCAGCCAGTTTCGTATTCACAATTAATCGAGCTTAATATACACTCAAATAAAATTTATATACACTTAATCTCGCCTTCTTAGCACTCCAAACCAAAAAAAAAAAACACAAGGAACGGCCACAGACCATGACACGCTCGCACCCCATCCGTTTTTTGGCTTCGAAAGGAAGCGCGGGCATTCTGATTTAGAGAGGAATAACTATTAAAATGAATCTGCGTGAGTCGTTCGAGTTTTCTAATGTTTTTTTACAGGAAGTTTATACATATAGTATACAAGACAAAGCCACTTAAAAGTATTAATTTTTCTGAATAGAGAATTGAAATATTTTTGCGAAAAAAATTTGCTGACTCAAGAAATATTTAGCTGTCTCATCAGTGTCTCAAAATCGACTCGTGTACCAGCATTCGGCTGTCTCCGGCTCTATCTAGAGACAGCTAGAGACATTATGGAGGAAGGCTGAGGAATCGGGCATAAAACCTCTAGTATTTCTGAAGGTGGTTACATTTAAGGAAGAGTTTTATACAGGTAATTGCAAAACGTTCATTGAGTGTTTAATCCACTGTCTCTTCTAGAAAGGAGACAATAATGAGGCGGCGGGACGGGTTCGGACACAAATTGGGGGAAACGTCGTGAGTGTCTCCGTTGGAACTTTGTACGGTTGATTTCTGTCTCCGACGCTCGTACCAGTGTACCAGCGTTTCTCGACCTCTGATCCTGGGGAAGCTAAGGCCAGCAAAATAAAAGTCTTAAAACGCGTATTTCAAATTTTCGCCCAAAAAATGACCGTCTTGTTAGGAGTCAAAATCAGCTAACAATGATTGCTTTAAGTCGCAGTAAGATGTAAAGTGCATACAAAAACGCTGCTGACGTCATACCCTGGAAAGCACACAAATGTGGCGCTATCTGTTTATTTGTCATGCCTGTGTGAAATCACTCGATGACATTTAAATTCATTTTATGATGACCAGTCGTAAGTGTGAAATCACAAAAAACATGGTCATTTAGAAACTGCAAGAATACTAAACTTACAGTTCAGCAGCTTTTCGAACTAACTCGTCGACACATTCTCTGCCTAGAGGTCCCCAGTTTCCGAGGCCCGACTGTGGGGTGAGCCGTGCGCCAATGCATGCCAGCACACACTAGGGCTCACAGATCGTTCTGGTCTGCTGTTCGCTCCGAGCTGACGGGCACCTGGCAAGGCGCTGTAGCACCGACTGAGAATCGTCAGTAGCGTGGCCACAGCGTCCTCCAGCTCCAGTAGTTGGACTCGTCGTCGTCCTTCGCTGGCTCACTACCCGGCCCGATGCTGATGCACCGTCACCGCGGCGCCACGGTCGTCTCCGCGGAGTGGGGCGGGAGACGGTTCCGCATGATGAGACGATGCCAGCCGTCCGGCCACTGCTGCTGCCACCTTCTCCTGGCAGCCCTGAATACCGTCTGGGTGATGATCCGGAGGTCTGTCGCGGTGGTTTCCTGTCATAGGGTAGACGCTTCCTTTGCTAGTTGGTCTGCAGTGGTAAAACTCGTATGCCAGGTAAAACCGGTGGGCGATATCCATATGCCGGCACTAGCTTAGGCACCACCGCAGCCTATCCTAAATTTACTGAATAAGAGCCCGGGGTGGCGTTGCTGAACCCTTGCACCGTTTTCAGAAGTTAAAAGCACGTGCGATGTCAATAGTAAGGCGCCAGTGGACCATCGCTTATGAGGGCAAGCACCATCTTTCCCGGCTGACGCATTAAAAATCACCAATGCGAACTCTGGGGGGTCCTCTGCATCTTCCGCCATATTTTTGACATTGATAACGTTTTTTTAATAAATGTTGTTCAAGTTGTTCCTGGTAAGGTTGCTGGAGCCGGAGTCTCACTAAAGTCATCAAGGAACTTGTCACGGAGACCCAGACCCCACCACCCGAACGAGCAACTCCCTCAATGGAGGGTGAATTTAGAAGCCAAAGTTTAACGTCCCACAAAGCACAGGGACGGCCGCCCCGCTCAGGTCACCCTCTCACCAGTCAGTTGCCAGCCGACCTGTACGTCGGGTAAACTATTGAGCGCCGGAGCGTCTCAGGGGAACCGATCCCAAGCCTGGACATGCACTGCCACTGCATGCTTCTGATCAGCAGGCCGGAGCCCAACGCTCTACCAACTGAGCTACCGGGGTGGCTCAGTTCAAACTAGTTTCTCTTCTCTTCGGCTTGTGCTGGCAGGCCTCCGTGTTCTTGCCAGAAGGCACGGATCCATTAACGGGTGTTTCCAAGGGTAGTGCCTGTAAGACGATTGACACTCTTCTCGGAACACCAGAGTCGATGGGTAGTATTTCTCGTTGTTAACCAACTTAGTCTGCCCTGGCGACAAACAGAAAAAGTAATTAGATGGTTTTCAATTTTGGGTTTCAAATGTTTCTTGTTAAGCTAGTTTTGAGAAGGTCTGGCTGTGCCCTTCCTTCCTTAGCATTTATATGTGAAACTTAAGTGGTACACATAAGAACATTCGCTTTTAACTAAACTTAAATCAAACATCAACGTCACAAGAGTGCCAGCCATCAAACTACACGCAAGTTCAATATCGAAACCTGATATGGACAATAACAAATAAAAGGAAAGTTAGCTCGAAAACACGGAATAAATACATGTAACACGTAGTGGCATGAAATGCAGGGTATTAAGAATGAAGAATGCGTCTTGCCAACTGGTGAACCAAGGGCCTACCCCAAATCCAGAACCAGACAGATGTTTTTTTGGATTTTCTATTGATGACCACTGAGGAGATTCATTTAGGTTTCCCAATTTTTGCTCCGATTAATTGTCTCGCTAGCAGTCACCAAGACAGCGAATAGGTCGGGGATTTGCCTCCCCCCGTTTGCAGGCACCACCCGATCTGAGTCCATCCCCTCCAACGAGAAGAAACCTCGGCAACGCCCCTGTGGGCGCGGTCTATGATTAAACGTCACGAGATTGAATTTTAAAGGTAGGGAGATCCCCACACTTACCTACAATAACAGACACCAGATTTATTCTCCAAATGTATAATTGAATTTGAAGTAGAAGCGGCGGAAGGAGGCCGTAGCAGCAGCGGCGATGGGCCGCACCACAAACAGCATGAGACTGCTGAAGCGATGGCAGGATGCCGTAGAAACAGCGCGAGAGGCAGCACAGCAGCGGAAAGGGACTGGAGCATCAGCAAAGGAGGCGAGAAGCCGTGCAGATGATTTAATATTGTGTATTGGGTTGTTCCAAGGTATACCCATCATTATTTGGGGGCCTCGCGCCCAGGAGGTCTCAGGTGCACCACTGTTCTCACAAAAGAAGGCTTATGCCTTTGATACATCTGCTTGTATGTGCCCTGTTTGAGCATGCTGTATGGCTGTAATGCCATATTGGTCTGTGATTTCCTTATCCAGAGCTTAACACTGATTTTTTATTCCTCCACAGAATGAATACTTTTCAGTGCCTGGAACAAAAACAACATGGTCAGAATGACATAAATGGTTGCATTCCACAAATGGTAAATATAAACCTCAGTATTGGTGGTAGATGGCTATCAAAGTTCAGGTAAAATACACTTCAGGTATGAATGTGTCAATCTGAGGAATAGGGGCAGTACCAGTATTTTTCACGTGGCGAGGGGCAGATTATGGCCTGGAGAAGACAGCAGGGATAGTTGATTGATTGACTGTTTAGGCCTAGGGGTGAACCAGTCTGTGTAGTCATTTAATACAGCTATTGCTCCTCTTAATCTGAGGCCTATGACAACTTTTTTCCAAAAAAATATATGTGAAAGCTAAAAATCAAATGTCATCATTGAGAAGAAGCATACAGAGAAGGGCCCACCTCTAGTGGACTCATTTTGAGGCCAGTACAGATCATTTGGCCTAATCATGTTTTCATCAATAACCATTTTCCAGTATAAAATCCCATTCATTCTAAGAAAGTTGCCCTTCACTGAATATAGATCTAGCTTCTGCAACCATTCACAGAAAGATAGTTTGCAAAGTGATTCCACTTGTTTAGTACACATTCTGTGCAAGTTTTCAAGCTTGCGAGGTTTCAAAATGTATCCAGTATTCCAAGGACATGAGTCACACTCAAGCACAGGCCTCATATGGATGATGAGTATGAATTTCATGAATTCAACTGTACAATACACATAACTGAAGTAGGCTGCAGCATAAACTAGCAGTCTTTCAGGAACAGAGGTGATGTGGCGATGGAAGTATACAGAAGGATCAATTGTAATTACTAAGTTTTGCCGAGAATCAGCAATAAGAATGATCCCCCCATTTAGGTAGCACCGTGGGCAGAGAAGGCATCATCCAGTTTCCCATGTAGGGTAGAAGCACAAATCTTGAACAACTTAAGCCAAATATCTATACAAATGATGGTGCCAAAGATGCTGACCAAGCTACCTAAATCAGGAAATTTTCAAAGGCTGGCCAAATGAAATGCCACATATGCCAAACTTTCAGAATTAATTTGCTTGTGGTATGCACATCTAATGATAAACAGGTGTAAGGTGGCCTTATTAAAAGCACATAGCAAAAAAAACATGTGTTAGCTCCAGCCCAATTCCCAAACACTGAAAAACAGTTAAAATCACAATCCCTCACATCAATATTGCTTGTCCCGTTTTGTGTTTTTCTTTCCTCCGCTCCACCCCGCCGCCGCATGCTGTTTTCAAGTTTGAAATTTGTGCGTCGTTCTCGCCGAACTAGTCGAAAGCTCATCGCCATTTAAACTAGCTATTTTCACTCGCAAACTTTTTTGATGACGTCATGTACCCCGAGGGTCCCGGTATTTAAGGGCGCCGAAAAAATGAGGTACAACCAAAAACAAATCCGTCGTATTTTATTGCGTCAGCTGATAGTCCAGCTTCCGCCGCAGTACTTGTAAAAGTGCATTAGAAACTTAAACATCGAATAAGAGGAATTAAGTCAAATAATTGTCATTCAAATAATTTATTGAAATATATATATGCGATTTTTCATGTTAATAAAGCAGTTAAACGCCATATTTGAAAGGGGTAATTCCATTCTGGAATTGGGCGTAATTCACGCTGCATTTGATATCTATGCCGCTTTCGCGTGAATGTCACCGCTCTTTGTGAAACGTGATTCTGAGTACGGCGTAACTTTGCAGGTGAATGTGGTGTAAAACACGCCGCATTTCTACAACTTTTATGAAACGGGGCCCGGGTAGAAGAAATGTACAACACCACGTGATAATTCATTAAATTATTGCATTTCTTTATTTAAATTAACATACATTTTTGTCTTTAATGCGCCGTATGCAATTGCTTTAAAAATTTTGCCTATAATAAGCAAATTAAACTATTGACAGGTAAGGCTTGCAGCTTTGATTTCCTTAAGGTAAAAAAAGAAGATTATTAGACGAATCAAAAGAAACTTGTTCTGCTGCGGGTTTTTCTTGACTAATGAACTTTGCCTGGCCTCTGTATTTGAAAAGCCATGCATTGGAAAATTGTGTTGTTTTTTGTGCTGGGAAGGTCACGGTTCCTATAGATACGGTTCGGACATGACAGCCAGCTGACTGCCTGATTTGGCAGCACGTTGAGGATATGGCAGTATTTTGAAGAGTTTTGTTCAAGATAACTTTAATTTTGCTAGCATAAGGTAGAATGCAGCGTTTTGATTGGGTAATCGAAACGTTTGAAACAGAATTGAACCCGGTCACGCTCACCAGTGGCGCTAGTGTGCCATCCAAGATGGCCGCGAAAGAGGGACTCCGAAAGGTAAACAATGTTAGTCGGCCCGGGAATAGCATGGTAAGCGGTGAATTATACGTGTTTTATGCCTGGTATGTGGCAGTGGCTTATAACCATCCGCTGCAGAAGGCAGTGAGGAGCCCAAATTCGAGGAGTTTTTGGTCCCAAGGAGCAAAGTTTGTAGTCAGGATCAGGTTAAAGTTTGCTGCAACCCCCCACTTTTTTGCCGGTGGCGACGCTTATGTTTGGAAACGCACTTTCCATCGTACATTCAAACTGGAATTTCAGACAGCTTGAAAGGAATAAAGTCGTATATCTACCGAATTATTTCAAGATGTCAGTTTCCCGGGCTAAAAAGGAATACAGCCATAGGCGAATCCAAGGGGACAGCAAAGTGGGCATGTGCCCCATAGGCAGATCCAGGGGCAAAGGGAGTATGTGCCACCCCGCCATTGACCCTCGGCGCCCCCTGAAATGGCCACGCCCCCTGAAATTTCGCTTCCCACCCCCCTCCACCCCAGGATGCGAAAGTCGGCTCCCACCGATAGGGTTTTGCTCCCATCCGATAGGGTTTCTCGGTCAAGAATGGCGCCTCGCCCCCCCCCCGGGAAGGTGCCCCTGATCGGCAATCCTGGATCCGCCTTTGATGACGGCCCAAGGATAAAGGCCTACTCCTGCTAGAAGCAGGCTCAAGGGAGTGGAAGGAGGCATAAGCGGAACTGGAGATTGCCCCACAGCCAGTCTGCAAAGTATGGCAGCAGGCCAGACGAGTCGCACCAGCCATCTAAAATTCTCGCACCACCATCCTCCAAAAATTCGCACCAATATGCCACATACCAGGGAAAAAATGCACCCATTCCTACCCCTGCAATGCAATGCTATCTCAATCATTAGTCAGTTAATTAAGGGCTTTTTATAAGGCCCCTCCTGTGTCTTAATAGCCATTCAGCCATTATTTGTTTATTTTAAGTGTCACTAACCTTGCCAATTCGCACCAGGTTGATAAAATTCGCACCACTCGGTCCTGTCTCCAAGGGCACTCGCGCCGACGAGATCTCGTCGAAAATGCCATACTTTGTACACTGGCATCACAGCCGCTTACCAGGTGGATGTCAATGGAAGTCAGATGGCTGAAAATGTCTGCAACAGACAGCAGCATTTGAGCCTATCTTCTTCCCAATTCTCAGTTTCAACTTCCACTGCTTGGACAGCACCTTATCCTGAGGAAACTTGTGAAAGCTGAGACTTCGACACTTTCCTCGGAAGGATACACACTGAGGAACGCAGCATTTCTGATTGGATCTAATGGTTATCCGTCTCTTCTCCATTTTCTTTGAACTTTCCAAGATTATAACAAACAAGAAAAAACGCCAGTCTTCAATATTCACGTCCACCCAACGTCACGTATAACCACGCTCTCTCACAACGAGTTTACCACGACTGAAAATCCGTTACCATAGGAACAGTGTAGGAACCGAGGAGGTTGTTTACATATGCGCCGGATATGAAGCAGCCGCGCCAGACGTCAGTCCCTCTACTGGCGTTTCCAAAAAATCCGCCAGGTGCCAACACTTTCGATGACCGAGGCCAATTCTGAAGGAATTAGCATGAAGTTCATCGTCGATTTTCCTTGTTATAAAAGCGCTTTAGAGACTAAAAGCTGCACCCAGAAGATAGCCTGATCAATTTTACATACCAAAAATAAAAATATACCCTTAAGCACCACTCAGGGTGGTCCGCTGAAGCAATGTGGGACCCCAGTCTCCGCAGAGGATGACGGGGTCCGGTGCGACCTTTGCTGTGGCTGGTTCCACTCCAAGTGCCAATCCCTGCCAGTCCCGGCCTTGAGAGCCCTAGAAAAGCATAAGGGGCTGTTTTGGATTTGCTCAAATTGTAGAGAATTTCTACCAAATGCCAGAAGTGTATCTCGCATGGAGGATATTGAGAGGAAGCTGACTCATCTGGAAGTTTTGGCTGCTGCCCAAACTGAAGCAGTCAGTTCTCTTGCATCTGGCCATAAAGAGATGCTTAAGGAGGTGCGCTCGAACCAGAAACAGCTCCTTAATGCTGTAAAGGCCCCTATTGGTGGTACTGTAAAGTCTAGCAGTGACTTTAATGCACACAGTCCAACTTTTGCTGAAATTGTCAAGGGATCGTGTCAGGATGTGATCTCTGCCTTGAGTGGAAAAATCGAAAAAGATGCCACAGGACTCAGGAGATGACCTCCTTCAGAAAGAGCGACGGATGAAGTTCATCGTGGATTTTCCTTGTTATAAAAGCGCTTTAGAGACTAAAAGCTGCACCCAGAAGATAGCCTGATGAATTTTACATACCAAAAATAAAAATATACCCTTAAGCACCACTCAGGGTGGTCCGCTGAAGCAATGTGGGACCCCAGTCTCCGCAGAGGATGACGGGGTCCGGTGCGACCTTTGCTGTGGCTGGTTCCACTCCAAATGCCAATCCCTGCCAGTCCCGGCCTTGAGAGCTCTAGAAAAGCATAAGGGGCTGTTTTGGATTTGCTCAAATTGTAGAGAATTTCTACCAAATGCCAGAAGTGTATCTCGCATGGAGGATATTTGAGAGGAAGCTGACTCATCTGGAAGTTTTGGCTGCTGCCCAAACTGAAGCAGTCAGTTCTCTTGCATCTGGCCATAAAGAGATGCTTAAGGAGGTGCGCTCGAACCAGAACCAGCTCCTTAATGCTGTAAAGGCCCCTATTGGTGGTACTGTAAAGTCTAGCAGTGACTTTAATGCACACAGTACAACTTTTGCTGAAATTGTCAAGGGATCGTGTCAGGATGTGATCTCTGCCTTGAGTGGAAAAATCGAAAAGATGCCACAGGACTCAGGAGATGACCTCCTTCAGAAAGAGCGACGCAAGTGCAATGTTGTCGTCCATAACCTTCCTGAACCGGATGTGTCAAACCGAAAGGGAATGCTCGGACAGTGACTGCCAAACTCTGATGAATATTTTAAAGGAGGAAATCGGCATACATGCTAGGATAGTTTCCTCTTACCGTGTAGGGCGGAAAACCCCTGGCAAACCAAGACTACTCATAGCCACGTTTGAGTCTGAGGCAGCGAAGTGGGACGTAGTGCGAAATGCTAGAGACCTGAGGCATAGCCAAGCATGGAACAGGCTGTATATTAACCCCGACCTGACCAAAGTAGAGAGAGAAAGAGGAAAGGTGCTAAGAAGAGAGCTGGAGGATCGCAGGCAGAATGGTGAAAGGGACCTGGTAATAAGGGGGGAACAAGATTGTGAAGATTGAGAAAGTTCCAGGAGTAGACGCTCGCTTTCACACAAGCAAGCACACTGACCACACAGCAAAACCAAGAGATGTTATTGTCAATGAGCAGAAAGCTGCTTCCACTGCAGCGGCAGGCCCTGTAGGTGGCAACCCAGTTGGTGTGTCATCTGCTGAAGCCATCTCATCCAACACTCCTAGCACTGGATCTGAGGAGCTTCATGCTCAGCATCAGCCATCTCAGGCACAAGGTTCAAATGCTGAACCACATCCAAACAGTGCCACCAACCATAACACTACCTCAGCTGGTCCCAGCGGCAACACTCCTGTTGGACCTCAGAGTATTCAGGAATATTGACAAGATTGTTCCAGTGGACTGTTAGCAATGTATACCAACGCGGACCAGTTTATCAATAAACGGGAAGAGCTCTGTGCTGCAATAGCTGGTAGAGAACCGGATTTGATCATCTTGACAGAAGTTTTGCCTAAAGCACAGGTTCTGCCGCTCCTCCCTGCGAGTCTGGCAATTGCAAACTATAACATGTACTTGAATTTTGAGCCCTCTACTCCAAACCTTGGAGGCAGTGGTATTCGAGGAGTAGCAATTTATGTCAGCCAAGCATTGTCATGCCGTGAGGTCACATTTCCAGGTGAGATTTTCTCTGAACATATTTGGGTTCACTTAGACTTGGCAAGAGGAACAAATTTGTTGTTGGGATGCTTGTATAGAAGCCCTGGAAGTACCCTTCCGAACAACTTGGCTCTTTGTAACCTGATAAATCAAGCAACAGCCTTTCAGCCCAGTAATCTATTGATTGTGGGTGATTTCAACATGCCTAATATCGACTGGGAAACCGGCATGGCAAATGATGCCCCATCCAACGTCTCCCATAGATTCTTGGACACCATCAGAGACTGTTTTCTCCACCAGCATGTACTTAACCCAACAAGATACAGATTGAATAACACTGCTAATGTACTGGACCTAGTACTCTCAACTGAGGAGGATCTGGTTAATAACCTAGAATATCTACCAGGTCTAGGTAATAGTGACCATATCTGTATGAAATTCCGCATCATGTGCCAGAGAAAAGAAGTACCACAGAGACCACCAAAGCTGGCTTTCTACCGAGGCAACTACGCAAGAATGAGGGATTTGGCCAGAGAGGTGAACTGGGAGAAAGCATATGGGATGGGACTGGAGGAAGAGTACTCTTGCTTTGTCTACAGGATTCAGCAGCTCACACAGGAATGTGTACCCCTACAGCACACCCTTCGCAGGAAAAAGAACATATACCTCACCACAGCTACATTGCGACTTGTGAAGGAAAAGAAGAAACTATGGAATAGATACACCAAGGCTTCCACAGACAGTATGAAGGTGACAACTTGGGAGAATTTCACAAGAAAGCGCAATGACTTGCGCAGGCTGACTAGACGATTGAGAAAGGGCTACCAGCAGAGACTGGCCAGTGATGTCAAAGACAACCCTAAAACATTCTGGTCATACGCTCACTCTCAGACCAAGTTGAGGCCGAAAGTTGAGGCTCTCCAGAAGTCGGATGGCAGCACTGCAACCAAGGATTTGGACAAAGCAGAGGTTTTGTCCCAATGCTTCTCCAGGATATTCACCACTGAGAGCGCCAGCGGAGAGATACCTCGTCTACAAAGACAAGTGGAGGGTAGCATCCTGGAGACCATCACCCTGACACCAACTTTGGTGGAGTCCAAGCTGAAGGCCTTAAAAATTTCAGCATCACCTGGTCCTGATGGCATTAACCCCCGAGTACTGCGTGAACTCGCTACTTCTTTGAGCCACCCTCTGTGCTCCATCTTTGCCAACTCCCTAGCAAGTGGAGTGGTTCCAGAGGACTGGAAGGTTGCGGAAATTGTTCCCATATATAAGAAAGGAGGAAGACACCTGCCAGTCAACTACAGGCCAGTGAGTCTTACTTCTGTGCTCTCAAAGGTCTTAGAATCTTTGATTCGGGATGAGCTGCTGACACACTTGACTCGGTCGGGGTTGTTGCATGACGCCCAGCACGGATTTGTCCCCAAGCGGTCATGCACCACTCAGCTGCTCTGCTCACTGGAGAGTTGGACGAGGGACCTCGAGGAGGGAGTGCCAGTGGACGTGGCCTACCTCGACTTCTCTAAGGCCTTTGATTCCGTGCCACACAAGCGTCTGATCCAGAAGTTGAGCGACCTTGGCATCAGAGGTGGTGTCCTCCGGTGGATCAGGGCTTTTCTCTCTGGTAGATCCCAGAGAGTAAGAGTTAATGCTGCCGTCTCTGGTTGGAGTCCGGTAACCAGTGGCATACCGCAGGGCTCGGTACTGGGACCAACTCTCTTTGTCATATTTGTCAATGACCTACCAGAGGGACTGTCTTGTTCCGTTAACATGTTCGCTGACGACACCAAGCTGTACAGCGCTGTAGCCAAACATGAGGACCAGGAACGGCTTCAGGAAGATTTGAGCAGGCTGGAACTATGGTCATTGGAATGGCTCCTTCCATTCAATGTCGCCAAGTGTGGGGTACTGCACCTAGGTGCCACTAATCCTCATAGGGAGTATGTGATGCACGACCAAACTTTAGCTCAGCTTCAGATTGAGAGGGACCTGGGAGTGCAGGTTGATAGCGACCTCAAGTTCTGAAGGCAAGCAGCTCTAGCCGTCTCCAAGGCAAATCAAGTGTTGGGAGCGATCAAGCGATCCTTCGTCGACTTGGACAAGTTCACGCTGCCTCTTCTGTACAAAGCTCTAGTCAGACCCCACCTTGAGTACGGTAACGCTATCTGGGGCCCATTCAACAAGGCTGACCAGCTGCTGGTGGAAAAAGTGCAGCGTAGAGCGACACGGCTGGTCCCCCAAGTACGCCATCTTGACTACCAGGAGCGACTGAGAAGGCTCAACCTTCCTTCCCTTATGTACAGAAGGCGAAGGGGAGATGCGATCTTGATGTTCAAGCTGATGCATGGACAACTGGGAGTACCGAGGGAAGCTTTCTTCCAGGCTCCACATGTCGACACTACTAGAGGACATCGATTCAAAGTCGCCAAACCTCGAGCCGTCACTAGAGTGCGCCGAAACCATTTTGCGGTTCGCACGGTCACAGATTGGAATAGCCTTCCTTCGTGGGTAGTTGATGCTCCAAGTACCAATGCTTTCAAAAACCGCATCGATAAGCACTGGGGGGTTTCTTCTACGATATCCCAAACTAGGTTGTTGACTCGCCCATTGAATTGAGCTCGACGTGGCCGGGCAAGACAGGCACCCCAGAATGCCTCCTAAAGACCCGCATCTCCTAAGGTATCCTAAGGTATCCTAAGGTTACATTTTCCCACTGGCCCGTGCCCCAAACCCCTGCAAACAGTCCCGTTGGAATTACATGTTAAATTTTGCTGCCAAAAAACTGTTAGAACCAGAAGTGGAACCTTCAAAACCCCCCAGAATTCTAGAGAAGTATCTCATGTCCGCCCCCTGGGGAAGGTAGGAAGTTGGTTGGAGGTCGCCAATCAGGTTAAAATTTCAATTTTTTTTGAGTCTACGTTAATTCGTAAGGGTATGTTGTAGGCAAGATTGTTATAGATGGTCTAATTCTCGTATTTCCAATTTGTCTTATTCCCTCGAAATGACAGCGGAGTCGTAAATAATTCGTTCGTTGTTAAAACTTTCTCCACTCGAGTTTAAACAAGTTGAATGAGCTTTCAACCTGTATTTCAGGCCTTCATCAACAGTTTGATACATGGTAGAGAAGCACAATTCAAAAACAATCCTGATACAAATGGTGTTTACAAAGTGCTAAATATTTCAAATCAGAAAGCTCAAGGTTAAAGGGAATGTGGCACCTTCACAACATGATTTTAACTGAGATAGCCAAGTTGTAAAGCAGGTCGGAAAACCCGGTACTCCATATTTAATTTGTCTTGGAACTCGATATTTCCGTAGAAAAAGCTAAAACCTACCTGACACCAGCCCCCTCAGCCCCCGTCGCCGGCGGCCATTGTTGTGAGCTACTGGTGTGACGACATATGCTAACGTCACGATGAGCATCAGCCAATCGAAGCTCTTGAAGCGTTTCAAGTATGGTAGTGGTTGCTAGATCGTGACATCATCCACAGTCTGATATTTATTTCTTTTTCTAGAGGAGTATTTTTAAAAACCAAATATTAAGCTTATTGTACATTTTTCAGAAAAATCATGAGTGGTTTGAAACTGTTAACATACATTTGTTCATCATAACAATTGAGATTTAAAGCAGGGTAGAGATGGCAGCACAATCGCATCAGCGAGTTGACCGAGGATTGACCCCGGTCACGCTCACCAGAGGCGCTAGTGCTCCCTCCAAGATGGCCGCGAAAGAGGGATTCCGAAAGGTAAGCAACGTTAGTGGGGCCTGGGAATAGCATGGTAATCGGTGAATTATACGTGTTTTTTGTTTGGTATGTGGCAGCAGCTTATAACCAGCCACTGCGGAAGGCAGAGAAGAATCCAAATTCGAAGAGTTTTTGGTCCCAAGGAGCAAAGCTTGCAGTCAGCATCAGGTTGAAGTTTGCTGCCCCCCCCTCCACTTCTTTGCCAGTGGCGACGCTTGTGTTTGGAAACGCATTTTCCATCGTACATTCAAACTGGAATTTCAGACAGCTTGAAACAAATAAAAGGCGTATATCTACCGAATTATTTCAAGATGTCAGTTTTCCGGGCTAAAAAGGAATGCAGCCATATGTGGCCGCATTCCTGCAGGCGGATCCAGGGGGACGGCAAAGTGGGCACATGCCCCATAGGCAGATCCAAGGGGCAAATGGAGTATGTGCCCCCACCATCGACCCTCAGCGCCCCCTGAAATGGCCACGCCCCTGAAATTTCGCTTCCCACCACCACCCCCTCCCAGGATACAAAAGTCGGCTCCCACCGATAAGGTTTTGCTCCCATCCGATAGGGTTTCCCGGTCAAGAATGGTGCGCCGCCCCGGGAAGGTGTCCCCCGATCGGCAATCCTGGATCCGCCTATGATGACGGCCCAAGGATTAGGGCTTACTCCTGCTAGAAGCAGGCTCAAGGGGAGTAGAAGGAGGCATAAGCGGAACTGGAGATTGCCTCACAGCCAGTCTGCAAAGTATGGCAGCATGCCAGACGAGTCGCACCAGCCATCTAAAATTCTCGCACCACCAGCCTCCAAAAATTTGCACCAATCTGCCACATACCAGGGAAAAAATGCAACCATTCCTACCCCTACAATGCAATGCTACCTCAATTATTAGTCAGTTAAGGACTTTTTATAAGGCACCTCCTGTGTCTTAATGGCTATTCAGCCATTATTTGTTTAGTTTAAGTGTCACTAACCTCGCAAATTCGCACCAGGTTGATAAAGTTCGCACTACTCGGTCCTGTCTCCAAGGGAACTCGCACGGACGAGATCTCGTCGAAAATGCCATACTTTGCACACTGGCCTCACAGCACCGTACCAGGTGGATGTGAATGGAAGTCAGATGGCTGAAAATGTCTGCAACAGACAGCAGCATTTGAGCCTATCTTCTTCCCAATTATCAGTTTCGAATTCCACTGCTTGGACAGCACCTTATCCTGAGGAAATTTGTGAAAGCTGAGACTTGGACACTTTCTTCGGAGGGATACACACTGAGGAACGCAGCAGTTCTGATTGGATGTTATGGTTATCCGTCTCACCTCCATTTTCCTTGAACTTTCCAAGAATATATCAAACAAGAAAATAACGCCAGTCTTCAATATTCACGTCCACCCAACATGAAATACACTGTTTCACAGCAACGAGTTCACCACGACTGAAAATAAACTTTCAAAATCTATATCGCGTTCAACGATGCGCCGGATATGAAGCAGCCGCGCCAGACGTCAGTCCCTCTACTGGCGTTTTAAAAAAATCCGCCAGGTGCCAACACTTTCGATGACCGAGGCCAATAGGATAGATGGTGGCGCAGGCTGCACAGTAATTGTCGCGTAGTTTGTTTTCAGTGGGTTTCAATGGTTTCTATGCAGCAGTGTGAACATGGAATAGAGATACCTGGAATGGAGACCTCAATGCAAACCCGCCCCGCATTTGGGTGCCAATCTAGGACATGAAAAAATCCTTCGGTAAGTAAAGCTCGGTAAGGACCAATATAAAGTCTATGGGAGATGTGGTGGCCGATGACTTTGATGCGTCATAACTTATAAACCGTGGCTTGCTTAGGAAAACGACCATGCATTTCGGAAAGCCCAATGTGTGGTGCGTCCGCTAAAATACATTTTAGGCATGAAATACCTAAAATCTTAGAGCAAAGCGCAGGAGAAATCAGAATCTGATACTGCAGCTCAACTTGTATTATAACATGTTTTAAGCTCGCGGTCCGGCGCCGTAATAGCGCAGTGTGTTAAGCCTCGTCTGGTAAGTGAAAGATACCGGGTTCGAATCCCACGCGTGGAACTTTTCATCTTCATAATGGTAATTTCGTCGCTCAATAGCGCAGTTGGCAGCATGCTTGTCTAGCAATCGTAGTGTTCCGGGTTCGAATCCAGGCTCACGGTGATTTTGCATTCAAATTTTATGGTTATTATGCAATTATTTAGGTTTATATTGGATAAATAATACCTCAGTAGTAGCTGTTTCCTCTGGGTTGAAGTAAGGCACGCGCAAAGGCCTGTTTTTTGTTGAATATTTTACTGCCGTCTATATTTTAATGTTCTTGGCTATTTACCCAATTCTTTTTAATGAGCCCCACAAAAGCATCCCAGAAATCAACGAGCCTTCCGTTCCAGGTATCTGTATTCCATGGTGTGAATACGGGACGAGGTGGTGATAGTGGATGTGTTGGTGGGAATTTCGTGTCATTATTTGTTACTGCGCTCGTCTCAGGCTTCAATTGAGATAAGAAGGCCTTTGTCATAGGCATGGGAGACATTTTTGACTATGTGGGAGAGAAGAAACGGTGCTTAAAAGAGGGTGAGGCTGTGATGAACGCCGGCCATATTCTGACGTGCGGCATCAAGCAGGCTACAGCGGAAAAGGTAGATATTTCTGCATTCTGTGCGCAGTCATCCCATCTAAGGGACAAGCCTCATGAGCTGCTGGCAACATTGACAAAGGATGGTTTTTCACTGACATGTTCCTGCAAGGCTGGGATGTCTGAGAAATGCAAGCACTGTGTTGGACTTCTCATCTACTTGAACAGGTGAGGAGAAGGGATAGGTGTGTAGAGCCTTGTTTGAAGTACGGAAGCACCATGCATCAGCTAGCTGTTGGGATTAACAGCATTACCGCCATTCATTTTGAATATGCTCAAAATTAGGGAGGAAATGCACTAACATCAACAAAGCAAGAACAACAATCACCTTCAAAATGGGTGGTTGTTGCTAGATGCTCTGATGAAGGGTGAGTGAGCTAGATGGTACCAAGGCAATTTTGTCACCTCATTTTTTAACATTTTGTACACCTGCATCCGCATCTGCTTCTGCCATGTATTGACCACAATCAATTATTCTGATTATTAGGTATGTCAATTTGGGCCTCCACATTTCACCAATCACAACTAACAAAGTTTTGGTTTTGGTACATGTGCAGGTGTGTGGATTTCTGTAAATTGTTTGGGATGCACAAATTAGCAACAGTGCCAATAAATATCACTTAAAAAAGATGATACCATAAAATGACCCCTCTTTTGAGCCTCACACAGATCATTGGAACTAAAAGATACAGATTAAATATCCTGGAGGATGAAAATAGTTAAATTGAAGGGATTTATTGACATGGAATCAGCTTTTCATTGGGGGTGCCTAGGCACCCCCAAAGTGATATAAATCCACACCTCTGTACTTGTGTATTATCAAACAATTCAAACACACCAAGTCCACACCAATACAACACACAGGCAGCTGTCTATCCATTCAAAATAGCATTGTGGCTTCTGACATAAAATTTACCCTACTGCACCACTGGCAGAATATACAAAGGAACAGGTAAATATGATCAGAGGCCAGACTGCAAAGTATGGCACTTTCGACAAGATCTCGTGGTGCGGATATCCTTCAGGTGGTGCGAACTTTGAAGCAAACAAATGCCCACTTTTGCCGTCGCGTGCGAGGGAGAGCAAATCAAACACCCACAGAGTTCTGAGAAGGGAGAAACTGGTAAAACATCGAAATTTCTCGCCAGTGTTTGGTGTGAATTTTAGGCTGCTGGTGGTGCAAGAAATCTACAAAGCTGGTGCGGACTCGTCGGGTCTGCTGCCATACTTTGCAGACTGGATCAGAGGGGAGGGCGAGAGGTGGCACACGTTGGGGTACCTCCATCTTAAAAACCATATCAAATGTTTGTTCAAAGCTAGCAACTCAACAGATTGCTGCTCAATTAGCTCTAGTTCTGGCAAATGTTTTGGCTAGCTTTGACTAGGTGAGTGTGATAAATAAACAGGGTCAAGCCTATTTTTAGCATCACAAATTGCTGCGTACTTTGGCTTATGACCCGGCCTGCCACAACCCAGAGAACATCAGTGACTTCAGAGGGCAGGAAACCAGGGCCGGAAACATTTGTTTCCAGCCCTGGTCAATTAAAACCAAAGGAATTTTATTCGCATAAGATTCTTTCCGGCCCGGGAGACTGAATTTACTCACCAGCCTGTGCAATGTTAAGAACATACCTCAGCATGTAGGAAATTTTCAGAAATCCCTATTTCAGGGCAAGAAAAATGCTTCATCCTTCTGTGTGGTCAAATTCTGTTTTTATTGAAACATTAGTGAGTTCATATTTGCTGCTCAAAATTGTTCTTTGAATGCTCAAATAGTACCTATTCAGCCAAAGTTAGAAACTTCTCACTTCTGGCTCTGACTGGCATTGGGCTGCTAACTTTGAACAAACATTCGAGATGTTTTTCAAAGTAAAATGTTCTGCTGCACCAATGATGTCCCTGAATTTTTACGAAAATTGTTAGACTGCTTCCTGTTACTTTGTCATTGCAAAGTTTGTTATTTTGAGCCACAAGGGTTTTTCTGTTCCTTTATTTCAATGTTTTTTTGCTGATTTCACTTATTTGTAAATTTGATCTAAAATTGGACATGACAGAAATAAGAAGATTACATCATATCCCTGTGCAGCACACATTAAGTCTGTCTGCTCTCGCAGTTGGTAAATTTGCTACCCATCAGCACGTTATAGGTCAATAACCTTGACTGACCTTAACCCCAAAATATGAGGCCACCTCTTTCAGGACCTTTCTTTCATACCCTGAGCCCGTTTATAGCGTATTTGTGACTTTTCTCCGCAAAATACCGGCATTTTCCGGTAGGTCTCCAGCATGGCCAAATTTTGACCTTTGTGACCTCATTCGACTTTAAAGACATTGGCCTAGGTCATTTAAACTGAGACATAATGTAGATTACCACCACCTTCACCAATCCATAAATGTGCGTTTTTCTAACCCTTTTGGTTCCTGAAATCTTAGGGGCATTTTAGGACCCCCCTCCACTCCGCGTCATTGTCAGACCCCTCTCCACTGCGCGTGTTAAAGCAGTTTGTGTGCTTACAACTCTGGTACAGCTTGGGTACTGGTTTTACTAACATTACAGCTACCGCATGAAAAGCAGCAGATATCTGAATTCAGTAACGAATTCGCAAAGCAATAGCTAAGAGTTCGACATTACTAATTAACATTTCTTTCACAGGAACCCTCCATCTAGTCTGGACACCATCAGCTGCACTGAAGTGACCCAGGCATGGGGAAAAGTAAAAGGACGGGAGTGGTACCAGGGCACTCCTCTCTCCGGCTTGTGCCATGTGGACGAAGTTCGGCGTCCCGAGCAGCCGCTCAGCAAGGAAGAGACAGAGGAGTACCGGAACATACTTCTGGAAGCCTGTCCGGACTCAGCCGTGGCGCTTCATGGAAAGCGCAAGCGAAAGCAGCCGGTAGCCGATGCAGCCTGTACTCGGCACCGTCCGAACGATCTCATCTCGAGAATCGTTGGGCGCACATGCGTACCGCTGTACACAGTGAGCGAAAGCCTAAATGATGCTTTCTACTGTGCAAATGTGGTGCTGACGTACGCTGAAAGTGAGGAGTTGTGCCGTGCAACAGTGGAGCAGAACTCTAACCAGTGGTATCAGGCCCGACGCGTACGCATCACCGCGAGCAACTGTTATGCGCTGTTCACCGCCAGGGAGAAATGGGCGGAGAAGTTTGAAAAGCTCAGCAGCCGCCGGTTCGGTGGCTCGGATGCGACAAGGTTCGGCACAGAACACGTAAGTGTCGC
Source organism: Lepas anatifera (assembly GCA_034440635.1). Lineage (NCBI taxonomy): Eukaryota > Metazoa > Arthropoda > Thecostraca > Lepadidae > Lepas > Lepas anatifera. The sequence goes on along the minus strand of JAOTON010001142.1, from coordinate 417,504 downwards.
GCGTGGCATTTATGAGTCGAAGAGTGGAGCCACTGTACACAAATGCGGCCTTGTGGTCCCACCACTGATACCGTGGCTGGGGTGCTCTCCAGACGGCATAGTGGAACAAAATGGCATTTTCAAACTGCTGGAGATCAAGTGTCCCGCGTTGTGCGAGAAAACGAGCCTGGAGGCGGTAGTGCGCGATGAAAAATTACCGTTTCTCATGTTTGACGGAGAGAATCTGGTGCTGAAGACGCGTCACAAGAACTACGCTCAGGTCCAGCTGAGCATGACCTTGTTAGACCTCTTATCATGTGACCTGTGCGTGTTTGACAAGTCTCAGCACCAGATTCACATCATTCAAGTCAGGTGTGATGACCGTTACTGCAGTGAACTGGTGAACAAGCTCGGAAATGTATATTTTGGGCACATCCTTCCTCTTCTGAAGGCAAACTCGTCAGCGCGTGTCTAGCATTATATTGAGTGACTCACTAAGACCCTCTCGTTGGAAAACGGAACCGAAACGGCAGATATATTCCTTTTGCAGGGCAAAGTATCATTGAATTTAAGTAACTTACTCAAATATTCTTAGACACCGGCTATCATTTCAGGCTGGGTATATCGCTTGACTAGCTAATGTGGACTAACACACGTGGTAATGGACATCTTCGGTCCGTGTTGGAATCGCTCCAAAGGCTTTTAAACCTCGCTCCACAGGAATATCGGTGATCTCCTGCAAGTTTGAAGTTCTGAACGCAAATTTTGAATCCTTTGAAAAGCTTCAGTATACAGTTAAGGGTTGCAGACAGACCATCAAACGGCCAAGTGAAGGCCTAATTATATAAGAATTATTTTACGTTGACTTTTAGGCTAGCCCATGCTGGGCTAATCAATAGTTATAGTAAGGCAATGATTTTAAAACGTTACTTTGTTGGCCTTCATTTTCGCTTTAGTGATAAAAATCAAGTTTTAAAAACTTGAGCGACCGGGTTAACAGAATTGTAGAGGAAACTCAGCCAGAAGTGCATGTTTTACTCCTCGGCACCCTTAGCTGATACAATCTTCACGTAAGCTCCATAAAACTGGATCTTCCAGAACTTCAGATCTGTGTATTCTATTCTTCCAGTGGAAAAAATTACGTGCAATCTAAACCGGAATTGCAAAACAAATTGCGGAAAACAAAGTTCTGGCCTTGCAAATCTTAATGCATGGGTTTTATTTGGACCAACCACAATGACATAATCGGCTCACTTGCCCCTGACCCAATAAACACATATACCTCATAAATGCAGTCACGCAGACGAGAGCAATCTCTTCATCCGTGAGGAATGCGCGCTAGCTAGAAAACAGCAGGCGCTTCAAGCATCAACCAAGCAGCAAGGCGCACAAGCACGTCAACCACCAGGTTTGTATTAGCGGCCCGTTCCGTAATGAAAATGCGGCACGGAAACCGGGCAATTGCAGCTGTTCGAGTGCTCTCGGGCTAGTTACAGGAACCGTTCACTGCTCAGTACCGGACGGCTCAGATTTGTCACCACACAGAGAACTGTGAGGATGTTCTGCATGTGAGGGAGCAGACTCCATGAAATTTTGGCATTCAGAATTTTGAAAATTTTTAGCCTTCCGATAACTCGTTCGACGTGCACTCGAGCAGCTGCGATTTCCGCTGTCGCCTGAGACTCGGGCTTAGACAGCTGCTTCTTGTTGCGTAAGAAGGGAGGTCGGTACAGCTCAACAGCACGCTGTTCTAACTCCAGTTCGATATGGAACCCTTTATCCACCATCACCGCATCTACATATGGCTCCAGGGAATCGAGCAGCGACGAGTTGCAGAACACTTCCTTGTCTGAAGCCTTGCCTCCCCAAGGAACGCTCACAAATGTTATCAAACCCGCTGGGGGTCACGCCTAACATGACCTTGCACGTGTTCTGGCCTTTGTAGTTCGAGTAGGTGAGAATACGGCACCGCAAGCACTTTGCACTCTCTACCGGAAACTCGGTACAGTCGAGGACGACACGGGTCTTCTGAAATTTCTGAAAGCACTTTGGCATATTCTCTCGAATTTCATCAACAGATGGCCAGTACAGGACAGCGGAAAGACATGCACCCAGGAGAGACACCGTAGAGGTGAAAATCGAGGCGATGGTTGGCACACTCAGTCGGAACACGATAGACAGAAATGAGTAGGATAGGTCGTGCTTGAGTTTCATCATAGTCATAATGACGTTCCTCTCTACATCTATAGCGGAGTTCCTGCGGCGTTTGCAACACTCCACGATTCCACGAAACATACGGCATGTTTCTAGCCCGGTTAAAATCCGCATGTCTTGATCAGACGTAAAGAAGTCCATGAAGTTTGGTCCCTTGAGGGCTTCGTCGAGGAGGAGTTCACTTGCACTCCTACCGACTCCGTAAAGATGATGTCCGGATCCTGTGTGGCTCTTGCGTCGTGTTCACCGGGCGCCGCTGCCGGCTCTTCACTGGGCTCAGACTGGGGTGCCTCTATCAGTCCTGGTTCCACGTCCTCTGTAAAAACACAAAGCACAAATTTAGCAAGAATGTATACATTTTTTGCTTATGTATTAGATATAACAGGGTAGTCCACAATTTCTTGGGATAAGATTTTTCTTCCTCCAATTTTTTATGATAGTACATTTTTAGCATTTCGTATTATATTATACTATATATTATATATATATAGAAGAAATGCTCTTACTTTGTAGATAGTCTCTCGCTTAGTATTTCTATGTTTCTTAAGTCGAATGAGAAATTAGTATCATTATTTTTACTGTTAATTTTCCTCAATTTCGAGTGCAGGTTTAGCTTGATTGGGAGGTGGTCGTTCATGTCAGACATAATGACTGAGGATGATTTTACTAAAGATATATCATTACTAAAGAAATTGTCAATTAGGGTTTTTGACTGTGAGTTTATTCTGGTAGGGATTGAGATGCTTGGAAAGAAACCTTGCGCAGTAAGCGACTGAATTAGTAGAGAGGAGGGTTCATTAGTTTCAGTTTTAACAAATCAATATTGAAATCACCAGCTAATATGCAGTTTTTTATCATCACAAGAAATTTTCTCCAGTATCGTTTCAATGTAGTCTAAGAAAACGAGAGGACGGGTAAGAGGGGGACCTATAAAGAGAACCTACAGTAAGGCTGTAGGGAAGAGCATTTTGTAATTCCACAAAAACAGACTGGTGTTGGACACAACAAGAATCGAGCTCACTCCTCCCGCTGTATTGCATGTTTTTGTGAATATAGATTCCTGCACCTTTACCTCAAAATTGTGGGGGGAGATGCTTCGAATACATAATCATCTAGGGTATACAACTGGACAGCTTCTGGGTCAAGCCAAAGCTCGGTTACAAATACTATGTTAGGTTTAACTTTGAGGCTGTTCAAAAGCAGACGGAGATTCTCGAAATTTTTAACATGTAACATACCAAAATTATCATTATTGTGACTTAGGTCAGTAGCACAGTGAAACGATTCATATTTGCAGGAATTTAGGAGGTCAGTTATATCAGTCGGGGCACATTCATCATTTACACCTAAACCTGCAAATTTGGGATATATCTTGGAGTAGCTTGTTCAGTAGGGGTATGCTGACCGCACATAAAGGAAGAAGGCTATGAATAACACCAAGGAAAAAGCTTTAACTTTAAAATCTTAACTAACAACTTTAAAATCTTGTGGCACCACTGCTGTCAATATCCATATGATATTGACATTATCCATTATGATATGATACATGATATTATCCACATGATATTGACAACAAACAAATCCACATAATGACAATATCCACATCATAACAGCAAATGAACCTACCTTCCAATGAAGAGCCTGAGGAATCAGCATTTAGCTTGCTCTCAGATGCCTGATCACATGACTTGTCTTGCTTGCGCTTCAGAGCCCTCTGCTTCCTTTCCCTTCACTGATTGCCCAGTGCTTCAGATATGAGAGGAATGCTGGCAGACACAGGAAGATTCCTATCCGGTACAGCTCCATCCACCAAACGAGAACAAGCAGTCCCTGCAAAAGAGGGGCTTTCTGAGAAATATATCACTATTATGAACAAATCTTGAAACAACACAGATGAACAGAACAACAAAGAACCTGTCATTATGATACAAAACAGGTAGGGACCTACCTAAGAAATAATGGTTTGGCTCCATTGGAGCATAGGAACGGGGGCAGGGGGGCCATGCCCCCCAATATTGGGCCGAAAGAATTCCTGATATCAGCCAAAATGAGAGGAAGTTGGACACTTTTATAACAGCCAGTGCAGAAGGCAATGGGGAGTCCAAATCCAAATAATTTTTGGTCATGACATGGAAAGTTTCTGGTCAGTTTCAGGTGGAAGTTTGGCTGTCCCCCGCACAATAGTCTGAACGTTCCTACGCCTAAGCGTTGGAGAGAAATCAGCCCTAGCCAGAAAATTTCTAGAACAGGTGGGGCAGGATTTAAGCTGCCATCAACATAAAGTCTCCTGCCACACTATTCAGACTGGACTTTCACCTGTCATAGGAGACACAGACCATTCTATAAAGCAAGGCAAATTCTACAAGATCTTGTTGGTATACATGCCCCACAAGAACAGTGCAAATGATGCAAATTTAGGAGCAAATTGCTCACTGGGGCAGGTGGCAAGAGATTTTTAAGGTACCTCAAATGTAAGGAAAAGCTGTCTTAAATTGGTATGCCTACTTTGACACTGCCCCAACAAGATGTTGTCAAAACCCGCCACATTCTGCAGACTGCAGCAAAATACCTAGGTAAATCACCATGCAGAGAGAATACCTATTCCACTGACATGCTTCCAAAGGTTACCCAGTCTCCCAATAAGAAATCATTTTCAATTATTTGATCAGGCGCTCTCCAAATCAACATATTTGCATGTGAACATGGCCTGTTTCAGTTTATTTTCTTCTTAGTTTGGACAAAATGGTAAGTGGCAAGTGGTCCAATAAGGCCAATGTTTTATCTGGCCAAAGTCTTGTCTAGCAAGTAAACATACTGTGTAAATGGGAAAATTATGTCAATGAAACTCACCTGGCTTCTTGCAGTTTGATGACTTGAAGTGCCGGCTGCAACCGGCACATCTTCCTGGTTTTTTACCCAGCCTGAGAACATGTACCCACTCACGTTTCGTAGATACTGATTTTGGGAAGTAATGAAAAGATAGCTCTGTATTCTTGGAGTGGTAGGATTTACACTGTGGCACGCAACAGTTCGTGTTGGACTTAAACTTCATAGTGAGCCCAGCGACTAGACCTGCGTGTAAATTGAGATTACGCAAAAAGCAGCTCCTTTCCTCTTAATGATCTGCCGACAGAGCCTCACTCCGCATCAGATTAGGGAAAATATATTACTTTCAGCCTGTTAAAACTCTTAAACCACGGAAAATCTCGCGAAAAATTATTCAATTGCACGCACCAGACCCTCGAAAACAACACCCACCGCGGCGCTGGGGCGATAATAATATACGGCCAAAGCAATAGAGACACTAGGTAAAACTTTGGCCGGATTTAAGCAATGGACCAATAGGTGCACAGTTTGACAGATGTTGGAGGCGGGGCCTCGAGACCACCTCGAGACTAGTTTTCTTTTATATAATCATTGAATACGAAAAATCGTTACATTTTGGATTTTTTCAGTTTAATTGATAAACAAATATTTTATCCAAAAAATCCAAGACAAAGCAGTTTCTTTGCTGACTTGGTAGTCTTGGTAAGGGGTAAACGGTGCAAAGAAAATAGCCGTTTTCACAACGTGAATTAAATCTTGGGTGTCTTTTTGAAACGTTTTTTGGTAGCACTGTAATATTGCTGCCATTTATCAGAATTTCACAAGAGTCTGGGGAATTTATTGAGTAAATTATCTGGCACATCTGGCAATGCTTCACAGTCGCCGGGCTCCCTGTGTTGAGTGATGTGGAATTAAAAAGAATGAAATTCAACTTTAATAAGTCGTATAATGAGTGAAATTTTCATCAGTTATGCTCCTGCTACCCAGTCGCTTCAATTTACATGTCGTTTTTCTCTCAGTTTCTATATTAGCTGTGTAATAAGCTCAAAACAAAAGGAGTAGGGATTAGGGTAACGTCTGCTTGTGTAATACTCGGGCAAGTTTCCAGTTACATTGAGAAAAAGTGTATTACCTAGGTAACCAACTCGCATACGAGCATGGGTGTCCTAAACAAGGGGTGACAGGCAGAGGAATCCCTAAATGTAAATCAGGGTAGATATTATGCCAAATTTTCGGGGTTGAATGATGTTTTAATTGCATTCTCATGGTGGATCCGCGCTTTCTTATCGGATAGGAAACAGTATGTGGTCGTCGATGGCGCTGCTTCAGAATGGACAAAGGTCACTAGTGGTGTTCCGCAGGTTCTGTGCTTGGCCCGATCTTTTTTCTTCTGTTTATCAATGATTTCCCTGATTGTGTACTTTCTGGCATAAAATTTTTTGCTGATGACACAAAACTCTACACAGGAATTAGGCACCTCCACTCATCAGAAATGCTACAAGCAGACCTAAATCGGGTATTGGAATGGTCGTCAACGTGGCAGATGCCCTTCAATGAAGGTAAATGTGTAGTGTTGCACATTGGCAATAATAATCCTTGTCACGATTACACTATGGGCGGTGCTTATCTCAGGAAGTTAGATGAAGAACGAGATCTCGGAATAATCATCGACAGGGACTTGAAATTCCGACAGCAAGCAGCGGCATCAGTCTCAAAAGCTAACAAGGTTTTGGCTGTCATCCGAAAATCCTTCGCTAACATTGACACTTTCACTTTGCCTCTTCTTTACAAGGCACTGGTGCGCCCTCTACTGGAGTATGGTAACATCTGTTGGGGACCATTCAATAGGGCTGACCAAAGGCTGCTTGAGAGGGTGAAGCGAAGGGCCACTCGTATGGTCCCCTCCATGAGGGGTTTATCTTACCCGGACCGACTGAGGGCTCTTAGGCTTCCCTCTTTGTATTACAGGCGACGCCGAGGAGACCTGATCAAAGTATACCAACTGCTTCACGGCTCCATTGATATCGATCCAGCCCAGTTTTTCGACCTCATTGATCGCTCCTGTACCCGCGGACATCAGTGGAAAATTGCTAAACCCAGCACTACATCTAGAGCGCGTCGTTCGTCATTTTCAGTCCGCGTGGTGAATGACTGGAATGCGTTGCCTACATCAGTAGTAGAAACCACCACGGTCAATGAGTTTAAGAACAAGCTCGACTCTCATTGGTCATCCCTGATGTACCTTGTCCCTGAATGCCCAGAGTAAGGTCCTTTACTTTCTTTTCAACTGCTCTCACCAACTAGTCAACTCCTCAGGCATTATGGCCTGAGTAAGACTGAGTGTAGACTCATCAAACTGAGCTTGTCGAAGACCGGATCCAATCAGGCCGACGTGGCCTCCAAAATTCCGACAACTATAGATAGATAGATAGATACAATTAATGTGTGGATCCACCCAAATTTTGAGACTTGCTAAATTTTTGGTGAATTGTTTGAGCAGTATCATTTGAAGACAAAGAATTTGGTCCAAAATTTTGTCCCACTGAATGTTTTCCCCGCTATTTGTAGTCTGAGCATCTCAAATAAAAATTAAGTGGTGATGTCCGGTATCCTTAATTCAGGGTATGGGTGTTTTGACTGTAAGCGGTTTTCACCTTGAAGTGGGCGTTACTGGAAAATTATAATTTATCTTGGTTTCTCAGGTTTGCTTGGGTATATGTGCTATGCAACTAGTAATACACTAGCGTGCAAAGTATGGCGTTTTTAACGATATTTCGTCAGTGCCAGTGCCCTTGGCGACAGGAGCGAGTAGTGCGAATTTTATCAACCTGGTGCAAATTTCTGAGACTGGTGTGAGGAAGGTGACACTGAAAACCTAACAAATAATGGCTAAATGGTTATAATGACATAGGAGGGGCCTTATAAAAAGTCCTCAACTAACTACCTAATAAGAAAGGTAGCATTGCATTGTGTGGGTGGGAATGAGTGCTTTTTTCTCCCTGGTATATGGCAGATCGGTGCTAATTTTTGGTGGCTGACGGTGTGAGAATTTTAGGTGGCTGGTGCGACTCATTTGGCCTGCTGCCATACTTTGCTGACTGAGCAATACAAAACACTTTGTTTATTATTGAAATAGAGCTATATCCGCTTCTCAGGCCAGGTCAGGCTTTTCTTGTTATTTTAAGAGGTTTGCTTCAAGGTGGTTCCAAATGAAATACAGGATATGTACTGATTATCCCTGTTTTCAAAATATACCTACAGGCATTAATGCTAATTCACCATAATAAGATGGAGTAGCTTTGTTGGTTGCATTGCTCATTTACCAAAAAGATACTGGGTTTCCTGAGATAAGTAAGAAGTAACTAAAGGAGTTTCCTGATGTTGATCATTTTGTCATGCTCTTGGGATTCATACTTTGATACCTTAAAAGTATCAAGCTCTAAAGTGGTGCAGTATCAGGCTTAAGTTTGGTACCATTTGTGAATTACATGTGTCAACAAGTCACATGATGCCTCACATCGGCGCCCCTTCCAGTTAGGGGCACCGTCACAGAGTTTTTACAGGGGGGGACAGACCCCAGCTGGTGCTGACCTGGGAAGGCGAATTTTGAGCATATTTGGTACCTGACAGCATGAATGGCAATGGACCAAAAATTTGGAGGGGCATCCTTTTGGTTGGCCAAGAGGGGAGATGCCCCCCGCTTTCGGCGCCCATGCTTCTAGTGATGTGAACCAAAGTTTGAGGTTGACATGCTGGGTGAATCAACCCCACATGCTTCAGCAAGCTTGGCTTTGCACATTAGACATCTACAGCTGACATTTATTGCGTATTTACTCCGGGAAAATACAGTGGATGGTACGATTCTATGCAAAGGGTGGGAAGTTGAGGTACACTGTTTTTACCATTCTTGTACCATTTTAACATGCCCAGCTGGGGTCTCTTGCATGACGCGCCCCCTTCGTATCTCGGTCCCCACGAAAACTAAAGGAAAATTATGGGTGGTGTTGGAAAGCTCTTGACAAGACGAAGCGATTTTATACGAAGAATTTTCATGTCAAGTCAATATTGAGGTCAGCATAGGTCAAAGAAGATTCCATAGGCTTACAACAGAGCAGTGTACGTTTCTCTCTCTAGATCTGTCCTCAGGGGAGCTAGAGCAAATCTTTATGCATCATTGGATTCCTCTCATCGCTGCGAATTGAATGATGTATAATATGACCTTCCTAGGTCAAATAGTGAAAATGACTTGACCTCGAGCTAGGTCAGGGTCAGAGAGTGACCCGGTATCGTCATGTTGCATATCAATCGACTTCTCGTGACAATACAAGCACAATGCAAGCAAAATTGGAGCTTTGTCTCAATTCAATGAGCAGTTATTGGCCAAATAATCACTCTATGCTCCCGTGACCTGATATGACCTTTGAGAGGTCAGATGGTTAAAAACTCAACTTAATTTTCAAGATCGTGGTAAGAAGAGACGGCTTGAGGATTTTCAGCTTTATCTATGCAATATTTACTGAAAACGAGCCCATTCTATTTTTCACCATAGACTTATGATGGGGTGACCAAGAAATTGACCCCACCTTAGGTAAAAAATATAGAAATTCCGAGATAGCAGATTTGTAGACCTTAATGATTTTATCATATTGTGGAAGTTTCAAAGTGATCGGTTCGCTGATGTTCCCTGGGCACCGCTTCAAACTCGTAATTTTAGGTTTCGATGTCGGGTCACTTGACCTTGAATAGCTCCTTGACCAGAGATGACCTTAACTCAAAGATTTGGTCAGATGTGTAAAATTGATTAGGAATAAGGTACTGTAAGTTTCGTTGCTCTGCGTCTCTTCGTTTTTGAGATATCTGGAAAAAACCAGGAGGGGCGAATTTCACCCCCTGCGGGGCGCGTGTTAAATTCACAAACGCACACTGCCCATTTCACCATGTTGACCTACAACCCCTATGTATGTTTGGTAAGCTATGGCCGATGGAGTTGCCGCCTACTGGAGATTGCGCGGCAACTTGCCGGTCGCCGCATTGTGAGAAGTTATTCGGCGGCGGCGGCTTCCCCTACCTGGACCTGCGGCAACGGTAGTCACCTGGGTAACGGTGGCCCAACCCGGGCCAGCGGCAGCGACCGCCCAACCCGGGCCTGCGGCGGCTCCTTGGAACAGCGGTGGCCCCCTCTGATTCAGTCAGTCCTCGACACACTCGTGAACGTGACACCGGCGATATATCGACGGAGGAGATGCCTCAACTGTTCGATGAGCCGATGTGCAGTCTACGGCGTCATGGTCTCCCCCACCTCCCCCCAACTATCCATCGCCTCGCGCCTCACGAACACCGTCGCCTCCCGCCTCCGGCCTTGCCAGTGCCGTCACCCCCGCCTCACCAGTGCCGTCACCTCCCACATCACTAGTTCCGTCACCTCGCGTACACGGATCTTGGGGGGGGGTTAGAGATGGACCCTCGGCGCCATCTGAAATGGTCATGGCAACCCCCTGAAACTTGAATAGCGCCCCCTGAAACGTCGCTTCCCACCCCCCTAGAATGCGAGAATCGGCGCCCACCGATAGGATTTTGCGCCCACCTGAAAAGTTTTGCAGGCAAGAAGTGGCACCCACTGGAAAGGTGCCCCCGATCGGCAATGTCGGCGCCGTCTAGGCCTTCCCGGGGGCGCGATCCGGACCAGGGGGCGCCACCTTGGACCGGCAAAATATTTCAGGCGGGCGCAAAATCCTAACAATGGGCGCCGATTTTCGCATCTTTGGAGAAAAGGTGCAAAGCGATATTTCAGGGGCGCCATCAACCCTTCAGGCGGCACCGTAACCATCCAGGGCATAGGCAGAATCCAGGGGTGGGGTACGTGTCTTTCCGATTGACGCTCGGCGCCCCCTAAAATGGTCACAGCGCTGCCCTGAAATGTCGGTTCTCACCCCTCCCCTCCCCAAGATGTGAAAATCGGCGCCCACCGATATGATTTGGCGCCCACCTCATAGTTTTTTGGTCAAAAGTGGCACCCTCCTGGTCTGGATGGTGCCAACCCGGAAAGGTGCCCCGATCGGCTATCCGGGATCCGCCCATGATTCAGGGGGACAGATGGTCGATAGGAGGGGCACCTGCCCATTTAATTGACCCCCGATCTGTATGGTGACGGGAAAAATGTCTGCCTGACTGCCGCAAAAAATTGGTAACGATCAAATAATTTCAATCAAATATTTAACTTTTTGTTCCTAAACACACGTAAAATAACGATCGTAGCTCATATACCGTGAGAAAAGAAACATTAGAGAACAAACTTTTCCCGAGCACGTTCCCGAACGCGACCTCTCTCTCTCGGGCCTTGAACGCGGCCATGCTGCTCCCAGAATACTGTCCGATGATTGGTTCTTGGCTATGACGTAGGCAGTGACGTCAAGCGGGCAAGTCCTGCATAAATCACCGACCTCAAAATTCGCTCCTGCATATGGAAGCCTCTGAAAAATCTCTCCAGACAAATCTGGAGACCGAAAAGACGGGATCTAGAGGCTTGGGTGGCTTTTGAAAAAACCGACCCTGGAGGTCGGTTTTTTCAAAAAAGACGCCCAAGATCTTGGGATATTTCCAAAATATATATCCATTAATTTAGATTTATCTATTGAATTTAATGCCAGGAAAAGCTCAGAATCAAGATATTTAGGGTCATTGCTTTCAATTTTGGGCAAGCATATTTCTAGAACTTCTAGAGTTTCACTGAAATGAACGCTGATTTTTTTGGCTTGGGAAATGTTAAAAAAAAACTACCAAAAGACACCCAAGGTTGATTTCAATTTATTCACGTTGTGAAAACGGCTAATGTCTTGCTCGTGCTTGAACCCAACACTGTACCACGAAAAAAATTCATTATTCTCCTTATTTGGAGATAGTTTATAATTAAATGTCTTAAAATAATTTTTTCCATTAGTTCTAAAATAACAAAGCTAGATTTTATGTATATATTTTTTGTAAAATATAGAGATTAAGTGAAGCCAAATCAAGTTCAATAATTTGCATCTTTCAAGACCAAGGAAGCGCGCGCAAGTCAGTCGCGCCATTTATTTGCCGCCACATGTGCCCACCAATGTTGATTTTTGTTGTTTTTATTGCCGCAGTTCACAATCTATGTTCAACAACTGCCCTGGCAAAGGCGATGTATGTTGCAGCGTGTGTGTGTTTTCTTTTCTATGGCAAGTTTGGGGCAGGGGGTGGACATGAGCTATCTCTCTAGAAGTTTGGGGATTGTTGAAGGTTCCATTTCTGGTTCTTAGAGACTTTTTCCAGAAAAATTTAACATGTAATTCCAATGGGACTTCTTGCAGGCATATTTATTTTCATACAATGAATTCTGCATACACGGAGTAGAATAGTGACGACTTCTGACACATTTGGAACCTTCGATGGTTGTGCATCCTAAAATGCTTATATCTGCCGTTTTGAATCAAGCTGCAACAATCGAATATTCTACTTTTCTCAAAACATAGTTTCAAGACAATTTTTAAGGAAATATTGCGTTTTTTTAATATCCAGAGAAATTCAGTTTCTTCGATCCAATATTTTCATCTCTTTTACGATTCATAAGCGGTGCAGAAGAAACGTTTTTGGCGCATTGTTAATGTTCTGTAAAAAAAGAAAGAAGGGCAGTGGAAGGAAATTTATTATTTATTGGTTGCTGATATATGATGTGGCGGTGGGTGCTGCCCATTTTTCATAATTGTGATCGATATGCGTATGTTTTTCTTTTCAGGATATATGTGTTATCATTCTCTTTTGTACAGGACAGAGCCGTGGAAATTGTGTATCCAAATTTTGGCATTATGGTCCTATTTTTTAAGAGCTTTCACAGAACTGCATAGTAAGTGCAGGCAAAAACCTTCTTCCTTATATTATACTCTGCCAATATATTCAGGGAATAAAATGTTAGGATTTCTGTACATTGACATCCGTACATTTTTTTTTGTTACTTCTACTAATGGTTTTTTTTAAGATTTAATATGTTCAACATATGTGGGCCCTATACTTATAACTACTTATTACTTAATATTGCTTATTTTGTTGCGTCCCCTGTTTTTGTTTGCCTGTTGTTTTTGCGGGTTTGTTTTATTTTGCCTCTTCAAGTATGTTTTTGGCGTTATTTTTCTGTCCAGTTCGTTCTTTAATGCTCTTCTTGTTTTGTTATGACATGTCAGTCTCTGTTTTGTGTTACTTTTTCTGTCCATTCCCGCTCCTTGATTACTGCTTCATGCCAGAAACTTATGTCTTGTTCCTTCTATGTTAAACATTTGCTCTAATCTGATTCTGTTCGCTTACTTCCTCTTGCTTTATACTGTGTGCCTGTACAGTTCTATTCTGTTGCTCCTTATTGCTTTGCTTTGCCTTGTTCATGTCTTCTTTTGCTGGTCTCTTTATTTACTTCTATCCCCTGTCTGTATATAAGAAATGAAATAAAAAAGTTGATGATGATGATGATGATGACATGGAATGAGAGTCAAACAGGCTCCACCAGTTATGAGTAGCGTGGAAACTTGCAACATTTTCCACACTAGTTCCACCTGCAAATGTAAATTGAAATAATGAATTCTAAACCAAGAGGTTTTCTGGAGTGCTGACATAAAAATTAGAACCAAACCTTGGGCGCTTAATGGACTTGCCAGGCTAGTGCACCCCTTAAGCCCAAATAATTACAACTTACAACCAAACCCTGAGCGCTGTGTTGATTGACACATGTAATAATCTACTTCCATTTACACTTGGCTGGAAGGGCTTGTTTATTATTTTGTGACTGGTGCTCATTATTCTGGTTTTAGAACTATACATAGCTGTCATGCTCTAGCCACAATTGTAGTTGACTTTTTGATTGGGCAGCTGGAGTGTCTGAATTTTTTCAATTCATTGTTTTGTTATTTATTATCATTACTTGAATGCTGAATGATAATATATTATATTTGTTTATGCATGTTTGATCAATCTGCATGCTTATTCTCTAAATTTTTTTTTGTAAATAGTGTGCAGATTAGTGATAGTTTCCAATACATTGAGAACGTTTGGCACCTTTTTCCCTCAAAAAGCACAAATTCACCATTTTGATTCCAATAATGAAAACAAAATAATGTTGCTACTTGCTATCATTGTAAGGTAAAGCTTTGGATGCATTTGGAATGTTTGATGCTGTTTTTCCCTGAAAAGCTCTGATTTGCTATTTTGGCTCCAATAAATAAAATAAAATTGCATTTCTATGTATGTAAGGTAGCATGACAACATAATTGTCCAAAATATTATTTAAGATTTGGGGAGCTCTATCACCATGATGAGATGTCTATCTCTTGTATGACTCATAAATGGCACAATGAGAGTTTCTCAAATCAGTGGCTGATCCAAGGGGGGGCAACAAAGGCATTTGCCACCCCTAAATAGAAAAGCTTGGGGAAAAACTGTTTTCCCCTGCTCCCAAAGCTGTTGACTTCTTTAGCCCCAAGCCATTTTTAGTTTAAAAGCAAGGTTTTGGTGCTTCTAAACTTAACATCAAACAGAGCCACTATACTTAAGCATAACATTTGGTCTTGGAGAGCAAAAAGAAGCCTCTTGTGCCCACATCTTTCACTCTGAGACATTTTTAAAGAAATTAGTAGTATTTTTCACGTCAAATTTTGGGTTTACCTCGAGAACCTATCATCCAGGTATATTATGGCAGTGTTTCACTGTGTGACTCTTCTGTTTGGGCTTGCCCCCAAACCTACCTGCTAGATCTGCCACTGTCTAAATTATTTTTCAGCACACCTCTGATTTTGATGTTTCCATATGGCCAAGGTATATCGATATAGGTAGAGCTGCGCCCAAAAATATCGATAATATTTGCAGATTATCCTAGAAATATAATTGAACTGGTTCGATTATGGTGTGGTATTTAATACGCGCATTGACGGGGGCGGGTACCCGCCCCCCCTCGGGTTTTTCGGGGACAGGAGAAAAACGGCGGCGCTACGCGCCGCCGTTTTTTTACGGGACGGATGGTGATAGTGCATTTATTTTAGGTGCATTAGACTCGCCTGGGCTTTGAGGTTCTAATGATATGCATTTTATATAATTTGACCCTGACTTGGCCTCAGGTCAGGTCAAATCCTTGATTTGACCTAGCAAGGTCAAATTATATATCATTCGATTCGGCTTGCTGAGAGAATAACTTCTGGTCATTAAGTTATTTCCGGAGTCCCATTCTCATTTTTGCGAATTCGGCCTGCAAATGCCTTAACACGCGGGGGCGAGTACCCGCCCCCTCGGGGTTTTCGGAAATAGCAGAAAAACGGCGGCGCTACGCGCCGCCGTACCTGGCATACCTTTTTCCTCATTATTTTTACAACTTCTGTGAAAATTTTAGGGTTAGGTCATCTCAGGTCAGGTCATCAGTACAGGTCGTGACCCGACCTCAAAAAAAGTTTAAGATAGCATAAGTGGGAGCAGGGTGAACTTATTCGATTGACACTCATATCACATAATGGAC
Organism: Lepas anatifera; assembly: GCA_034440635.1. Classification (NCBI taxonomy): domain Eukaryota; kingdom Metazoa; phylum Arthropoda; class Thecostraca; family Lepadidae; genus Lepas; species Lepas anatifera. The sequence continues at coordinate 401,978 of JAOTON010001142.1, read as the reverse complement.
CCACCGAGTTCTCTAAAATATGTTCCGGTATTTTTGATATCGATGACCTAATGTCAGGTACGAGGCATGACCTCTCCATTGGAAATACATGGGAAAAATGGTTTTTACAAAATAACTCAGTAACGGATGGTGATAGTGCATTTATTTTAGCTGCATTAGACTCGCCTGGGCTTTGAGGTTCTAATGATATGCATTTTATATAATTTAACCCTGACTTGGCCTCAGGTCAGGTCAAATCCTTGACTTGACCTAGCAAGGTCAAATTATATATCATTCGATTCGGCTTGCTGAGAGAATTCATATAGTTCAAGTAGTTGTGCTCTATCTTTACTTGTTCAGATGTAATGGCCGAAAAACTGAATTTACATGTTATCCCTATGGCGGCATGTTTTGACCTCTCGTGACCTTAAATGTGACCTGAAAAAAATGGTTCAAATGTTTTCGATGGAGAAGTGGACGGGCAGCCCAACGCCGTTAACCGTTTTCCGCTACCTACCGTGGTTCTCGAGATCTTATGGGGGCGGGTACCCGCCCCCCCCGTCAATGCGAAGGTGGCTCAGACCCCCGTCAATGCGCGTGTTAAGCTATTTCCCTAGAAATGTAGGCAAAACTTTTTGAAGTTCAAATATGTACACAGTCGTGAAATTATTTTCACAGAAAGTGGAGGGTGAGACCTAACTCCCAAATCAGGTAGCAATTGGCTTCAATCTTTTAATGCCCAAATGTGTCGTCATGCATTTTTTCAGGCAAATGTTTAGCACTTCATGTGTACTTCGGTTTCTCCGGGGCGTGTCATTTCTCTTCATAAAATAAAAAGGCGTATTCCTCTATTTAATTTTCAATTCAGGCCAAAATGAAGTGCTTGTGAGGCCGAAAAAAATATTAAAAGGTACGTTCTCCGCCTAAAATTTTAGGATTTTAGAGCACTGCATGTGTAGGTAGTATGGTGATAGCAACCTAAATCCGACATAAGGGACTTGGTCCCAGGTGGTGGATACAAGGGGGTTAGGGGCTGAAGACCTAAGGTTTGCTTACCTGACTCGGGGCTTGTGTTCTCCGACAGGGTTGGCCGTCTCACGCCGTGTCCGTTGACAGTGGCTGGTTGAGCCATCGAAGTCCGCCGGAGCGACTTCGAGAAGCAAACCGCGGCCATCGATACCATCAGTGCATCGACAGTTCTGCCGCCGTGATAAGGCGGTACAGTGGTGATAAAGACGAAGATAAGGAGTGCTACGGCGGTACAACGGTGATAAAGGCGAAGATAAGGTTCAACAAAGTGAATTGATTTTTTTAATCATACCTTCTGAGGTCGCCACAATCGTGCGCTCACCCTTTCACCCGCATTGCAACCCGATTAGTGACCTGATAACGCCATATGGTTGGGATGATATGCCAGGGCCACCTCACATGGTGCTAAAGGTCACAGGTCAAGGACCTAACAGTATTTTCAATGCCATTGACTCAAATGGTTCTGGTCAGATGTGTCATCCAGTCTGATGCATATTTTGTCATGACGTCAGAGTTAAAGGGAATGTGACACCTGGATGGAATCCTGGAATTTAGTGCAATTAGGGGTACTTTTACCTGAAAATCATAGAAGCGTCCATGATTTCTCTGAAAACGTACAATAAGTTCAATATTTTGTTTTTTAAATGCTCCTCTAGGGAAAAAAGTATCTGCCTGTGGATGTCATGATCTGGCAAACACTACCATATTAAATACGTTTCATGGGCTTCGATTGGCTGATACTCACCGTGATGTCAGCATATGTCACAATTGTCAACAAAAGCTATGACAACTGTAGCCTGCTGCTAAGGGTACATGAGGGGTACATTTCAGTTAGGTTTCAGCTTTTTCTATGCAAATCTTGAGTTCCAAGACAAATGATACATTGAGTACAGCGTTTACCGACTTGCTTTACAACCTGGCCAGCACAGTGCCCAGCACGGCTTAGTTTTGACATGGCCTCGCTTGACATTTCCATTAATCATTGCGTTTTGAGCTGTCTAGCTGGCTCCACCTACCATACGCTCTTCACCCGCAGAATCCCGGTCTCATATCTGGCCATTTGCGACATTTTCTTCCAGTACGATTTGGTTTGCATTCTTTGCTTCATCATTGACCACATTTTAGTTGTTTGGCCAATTATTCAGAAGTGGATGTAACCTTGTACCGCTCGCAGCTATATTTTCACTGAACGACCTTCCGTTTGTGTTCCCGGCATTTGCTTGAGAGCCTGATGATGTGATTGATGCGAAGCTTATCGTTTGTTTCTGTCAATGATGAGCACTCGATAATTAAGCCCCGACTTCGATAACTCGATAACCTTTCCTGCGGACAGCGACTTCGATTACGATAAGTACATTGAGCAATATTCCCCGTGGAATATTGTCCGTTTGTTGTGACGAGCAAGAATTGTTGGTTGGAATATATATATATATATATATATATATATATATATATATATATATATATATATATATATATATATATATATATATAAAACTCTTATTGGTATCGTTTCATCTGGTCGTTTCATACGAGTTATCGTTATGAGATATATCAAAGAGACAAAGTGCACCGGTGTCCCAATCCCCTCCATTCGGCACCGACGTCCACAGCATCCACTATCTCGCCTCATTATCGACCTGGATTGTGATACGCCACTTCGTTTTGTTATCTTCGTTCAATACCGCTTCAGCGTGGAGAAACTCGTATAAAACAGTCATATCGTTGACTTAACTATATTGGAAAATATTCATAAACAATGGAAACGACATAACCAGCTCCTTCTGATCGTATATCAGATATAATGTATGTCACAGCAGGGGCATGTAGTTTTAGAAAGATTGAGGGTGCCCAAATTTCCAACCATGTTTTCACCACTTTATTAAAACTGATAGTATAAAATGAAGCTTGTTTTGGCATTCCCACAGATCTATTGCACCGCCTAGACCAGTTAAAAAATCTTAAAATAAAAAGCACAAACTTGAAGAACATTTGAAGATCGCTTCGAGGTTTAACAAGAGATACCCCAAAGGTACCAAGCCACAACCCTGCACCATAGATGGCAGAAACTAGTATTAGACGCGCCTACTTATTTTTTTCATACAGACCACAGGAAAAAATGACACTTTAAACAAACACACTTTAAGTAAACACACTACTATCGCTTTGCATCATCCTTTTGAGCTTAGCTCAATCTTCAGCACAGCACAGCCGTCCGAATGTGGTCTTGTGCCCAGCCAGTCGGCAGTTCTGTAATTTGAAAGCGGAGTTCTTCCGTATTCTTAGCAATCTGCTGTTTATGGCCACAGTTGAGAGAAGAAATCATAGTTATCGAGCTCCGTGCCGGCTCAAGACTCGCACGTACCCCGGTACCTCGATCTTACTCCACAGCCTCACACCTGGTGGGAGAAAGAAAAGTCAGAAAGGAGAAGACTGGAGCAGTGGTGTCGAATTTGATCTGATTCTTAATCCTATCATACAAGTTCTGAATAGCTAAGGAGTGCATTTTGGAAATGTTTTGACTTATTCTTAAATTCACTAGGCCTGATCTTGTTGAAGCTGGGTTCATCTATTCAGTTCAGAAATGTATTTGATTAGGAATAATTTTGCATATATTTTCTTTAACCTGCACAGATATTCATAAAGTGACTAACAATGCATATTTTCGAATTTTCTTAGCATAATACCAGCTAGTAGTTCTAGTGAATACCTCTAGAGAATGTCACATAAGAAATTACGCGACAAGACCCAATGTCAGATTAGTCACTTAGGTTCTTGAACTTATTGGATTACAGCGGGATGTTAAAGTTAAACAGAATAAGTCATGTGCAGCAGAACGAAGGCCAGCCACACATTAGAATATCCTAGGAAACGACTGCAGAAGTTCTTCAGATTTATTTAAACCTCCAAATATTTACATCAAGAAGCTGGAGCTAGTTTTTGTATCTTTTTTCAATAAAGTAGTGCCAAAACTGGAACCACCTCATAACAACGAGCTCCTTAGGCATTCGTGCTTTTCAATTAACACGCGCACTGGATGGGGGAGGGGCTCAGAGCCCTCCCGCCACCTATTTTCCGAGATGACCGGAGAACCATTCGTATCAAAGAAAACGATATTCGGTCTCATTTTGAAGAATTTAACACCGTGTCAGATAATGAAAGAATTTGGAAAATCGGTCGTAAGCATGTTTACTTATAGGATTTCTGTGTGTGTGTGTGTGTGTGTGTGTGTGTGTGTGTGTGTGTGTGTGTGTGTGTGTGTGTGTGTGTGTGTGTGTGTGTGTGTGTGTGTGTGTGTGTGTGTGTGTGTGTGTGTGTGTGTGTGTGTGTGTGTGTGTGTGTGTGTGTGTGTGTGTGTGTGTGTGTGTGTGTGTGTGTGTGTGTGTGTGTGTGTGTGTGTGTGTGTGTGTGTGTGTGTGTGTGTGTGTGTGTGTGTGTGTGAGAGTGAGAGAGAGAGAGAGAGAGAGAGAGAGAGAGAGAGAGAGAGAGAGTGAGAGAGAGAGAGAGAGAGAGAGAGAGAGAGAGAGAGAGAGAGAGAGAGAGAGAGAGAGAGAGAGAGAGAGAGAGAGAGAGAGAGAGAGAGAGAGAGAGAGAGAGAGAGAGAGAGAGAGAGAGAGAGAGAGAGAGAGAGAGAGAGAGAGAGAGAGAGAGAGAGAGAGAGAGAGAGAGAGAGAGAGAGAGAGAGAGAGAGAAAGCAGTGAGCAGTAAAGGAAAACAAACAACAAAATCAAGGAAGACATAAAACAAAAGACAAATGAACAGATCAAATCCAAAATAAACAATGAAATAAGATATCAACGCAGTTGGTATTGGTAGCACACAACTTAAAGGGAGATACGCGAAAAAATTATTATTGTGGTTTCTTGCTATTTGAAAATTCTGAGTACAAAACTGTCAATTATTTTTCTATTTTTTGCCAAATTTTTGAGGCCACTCACTTATTATCGAAATAAGTTAACAGTTCCGATGAAATGCTGAAACTTTTACCATCACTTACTTTTCGAAAACTATTTAAAATAAAAAAATGTTTTTTTGTAATAAAAATGTCCTTTCTCCTGTATTTGTATTTGAATAAATTTTACAAAGCCTTTAAAAACTACAAAATGAATTAGTTTGCCCTAGAAACAGAAACAATAACTACTCCAGTCTTCCACCATTTCGTACCTCGGGTCTTGGGTCGTTTTTTTGCTTCAGCCCCAGGATGACGAAACTTTTGCGTCAGAAAGGTCATATGACCCCCATATGAAGTGGATGTACCTTCTTATTGGTCAATTGTGATTTCTTAAAAGTCCTATATTTCTGTTTTGATATTATTTTTGGCTGTAGTTTTTTTTAATGATTTTTTCTTCAACAGTTCAAAACTTTCAAGTTACTGCTTAGGATAAATAGGACCGGTTTTTAGAGAAATTGATAGCCTTAATCGCGGGTACATAATTTAAGCCGATAAGAGGTGAACCGGTAAAGTCGTCTAGAAACGGTATATATATAATCTACCTTATGTGGGCCCCTAACTTTGACCTTCTCATTAAAGTCTACTTCCTCTTAAAGTCTTTACTTAGTTAACTTAAACTAGTAAACTACATACTTAATACTAGGCTAAAAAAGTGTAGCTGCCTTTCTTTCATTTCTAGGTGTATTTCAATGCATGCTTATGCTCTCTCCATATTTTTGGCCTGTATTTTCTGTTTTGACCACCATTTTATTTTTCTGTTCACTTAAGGGGAGAAACGCGAATATTTTTTATTGACTAGATGAAAAGGTCATTGAAATTTGTTTCAGAAGTCCTATTCTCATTTCCGCGACTTCGGCCAGCAAATGCCTTAAATCACTCTCAAATTCAATGTTTCTAGACGACTTTACCGGTACACCTCTTATCTTCTTAAATTATGTACCCACGGTTAAGGCCATCAATTTCTCTAAAAACCGGTCCTATTTATCCTAAGCAGTAACTTGAAAGTTTTGAACTGTTGAAGAAAAAATCATTTAAACAAAACTACAGCCAAAAATAATATTCAAACAGAAATATAAGACTTTTAAGAAATCACAATTGACAAATTAGAAGGTCTAGTTTAAGTTTAATATGTGTTTAAATATATAAATATATAAATATATGTGTTTAATATTTATGTTTAATTTAATGTCTGGTTTAGTTCAATATATATATATATATATATATATAATATATTATGTATGTATATATATAGAATGAATGCAAAATTTAGCACAAGCTTGCCTTGGGACCATGTTTAAAAATGAACAAAGGTAAAATAATTATGTTGATTAATTTACAACAGCAAATACATGCTTATTTAAGACTGAAAACTATTCAAGGTTCTGAATGAGTCAGAAGTCATCACTATTCTACTAAATGTATACAAATTTCAAAGTAGGAAAATGAATATATGCTCCAGTACTGATGTGAAAGGGTAATTATCATTGCTAATACATTGGTACTACCCTTTTTTACTTTGCATGGCAGAACAGCCAATTACAAAGGTAATCAAAATTCTGACTTGACCATTAAAGCTCTGTATAGTTCTAAATCCAGAATAATGCTCACCAGCCCCAAAATAATGAACAAACTATCCCTGCAAAGTGTGAATGAAGAGAGATTAATACATAGGCCAATCAACACAGTGCTGTAAGGTTTGGTTCTAATTTTGTTATATCAGCATTCCAGAAAAATTCTTGGTTTGCAATTCCTTATTTCAATTTACATTTGCAGGTGGAAGTACTAGTATGGAACATAAGGCATGTTTCAACCATATTTATACGAACTACTGAAGCCTGTGTGACTTTCAAATTCTGTGTCAATGTATGGAAATCTAAACATTTTATTCCCTAAATATATTAGCAGGGTATAATATAAGGAAGAACATTTTTACCTGCACTTACTATGCAATTCTGTGAAAGCTCTTAAAAATACGACCATAATGCCAAAATTCGGATACACAATTTCCACGGCTCTGTCCTGTACAAAAGAGAATGATGATACATATATCCCGAAAAGAAAAACATACGCATATCGATCACAATTATGAAAAATGGGCAGCACCCACCGCCACATCATATATCAGCAACCAATAAATAATAAATTTCCTTCCACTGCCCTTCCTTCCTTTTTTACAGAACATCAACAATGCGCCGAAAATGTTTCGGCTGCACCGCTTATGAATCGTAAAAGAGATGAAAATATTGGATCGAAGAAACTGAATTTCTCTGGATAAAAAAAACGCAATATTTCCTTAAAAATTGTCTTGAAACTATGTTTTGAGAAAAATAAAATATTCAATTGTTGCAACTTGATTCAAAACGGCAGATATAGGCTTTTAAGGATACACAACCATCTAAGGTTCCAAATGTGTCAGAAATCGTCACTATTCTACTCCATGTATGTCAAATTCATTGTATGAAAAAAATATGCGCACATGGCACAGAATTGCGGCAGTTCAGAGGTTAGGTAGGTACCTAAGTAGTAAATATTTTATCTTTTTGTAATTATTCAAATATTTGTATTGCCGGTAATGGAGCTGATGGAGCAGGGAGGGGGAGTGGTGGGGTTTTGGAAATAGTTTTCTGTTGGAATTCACGCCTTCTAAAATTGACGTTCGGTTGGCACGCTTTTGACCTTTGTTTTCATTCGCTCTCGTGTTGGATGGTCTTTTAATCAATAGTCGTGGTGTTCAGTTAGGTAACTAGTTGCTGGCCAGTATGCAGAATTCGGCAGGATTCTCCTCAACAAGGTGCTTGGGGTAGCTCAAGTGTTGCCCCAATTGAGGCATAAATTTGGTTTGCGGGCAGGCTTTTCTTTCCACTGGGGCATTACTATTTTTCACCTACTGAAGCAAAGCCACAAGCAATAATTTATTTCTTTTCTCTATTTTTTATATTTTTCGTTCTTTCGTGGTCGCCTCAGTGTGCCAGTTGTACCTCAAGTGTTGGGTTGCGTCCCAAAGATGGGCAAACTGCCCCAAACCTAACCCAATGCTCCGAGATGTCTTTGAAACCTGCCACCTTCTGCAGACTGGGTTGCTGGGCCATCATTTTCACTCCACCACTGGTTAAGAGAGCCAATGACAATGGTAAATGTTGCTAGAGTATCTGTCCTAGGTATTATGTATCAGTCTTAGTATCTGCCCTGTCCTGTATTCTTGGACTATCAAAAGGCCTTCAATAGATTTCTGTATCATGGGCTTCTAGGGAAGCTGAGTGAGCATGGAGTCAAGGGGGAAATTTTGGTCTTCCTCAGAGACAAGAATTCTTAACTGGTAGAAAGCAAAAGCCACTATACAGTGCAAGATCTACCTTGCAGACCATTGGCAGTGGAGTCCAACAATGCTTGGTTTTTTGACCTACCTATTTATTGTATAAGTCAGTGATCTTCCATCCCTGGTCAAACCCAATGATCTTTTCACAGACAACATTATATAGTAAAATTGACAATCCACTGTAATGTAAGCTCATCCAAGCGAACTTAGACAGCATGCACAAATGCTCAAAGGACTGGCTACTGATAGAGTGCAGGGGTTTAAGGGCACATCAGATGTCACAGACTGCAGATTGAACAATCACAAAAATCACTACCTACTGGGTAGTGACTTCTCAGATACAATAGAAGGTAAAAAAGTCCCAGGTGTAATTGTGACAAAGAATCTGAAACCGATTGAGCAATGCCAGTATTGGTATGCAGCAAGAAAAGTCACCTGCTTTCTACAAAATTTGTGAACTACTTCTTATGATTTTACTATTGGTAACTTAAATGCTGTTTTCAACACCTTTGTAAGACCACACCTGGACTATTGCATACAAGCAGTAGCCCCCCCCCCAGCTATCCAGGACCTAAAACTGCAGGAATCAGTTCAAAGAAGAGAAACAAACTGGTAGCTGGCTGAAAACACCTCCCATATAAAGAATGACCAGTGTAATTTAAAACTGACTCAGTTAAAGACATGTAACTATCATCATCATGGACTATCTGTTTTATATCTACAAGGTCATTACTGGGAAAGTTGATGTGAGAAGGAAATACTTCTTTGAAATCTAACCTTCCTAAGCTCAAGGACACCAGTCAAGAATTGTAACAAAGCAGTCCACCTCATAAGGTTGGAATTCTTCTCAAACAGGATTGTCACCAATGGAATTCCTTACCAGACCATTTCATTTCAGCAACAGCACCCAAACACATCCAGAATGAGGCTTCAAAAATGTCTAGAAGTTCATAAGTATCTTAACCATGCTGTGGACACCAAATAGTATCTGCTAAACATGGTCCACAACATCTATTTCAATAGAAACAGTTTTCAGCTGTCAAAGTAAAAATCCCATCTGATGGCATCCATTAATTTGTTGAGCTCTAAGTACCTGGAACAGATTATCATGTGTTGCCAAGGTTAAATAGTTACCTGGAGCAAAACAAGATTCTGTTTGCCCACCAGTCCAGATTTTGTACCGCCAGATCTATAATGGGCCTACTACTGATCCATCATGATGTATTGATGATTGGATCAGGGAAGTGCTGTAGACATGATCCTCTTTGATTTCCCAAAAACATTCATTGTGGTCTCCCACCCACTCCTCCTCACCAAGCTCCATTGTCTTGGTGCAGGCACACAGCTTGTCAGTTGGAGTGATGACTTCTTTGTTGGTTGCACACTCAGCTTCAGTGTGTGGTACACTGGATGATCCTTGTCCAATAGAGAGTGGTATCCCCCAATGATCCGTTTTAGGGCACATCCTCTTTTGGAGCCTCATAGCTGCAATCTCATTTTACTCCAATCTTACCTGTCATTGCAAAATCGGTGATCTGAGAATCGATCCCGTCACCACAGCGCGTGTACTCCGTGCGACCGTTATCTGGTATGCATCTCAGATCAACAGATTAATCACTCCTGCGCTGGTGTTCCGTGAAAGTTTTGAGATGTGAGATCACTTCACGTGGATGGGATATCTGACCTAAGCTGACCCAGAGCTAAATTTTTCAGAGAAGTTGCGCAAATTATCAAGTGAGAGATTTATCGAGCAGGGCGGTGCGCAACGCTGCCATTGTATAACTGTCGCGAAAAAAACCCGAGTGAATGCTGAAACCCCCTCTGTATATCCTCCACTGGGGCAAGGGTTAAGTGTGCCCTTTGCTCATTTAAATATTTATCATGAAGTCTCAACAAACAAGAAGCACCATTTGATTTTATCTCTGATCCAGTGTTGTAGCGACAAACGTGTGCGGAATAGAATGCTCGCAGAACTAAAATCGATCCTTCAAAGGCTCACGAGTGTCAAAATTCTATTATAATCAGATTTTTCTCGTAGATGCCAACACATTCATGCACAAGAGCGATAGTGATTTACTTTCATACATGTGTTCAGGCACGCCACATATCCCAATCACAAAACATACCAGAGGGAAAGACTTGATAGCATTAAACGTTTTATCTCGGGTTAATTTTTATTTTGGACAGTGATAGAGATCTTAAGATAGTGATTTTCGCAGCTCCGTGTAGGCCATGAACGGCTTTAAAACTTCTGACGACAGTTGTCTTTTCAGATAATTCGATATCGAAACGTTGCTGCTTAACAGATCGGCATGGCACAGCGAACCGGTTGGCCCAGGGGGTCGGTGCCTCCTATTGTCAAAGCGGACGGAGTGGACTCCCAGCGTCCGGGCGTGTGCAAAACCATCGCACTGTGAGTAATGTAATGTTCTCTTAGTGCATGCTACTTATTTTAAGCCGCTTCGGCGTAGGATCGATACTGAGAGTAAGTCTGGGGGTACAAATGTAAGCATGTCGTGTGATATGCGATTTGAAGTGCATTAATAGTGGTTTCTAGATATTGGAGAAGTTCAATGAATTAATAACAAGATCGTTTACATATCGTGTGCCTTGAATAGATCTTTTCTTACCTTTTTGGATTCTTTACTATTTAGCTTACCCTTTTCCCCAATAAGTTGATTATGAAGTGAGCGTATTTTGGCTATTGACGGTACCTGTCGTCGGTCTAGGGTGATGAATTGTTTTCCGAACTGATTTTTATGTTTGAAGATGGTCTCTAATTGTATGCAACATACATTTATATCCTACTGTTCTATTGTTAATGCTTATGTAATGCTTCCAGATCGTGGGTGAATTAGCCGTGATGGTACTTATATTGTTCATGTAGAAGCCTCGTGTGTACCACAGGTACCCGCTGACAAACTACACATTCGGCACCAAGGAGGCCCTGTTCGAGCGGGACCCGTCAGTGTCGGCGCGCTTTCTGCGCATGCGCGAGGAGTATGACAAGCAGGGGATGCGCTACAGCGCCGATGCCGTGCTGCTGGTGCACGAGCACGGCCTGCCGCACGTGCTGCTGCTGCAGCTGGGTAGCACCTTCTTCAAACTGTGAGTGCTGCTGTGACCAGCCAGGCTCTCCGGCCACCAGACCAGCCTGAGGCGCCCCCTGGCTGGTGGTGGTGCCCAACTCGGCACGACCGGCCCACATTGATGTATATCTACATGGAGGTGCCCCAGCACACCCAATGAAGCGTGGGACCAGTGTTAAAATTCCCTGGATTTTTTCCTTATTTTCATTCAAAGGAATTTAGGATTGGTTCTATGGAGTACTATGCGGGCTTGGGGGAAGGCCAAAACACGCTTTATAGTATGCTATCTATTTTGATATGGTGGATGTTGACATTGTTTCAAATTCGTCTTTATATTTATAAAATATGTCTTCGTGTTTGGGCACCATCAATTAAATCTACGACCCTGCGTGGAGCTAAAACCGGCCCTGAGCTGCCAGGAAGCCAGAGCCCGGCGGACCCCAAGCTGAAAGGCAGAACTGTCATCCTGTCTGCCATGCAATCGCGAAAATATGCAAGGTGTTTTCAAAAAAGAGTAGCTTTCACACACTGTAGTTCTCGTACTGCTGCACACTTCCTCATTGCATCGGCTAGAACTGGGCGTTTGCGGTTCACGAAGCTCAGCACTTCCATAATTCCTGCACAGTCTCCATTCGCGTCCTATCACTGAGAACTGTCCCCTGTCGTTGGGAACTGTCCCATCTGAGCGTTCTCTCCGTGTATCCGCGCGACAGTCCTGGCGGTGAGCTGAACCAGGACGAGGACGCCGTGGACGGCCTCAAGCGGCTGCTGACGGAGATCCTGGGACGCCAGGACGGCGTGGCGCAGGACTGGGTCATCGAGGACTGCATCGGCACCTGGTGGCGGCCCAACTTCGAGCAGCCGCAGTACCCCTACGTGCCGCCCCACATCACCAAGCCGAAGGAGCAGAAGAAGCTGTTCCTGGTGCAGCTGGGCGAGAAAGGTGGGGTGAGCCGACGTCACTGACTGATGTCACTGATGGTGATGTCTTGGAGTGTTTCCTTTGTATTGCGACTTTCTTCCTTGTCTTTTTACATGTGTCTTCCTGGATAGCGGCTACGGCTGTTCGAAGTGAAAACCAAGTTCGGATATGAGCGTTGAAACCTTATTGCCGGACTCTATTCGTCACTGTATCTACATTAAGGCTCTTCAGCGTCTATGTCCCCCACTTTGGTGATTCCAACAGTAGGCAGACATACTGCCGATGCAGAGCACTTCTGTTACCCCGATCCTCCGACCTGTCTCTGAGACAGTGACCGGCTCCCCCGCAGCCCTGTTCGCTGTGCCCAAGAACTACAAGCTGGTGGCGGCGCCCCTGTTTGAGCTGTACGACAACGCGCAGGGCTACGGACCCTTGATCTCCTCACTGCCGCAGGCGCTCTGCAGGTAAGCGGCGGGGAGGGAGAGGGGTGTCGTAGAGACTGGACCGGGGGACACGCCGGGTGGCGGAGGGGCTGCGGATCACTGACAGCTCCAGCCGTTCCGGCGTTTGCGTAGTTAGGCAGCTTTGGCTGGATCAGAACTGAATGATTGATAACAAGTGGGGATTTGGTATTCATTAACCGAGCACAGTATGACACTCACCGTTGTTTTTGATATCTTCACATAAATGGGGGGGTGAAATTCTGGGTGATTTGTTCGTGATGGGGAGTTGGGGAGATTGAGCTCACGTAAGCTTGTCGCCGAGGTGTGCTACTGTTGATGAGCTGGCTGCGAATCATTGCATCCTGTGTTTCTCACCCGCCTCTGTTATTGACCCGCTTCTGACGTTTGGGTGATTCTACGAGTGAGAGAATTGCTTGCTCTTCTCCCACTGTAACGAAGAGTGCGGATTAATCCGACACAGTGTGTTCGCGCTGATAACGTGTACTCTAGGCGATTTCGCTGCCAAATCCCGTTGTCTGTACTCCCATCTGCCTCTCTTGCGGGAATGGCGCCAGGCGGCCTGGTGAGGAAGTGTATTGCTTTCGTCTTAATGGACCCAAGCGTGCGTGTCACGAAGGACAGAGCTGTTCGTGGGGGTAGCGTCCACCTTCGCGGGATGAATCCCCTCAGACTGCAATTCACTCTTTCACACATGTGCTTCACTCTTGATATACCTGTAGATCGTCCTCTTTTTCTTTATTGAATATCGGAGTAGGCATTACAATGTGAGAGGAAGTAAGCCTGTGTGATATTTTTTGTGCGGTTTACTCCGTATGGCTTCTGACCGGACCCCTCTTTCTTCAATCCGTCTGCGGTTGAAAGTGTGTTGGAATTGACCAGTTCGGCAGGAACGCGTCTTGTAACAGTGAGACGTCGGGAAGAGCTGTGCTAAGGTGCACGATGTAGCATGTTGAGAAACAGACCTCATGCCAACTGTTGTTTGTATACATAGTATCGATCTTGACTACCAAAGTGCTCCACAGGACTTGGATTTGCCCGAGCTGCATGGCCTTGTTTAGTGTTTGTGAGAGCTGCTCTTGTACTGCCGGATTTCGTTATTAGTTTTACCGACGTTTATAGCTAGATGATGTTCCAGGTTTGCTTGTGCGGACACCCCCCCACGCGCTAATCCTCTAGATCAGCGATGATCTAGCCGTTGGTTGTATTTTCCTTAGTTTCTATTGAGACACACCCAGGTGTAAAATGAGCCATCGTTGCCGCTCGTAGTGTCCGCCTACTCCTTGGAACATCCTCTGACTACTGAGCTGAGTTGCACTCTTCCATCCAGCAGCATTCCGGTGTCTGATCGAGGTTTGGAGTGGAGAATCAGGGCTTGAAAACTGCTGTTGGAGCGGGCAGATATTTGCTCGAAAGTATTTATAGTGAATCGTCCGTGACGAACTGTCTGATCTCACCTTGGTCTATGTTGGATTTCTTCCCTATGCTTGATCCCGTTCTCTCTCTGCTTTCTGTGCCTGTTGCCATGTTCTTGAGGCGAACATGTCCGTTTGTTCGTGCCAAAGTGTTCTTGCCCACCGCTAACGTGCTCTATTGCCTTATAGTTTTGTAAGCATTCGAAGCTACAATTGAGTTTATTTATTTGTCGGATTGTCGCTCCGTATCGGACGTGGATGGTTGGGTAAATGCCGGATACTTGATATTTCTGAAAGTGCCAGTTGCATAGGATGCCCCTATGCATAGAATGCATATGCAAACGCATAGAATTCCCATACTTATGCCCCGTTAGTGGAGCATAAGCAGACATTTGGGAAAGTTCCAGTGAAGCTTACGATTGTGCGTTCTTGAAGTGGTTGATTCTACCGCCTGACCGTAGCGTCGTAGCCTCTGCACGTGACGCGTCTCTCCATAAACAGGTGCGGTCTGGCGTCGGCTGCGGTCCACGCGATGGGTCGGCTGCTGTGTTGTCACCTCAGTCCATTTAATCTAAACAAAACATCGTTCAAAGTTCAAACAGTCAAAAATACACGAATTTTTATCTTTAGACTTTTTTAAGGCTTGGTACGGTCGAGAGAAGTTAAAAAAGCAGAACTCCGGGAGGAAAATCTGACGTCGTAGCAGTAATAAATCATAGATTACGTGTAGTAGTTGACTTACCACTTTGGATGATGGTTTTTCTTGGGTCAAACGGACTATAATATGTGTTGTAGCCACATGTATGACGTGTACTACAGGCGAGCCGCCGGATTAGTAGTTTAGACCGGTGATCGGCCGCTGGCGCCGCCTGTACTGTTGGCGTTTGTGGCGAGCTGGCCCGATGGGGCTACGTTGCCTGCGGATGTATCCAACGCCAGAAGACTGTAAGCCGACGGTGCGTGCGGCCTCGCGTGTGTTTCAGGTTCAACTTCAAGTACCAGTAGCTGCCGCGCGGCGTTCGTGGCGGCCTCCTGCTGCTGCGGCACACCTCATCAGTCCACCCCTCATCACTCGTCATTCGGGAGATCACCAGACGGCGGACCGGACCCGCTCTCAGCGCCTCGGACTGCCCCGGGGTGTAGCGGCGGTACACGTGACCTGAACAGGACAGGTTGGGATGCAGGGGAGGGTGGGCACTCGGTCTCAGTGTGCGCCTTTGTCGGCGTAAGGCAGAGAGGAAGTTCTCAGGTTTTACGTTAGACAAGAAGTGGCGAGCTGCGAAACTGTATGGTCTCGCGTGTGCCAGCCGCTGGTCCGGCAGTTGTAGCTGCACTGTCTTCTGTCTCAATGGGCATGGATGTAAAACGAATGGAATACACTGACATGGATATATGCGGGCTTTGTGGATCGTACTGTTCAGGTGTCAACGTATCAAGCCATATGGGCTAGCCAGACGCACAAGGGCAATATCCCGAAACTAGCGACGCACCAGCACCTCCCAGCAATGTTGTACCTAGTAGAACAAGGAACCGCGATGCGGCCAACGAGCGTCGAATCCGACGCCAATAACGCTGACGGGGCCGATAACTCACCGGTTCGACGCTGCGCAGAACACCATCGCATCTCACGCAGTAACGCCAGGTATCCGGGCCGGGGCGTCCGGCCTGACCGCCGGCAATGTCGGGCGCGCGCCGCCGGGCCGTCACGCGACTGACCCAGATGTTGCAGCAAGCGGCTGTAGACGTTCCTGGCGCGCCGGCGTCCGTTCTGCTGGCGCTGCAACTGTAAGCGGCTACACTGGCGGCCGCTGTGACGCTCGCTAATTGGTGCAACTGGCCGGAATGGGTTTTCAGGGGCTCGGTAGGGTTATGGCTCGTTCTCACGTCGGTGTGAAAAGCAGGGTGATATTTCTGGAAACTGACGGATTCAGGCAGCAAGCCAAATCTATTTGGCTATGAAATGCAGATCGGCTTCAGCAGGGGCTTTGTATTTTTATATCTCGTTGTATTTTATATCCGTATGCACCAGCAGGGGCAGACCGTACGGGGAGCAATCCGGCCTTGCCCACCTCCCCAAAGCGATATAGATGGGAACAAAACCCCTTCGGGTCCCCGCACCAAAGCAAACTGGTATTTTATTATTGAAATGGGAAGGACTTGTCCGTCAGTAAAAAAAATAAATAAAATGAGCGTGTTTATCTGTGTACATGGTACCTCTGGAATGTAAAACGTATTCATTGCACCAGTGTAATCCTGCCTGGCCCGCCTCTGCCTCTGAGTTTTTCTCGCTGACATGGGTGTGACCCTCCCAAACCAAGCGGCTAGATCCGCCCCTGTGCACCAGTCTTCTCAGGCTCTTCAAAGTCGGCCTCATCCTCGCTACATCGACGCGGGGTGGACGCTAGGATTATTATGAACGATTATTTGACACTTGTTTGACGGGAAGTTCTATTGTCCGCCTTGACACGCGCCCCGCTGAGGTCTCTGGCATGACGTGCCCCCTGAGGGGCGTATTTCGCCCCCGCCGTATCTCATTTCCCAGGAAAGCTAAATAAAAATTAAGGGCGGCGTTCGAAAGCTCTTGACGAGACGAAGAGAAATTATATGAAGTATTTTCATGTCAGGTCAATATTGAGGTCAGCACAGGTCAATGAAGGTTCCATAGGCCTACAACTGGGCAGTGTACGTTTTCACCTCTAGATTTTTGCTCAGCGGAGTTGGAGCAAATATTCATGCATCATTGGATTCCTCTCATCGTGGCAAATCGAATGATATATATATACAAAAAAAAAAAAAAAAACCTGACAGCGAGCTAGGTCAGGGTCAAAGGGTGACTAGTATGGTCAATTGGTCATGTTGCATATCAATCGACTCCCCGTGACAAGATAAACACAATGCAAGCAAAATAGGAGCTTTATCTCAATTCAGTTAGAAGTTATTGGCAAAACAATCACTGCATGCTCCTGTGACCTGACATGACCTTTGAGAGGTCAGATGGGCAAAACCTCAACTTAATGATCAAGATCGTGGTAAGAATACACGGTTTGAGGATTTTCAACTTTATCTATCCAACGTTTACTGAAAACGAGCCCTTTCTTTTTCGCCATAGACTTATCATGGGGTGACCAAAAGATGGACCCTACCTTAGGTCAACAATATAAAAATTCTGAGATAGCAGATTTGAAGAACCTAATAACCTCATCATATTGTGAAAGTTTCAAACTGATCAGTTAGCTGATGTTCCGTAGGCGCCGCTTCAAACCCGTGATTTTAGGTTTTGAAGTCGGGTCGCTTGACCTTGGATAGCTCTTTGACCTGACGTGACCTGAGCTAAAAAATGTGGTCAGATATGTAAAATTAATCAGGGATAAGGTACTGTAAGTTTCGTTGTTCTGCGTCTCTTCGTTTTTGCGTTATCTGGGGAAAACCAGGAAGAGTCGAATTTCGTCCTCCTCAGCGGGGCGCGTGTTAAAGTAAAAGCCAGATACCTAGAGCAAGGACGGTCCCAGCGTACATCAACTTCTGAGTTATGCACAGAACTATGCATTTTTTCTCCGGACGCTTGCACAAACTCAATCATTTCCTCCCTGGCTCGAGTGCGCGGGAAGCCGCGGGCGGAGGGGGCTGTTCTGCGTCGTTTGTGCGCACGCGCGTCGTCCGCGACGACAGAGGCGACAATCCTGGCGGCGGCGGCGACGCAGTGGGCCGGTAGGTCAGCGCGAGGCCGGATATCTGCTGCTGAGGATCCACCACTCTACTCCCAACAGACATGGTGAGTTCTACCAGGAAACACGGCTGAGTTCTCAGGCACGGATAGGCTGTTTCTGTGTGCTTCTACGGAAGCCAACTGTGGCCCGATGATATATTCCGTGTTCACAGTGCAGATATTGTTTTTGGTCTCGCTTGCATCATCGGGATAGGCTTGGAACCAAAATGTTTTGGTAAGTGGTTTTGTTACGAAAGGTTTTAAACGTCACGGAATCGCCTACGGCAACTAGCGCATTGAATACCCCGTCGTATCGTTCGCCGTCGACCGGAGTATTGTCCGCATTGATGGAAGACGAGTAATAGAGAAGGTTCCCAAGTACGGGTGTGGAAATTTAAGTCAATTTTAACGCACCTGAAAGTTTCTTATCTACCATGTGTTGGACCGTTTAGTATTAGACCAGTTACTGGATACGTATTGCTTTATGCCAAGTAAACCATGC
Organism: Lepas anatifera; assembly: GCA_034440635.1. Lineage (NCBI taxonomy): Eukaryota > Metazoa > Arthropoda > Thecostraca > Lepadidae > Lepas > Lepas anatifera. The sequence goes on along the minus strand of JAOTON010001142.1, from coordinate 383,607 downwards.
CAATTCATTTCAATATATCAGTTCAATACTTTGATCGTATCCTACTAGCCGGTAAATTTTAGTGCATATATCATGGAACAGGGAGGCCATCCCACCCACCTGCCGTGCTACTAAACACTGAGGTTTTGGAAAAAAGCACACATTTGTGTTATACAACTAGCTCTTGATGGTAGTGCTTGACTTCAGCCTTTCCACTGATGTTATCGGGAAGGTCCACCGGTGTCAATACCGAAAACCCAAAACTGAACGGTATGAGTGTCAATAGGCAGACCGTCCGCACCAGCTGGCACGCGTAACGTGATAGCGCCGATGGGAACTGGGCCCTGACGGTGACAATCCTGGCCCCTGACTGGACCCTGACGGTGATGCTCCTGGCTCCTGACTGGGCCCTGACAGTGTCGCTCCTGGCCCCTGACTGAACCCTGACAGTGACAATCCTGGCTCCTGACTGGGCCCTGACTGTGATGCTCCTGGCTCCTGACTGGACCCTGACGGTGACAGTCCTGGCTCCTGACTGGGCCCTGATGGTGATGCTCCTGGCCCCTGACTGGGCCCTGACGGTGATGCTCCTGGCTCCTGACTGGACCCTGACGGTGATGCTCCTGGCTCCTGACTGGACCCTGACGGTGTCGCTCCTGGCCCCTGACTGGGCCCTGACGGTGTCTCCGTGCCGACAGGATCCACCTCCGGGAATGGGGAAGGAGCAGCTCGAGAGTGAGCGCTGGGGGCTCGCCTGTTGGTCGCCCGTGCGGTAGAGCGCGTGCCTTTGTTGTAGTTGATGCACGCAATCTCCGAGTGCTCGCCGCTCGGCTCGCGAGCAGGGGAGGTGGTGTGCTAGATTAGAATACACCTGCACAGTGGCGAGAAAAAGGGCAATCGGCCTCGGTAACTGGTCGTGCAGCACGTTCTTCACCATTCACTCTCTGAGTAGTGTGTTTTGTGACTTTCGGTCTTATCAGGAGCTGGCGGGTCGGATCTGTCGGATCAAATCGATAAGATTTGATCTATCTTTCTCATCTTTTCGCCAGAATCTCGGAGGGCTAACACGAATCTCCAGTTTTGGGTAGTCCCGTTTGGAAAAAGACTAACAATCTAACCGGTAATGAGCTAAATTATTGTGCATTTAACCTAAATAGACCTGATTCCTGCTCCCGTATATTTACAGGGAGCTACTACTGGCAGTTTTACTAATAGTATGATATTTATTATGCTTTCTTTAAGTTACTTTCTTTTCCTAGCAGGGCGTGCCGCGACTTGTAATATTTATGTTCTGGTGGTGTTAACGTAAGGGTACTGTTGTCGTTAGGATCGCGGAGGGGCACGCCTGGCTACCCGTTTAAATGGATGGCGGACCTTTTCAGCAATAGAATTGCATGTAAAAAAATCGGATCTGTCGGATCGGATCTGTTGGATCGGATCTGTTGGATCAGGATCTGTTGGATCGGATCTGTTGGATCGGATCTGATGGATCGGATCTGTTGGATCGGATCTTTTGGATCGGATTTGATTGGATCAGATTTTTTCGATTGGATCTGATTGGATCAGATCTGTTGGATCGGATCTGTCGGATCGGATCTGTTATATCGGATCTGTCTGGGCGCAAAATGACCACCGCCGTCGACGCGCCCTTAAACCCCACTCATGATGATGATGTATCGGATCTGTTGGATCGGATCTTTTGGATCGGATTTGATTGGATCAGATCTGTTCGATTGGATCTGATTGGATCAGATCTGTTGGATCGGATCTGTCGGATCGGATCTGTCGGATCGGATCTGTTGGATCGGATCTGTTGGATCGGATCTGTTGGATCGGATCTGATTGGATCGGATCTGTTGGATCGGATCTGTTGGATCGGATCTGTTGGATCGGATCTGTTGGATCGGATCTGTTGGATGGGATCTGATCGGATCTGAAAGGATCGGATCTGTCGGATCGGAAAGGATCGGATCTGTCTGATCGGGTCTGGCACTGTCGGATCAGTAAACTGTGGCAAACGTACAGTTCAATAACTCTGCCCTGTCACGGTCGTCGGTGGCTATACGGTCTCCGTCTGTAAGATGCATCAGTTCGCTGTGGTCTCCCCTAATACATTTAAGATAAGTCCAGAAACATCTTGAGTTGGTTTCAGATATTCAACGAGACGCTGTATAAAATAATTAAACTTCGAGCTCGCCATCCGTTTAAAAATACTACGCTTATCACTGAAGGTAACCTCAGTGTTGGGTGTCCTATTCCTTTTCATCTGTCGATGAGCCGGCTCCTTTTCCCCGAGCACCCTATGGAGCTCTCTATCGATCCAGGGCGGCTGCTGGCGCTCCAAATGAACTGAAGGAATGTAGTCCTGCATGGCTGCAGTCAGAAGGTCGTAAGGAGTGGTCGCATCGTACACGGAAAGCTCGTCCGGCACGTTCCATGGTGTGAGCCAGAGAGCCGTGAGCAGACCACCCCAGTCTGCACGCTTGTAGTTCCATGCAGAGGTCCTGGATACCACTGTTTGTTGTATCTCTCCCCCTCTCCCCTAAAAAAACAGTCCTGTGTAGACAAGGCCAGCCGTTTGAGTTGCGACTGGTTTGATAAGGTGATGTTTATGTGATTGTGTCCTGTAGATACCAGATCGATAGAGCAGACGAGAGAAGGTGAAATGATGCGCCGCTAAACCTTAGAGCGCCAATTTGGGGTGGGAGGAACGCCACATCAGTTCAATCGATCTCCCTAGTTCATATTAGTTTACCACCACTTGAATTCGCGCATGAACTTTGATGAAGACAATTTAGTAAGCTGAAAATATGATAATTATAAATAGTCATATTATGTACCTCGCTTCGCCGCCTAATGCTCAGGGTTCTTGCAAGCCTCTGGTTCGATGTTGGTTTGGAATGGGTTGTTTGCTTATTTAGATTGCTTGCTGGTTTCTTTAGAGCCTTTTGGTTCCTTTTCCAGTATTACTCACAGGCAGATCCAGGATTTCCGATCGGGAGAAAGGGGGCCATCCTGACCAGGTGGGCGCCAAATCCTGTGACGGGGGCGCCGGTACTGCGTCGTGGGATGGGGGGTGGGCTGGGAAGCAAAATTTCAGGCGGGCGCCATCTCCCTTTCTGGGGGCGTCGGAGGTCGATTGGGGGAATCAGTGCTGTCACCTGACCCCTGAATCCGCGTTTGGTGTTATCCCTTAGACTGGACTTCATTCCCTCTGTCATTAACTACCCTAGGAAGGGTTCTAGTGGTTCTAGTGTTCTAGTCTAGTGGTTTCTAGTTCTAGTGGTTTTAGTCCAATACCCGTGCATATTTTGGTCAGTAATTTTACTGAGCACAGCTTGTTTCAAAATTGGAGGAGTATTTGATACGATTTTCAGCATAATTCCAACGAACTAATTGTACGGCTCAGTCGGTGCACAGATAGAATTAGGCCTCGTGTTGTGTATGTGTGATATCAATGTCTCTCATCAGGAGACTGTTATCCATTGTAGGCATAATTTCGAACTGTCTAATTTCAATATGCATCTTTGGTGAAGACATGGAAGGGAATGAAGTGGTCAGCGAATGCATATTGCGAGTTATTGTGAAGAAGTAATTACATTTCTTCTTCAAAGTGAGCGTTAGAACTGTTGCATGGGAACCGGCCTTCTGCGAACCAAAACAAAATTATACGGTAATATAGAGCTGCTTTCTCGACTTATGGTTTGCCTCAATTCCAAATTGAGGATGATTTTAAGTAACATCGAATCGAGGTATGTACTTGGTTAACGCCCTCCCCCGTTGCCTCTGTTAGTTTTCCGTGCGTTCAGCTGTGTCTGCTGCATCAGCTCCGGGCTGCTATGTCGTCTCGCTGACCTCGTCACACGTCATATGACGTCGCCTCTCTCGTCATGTTTTGTCACCTTTCGGTACGTCAAAACCACGTGCCGATTAGTGTTATGGCTCCTTTGTTCCAGTGCTGAAAAAGGCATTTGCGATGTTTGACCAAAAGAAGACCGGTTCCATCGAGGTCAACAAGGTGGCTGCCATCCTCAACACTATGGGCCAGCAGTTTGACGACGATGAACTGATGGCGCTCTGCAAGACCAAGGCCAAAGGTGGACAACGACCCCGGGCGACGGCGCTCTCAAGAGGCTGTGGCATGTTGTGCATGTGTCTAGTCCCTCTCAGTCTTCATTCGGGTGTTCGAAATGCGTTTCGCCTGGATAGACCATTCTTGTCTAGAGGAAATGTTGTACCTCTATAATGAGATCTGAATTGAGATAGCCATGTTACAGAGCATACAAAAACTCGTCTCTTCATTGTAGTTATATCGGATATTTTTGTTTGCTGATAAATGAACCTGGAAAGAATGAAATGCACCCTCTTCCGACCCTGTTCTCTTCAAGTAGCCACGTGACCGATGCATTAGTCACCATGGCAACGTAACGTAATGCTGGCACTACACTGAGTGGAAAACCCGTATTGCCTTGCCGGTTTCGGTACCTGTGACACTGCACGAAATAGCCAAAAGCCTTTAATGTTGTTTGGTTGCCGGGGTTTGCCTAATCCATGATGTCACTCCATCATACTAGTATTACGGAGAAAAAATAGTAGTCATTGTTGGGGTTTAACGACGCACCAACTGCCAGGGTCATACGGCGTCGCCAACTCTTACCCTGTTGGAAGGGATTTTGGGGATCAGATTGACTTATTCAGAGGCTCCGCCGGGACTTGAACCCGGGACCGGTGGCTTAGAAGACAAGGGTGCTATCCACTAAGCCACCTCATCCCCTTGCAGAGAAAAAATGAGGATGATTAAGGACTATGACTCCGAATTATTGGTGCATGCACCTAACCGAGGTAACATTTATCTGAAGTATGAGCAAAACAAAACTAATATTGCTGTAAGACGTATTGATGCATGGTGCATGCTGTAACAAGAGACACTGTCAAATAAGGACGTCAAGAGTGTAGAGAGCTTTGTTATCTCATGGATGGAAAACCGAAATGATTCGAACGCTTAGATTATTAGCCATTTCTCAGCAGAAATACGGCCAAATTCTTGATTTTTCAGACCAATCTCTAAAGCATTTCGGTCTGGAATTTTATCAAGGTGCCGCATTCCCGCAGGGCGCAGTGTATTGGGTCGGTCACGTCTGGATGTCATGCTAGGCATGGCTGGAGATCTCTTCTCGACCCAGGGAGGTCCCAGGCAGGTTAACGCTGGCACTTCAATACACGCCCTATACAAAGCCTATGGGAGACCCAAAATCCAGGGGTTCCTGACCCCCCAACCCCCCGGGATTTCCACCCATGATGCTAGGTTTGAACCACGGAAAGCACTGATGTTGATGTTCTGTCAAACACGCGGTTGAATTCTTTGTCGGCAGACGGTAAATTGGACTTTGACAGTTTCGTGAGCGTGGCCTCCAACTTTCTGATTGAGGAGGAAGACAGTGAGGCGATGCTGGCCGAACTGAAGGAGGCGTTCAGGCTCTACGACAAAGAAGGTAGCTGTTGGGTGGCGCAAACTACAGATCTGACTAGCGATGAGGTCCGCGACCATTGCTTATACTTAATCGTGGATGAATTTGGATGGCGAAAATGTGCCTCACCTGACTTATTAAAACGATTATCAAGTGACTAAAGGCTAAAGCGAATTTCTCTTGTGGTACCAGTAGTTCGCTTGGAACCCCAAAGTGGTTCACTGGTCCAATCTTGCATTATGCAACTAGTTGTAATTTCAGTCTTGCATTAACGAGTGCGTTCGCTCCGCGGTTGCTAGGCAACGGCTACATCACAACGGACGTTCTGAAGGAGATTCTGCGGGCGCTGGACGACAAGCTGACGCCGGACGACCTGGAGAACATCATAGAGGAGGTGGACACCGATGGATCCGGCACGCTGGACTTTGACGGTACGGAGAACAGTGAACATCACCAGGTGGTCTACCATGGTGCCAACCACGACCAGCACGTGCGAAAGCTAGCTGTTCTAAACAAATCATCCTCAATGGCTCGTACGTGATTTTTTAATTTTTTAAGCGTGTGATTTTCACTCGCCCGGTGATCTAGGCTATCAAATTAAGATATTTTTTTAATACTGATGGGACTGACCTGCGCGGAGAAAATGCTGGTCTGCTACGTATTGTGGCATTGCGCACGCTTGTTTTTTTCACCTAAGAAATCTTCGTGATGGTGTTGTTTCAGTATGCATCTGTGAATCATGTTCACTCATCAAATGGTATGAGACTAGTTTTAGAAAGTATCGTCATTTGTGAGTGGGTTCACGAAATTGTGTTATTTCGTTCACAACTATTTATAGAGAACTCCCAGTTTGTTATAAAATAACATACATTCTTATGTAATTTGCAAATGGCGACGCTTGTGAAATGGCTGTTAGTTCATGATCTCTTTCTCTGCTGGGTCCTTAAGAACTGATTAGCTATCAAAATAACTAAAGTAGCAATCTAAAGTAAAATAACTTTAGTCGAAAACTAGAGTAGAATAGCTATAGTAAATCACCAAAGTAAGAAAGCCAAAGTAGTCACCAAAATAATATCAGACAGCCTTAATAAAAATGATGGTCTGCAGCTCGTTCTTTAGTGGTATGTCATTAAATATAAAAGCAACAAAGGAACAGTACCTACTTAAGCATTCACGCACAGGAAAGACATGTGGGTGCAGCCTGATTTAGCCTGTGAGCATGATATGATTTGCCTCGTTACCCATATTGTATCTGGAAGAAAGACGCCATTCTTCCCTCGCCATACCTCAGCACATGCTTCTATCACAGTTATCACGTTTCGTGTACCGCAAATAACTACGCTCTGAGAAATCCATAAATTTAAGATATTGATACAAATGTCATCGACATTTTCCGCTTTTGATTGTACTTCTCCGCAGAATTCATGGAGATGATGACGGGCTGAGATGCGTTGCGGAACAGAAGGCTAACACATACGAACTGGAGACAAGGTGTGAAGATTTCCTCTTCGGGGCGACAGTGAATTGCCGGCGTATCTTAGGAACAGGACGCGAGATATCCAGAACGCCGGTGAACGTCTACGCGTGTGCAGCCTGTCATTTTCAATGTTTTCTTACTTTAGCTGTCCAAGCAAGGCCCAATAACACTGATGATATTGACTTATGTAGCATGATATCGGCAATAAGCACTGAATGCGATTGTCATGGCTCATGTATAATGGAAACGGCTGATACGTTTTGATTTAAAACAGTGTGCTGGCCTATACTGACTTCGAATCAGTATGAGGCCTGAACTCATGACGGTGAGACGGTGGGTTCCCCAAAGTGCGCATCAGATTGTTTAGATGCATGCCCTAACAGTATTACGTAGCCGAGACGTCCCATAGAGCAGGACTCACACTGGTTTCTTACCAGCATTTGTTTTCCGTTCTTGAACTATTCCTCTCGTTCGAAATTAGTGAAGCTGATCGCTCCTTTCAAGATAGTTAGTTGGATCATTAATGTCAGGGGCGGATCCAGGATGGGGGGGGGTGTCGATCCAGGCATGCCTCCTCCAAACGGTCAAATGTGAGCTAGTTTTAGTCGATTTTGACCGATTTTCTTATAAAAACACCCCTTTTCACGATCTTTCCCTGGTTTGACCCTCCCCAAAATTTCGCCTAGATCCGCCTCTGATCAGTGCTAACGAGATTGTAGGGCTCAGTTTCTGTGTTTTTAAAACAGGCGTTCTTGGGGTCATCGTTTCCGGGTACTGTTGTTCCGAACCCGCGCTGCTATCGGGTGTGATGCTGGCCACAGGAGTTTTCACCACCCAGCAGTTTTCATGCGGTTAATTTAATACACTATACATACACCGAGAGTGGTTTTCTTTATTGTCAGAAGTTTTACAGTTATTTTCGAAAGTCTGGATGATGTATTGAATATTTATTATGTGAACACTAATTTAAGCATCCCGGAATCACGTCTATTCATATGATCACAAACATATGTATACACCAGCCTCCTTCCGATCGATTTGTTTTCCATTCTACTTTCTCAGTTGTTTCACCTTATTGTTTTACAGTTTTTAGTTTATGAATTTTCGTTCATCTTTCCCAAAAGTCAAGCTAACGTACGGCTCTACAGATTTCAGTCAACATTTACCGCCATTATCACTCACTTCCGGCCGAACTCTTTTAAGGGTCATCTCGATCACGTGCCATCTATTTCAGCTGTTCACTAGCTGAACTGAATACCCCGGAGCCGGGCGTTCAGGCGCGGCAGACTCGAAGCGGACACCTGCCGGCGGTCGCGTCAGCTGGCGCGCTTTCCGGCGGCGGAGGCGGCGCGGCGTTCACGAGCGCGCGCCGCCGCCGCCAGCACTGGACCGCCGCCGCCGACGCGACGCGACGTCAGTGGTAGCTCGGACGCCAGAGTGGACGGTGGTGGTGTGGAGGGTCAGCGACTGCTGCTGAACACCCAGCCAGCGCTATAGGGTTTCGAATAACGTCGACGCGGAAAAACGTTGTCGGATGCGTAGATTTTATATCACTTGTTGATGCACGTATATCACTATGATTTCGGTCTCGCTTGATCAGTGACTCACCTGTATGGCAAAATAGGCATCATTTGTATTCAGAAGAGCTGTGATACTGAAAAGGAGCTCGGTTCTGTTATGATTGGAGGCATATAGCAAACGATAAATCAACACACATCGCTGGTGCTACCGTCACTTATTAAAATCACAGCCCATCCCAAGACAATTATAGAGCCGCCTGAACGGCTTATTATCGAGCGAAAATAGAGGTAAGTCAGCCGACGATCATTGATTATTTTTTGCTGCTTTCGGCCTAATCATGCTGATCTGCGTGTATTTGTAAATTCATTTGTGATTCGTACATTTTCAAATGAAACTGTAGCAGGTAATTTACGCCACCAGGGGCTTGCTTACACGGCTCCTTCATCAACAGGGGCAATGATGCAGGAGTGCTTCTCCGAGCTCAAAGCATGATTCGGCAGATATGATAAGTTGTGGGAAGGTGATGGATTCATGTATGTTGTCAATGAGATGGATTTATGATATTCTTCCCACAATTCTGTCTGATTTTTTTCAAGCTCAGACAAGTCAGTCAAAGGCTTTATTTTGTGGGGAGTTCTGTCATAAGGTAGTGCCGAGTCCAGACCTGAAGTGTTTTACTTTTAGAGGGTAGTGGCTCCTGTTCAGCTAGTGACAGCGAGCTGAACATAAATTTGTCCAGGTCATTACACGGAAACTTAAAACCCGCCCCGGTGGCCCTCCGAGTCACCTTCGCCCCGGTGGGGGGGCGAGGGTCAAACACCGCGCGTCGATAACGGCTCCTATGCGGGATAGCGATAAAATGCGAACGTTGGTGGATAGCTCATAAGAATTCATGACGAAACTACATTGGTTACTTTTTGACTCAGTTCAAAATTGAGGTCATGAAACGTCACAGAAGGTGGGATGTCATAGAAGAGTTTCTGGGCTCCAGCGTCTGACAGAGTTGAGTTAGAATACATTTTTAGGCATCATTCGCTTCCTCTCGTTACGGAAAATCGAATAATGTATGGTATGGCTATACCAGGCCAAAACATATAGATGCCGTCACCTTAGGTCAGGTCAAGGCATAGTGCCCCATCAAGGCGCTTGAGTTTGAGTTAATAGTGTAGGGAGGTTTAATTTTCTTTCTTTATCTTTTTTCGTTTGTTTTTTATAGTTTTCTTTATACTAAATATATTTTCCCTGTGACTATTTGACGGCATGGCATGTCAATGAAAGCGTATAAAATTACTTCGTTTTCACGTAAGTCCATTGCTCTGTGTGCTGCGAAGGGTTAATTTACTGTGGCAGGCTTTTTCAGCCCCGTTTTGAAATCCAAAGTTCTTTGCTTTTGCATCGAATATGTTTGAAAATTGCCATGCTTTCATTATTTTTGCATTCTTTTACTGGCTAAACCCGGTAAAACCAGTAAAAACCAGTCAAATATTAAAAGGTACATACATTGCGATGACCAACCGATCCATCGGTTAGATAAATTCACCAACTTATCTAAACATGTGTGAAATTTAGAGAGGTTCAAACACCATAGAGTGATTCCTTAAAGACTACAATATCGTTTCAAATACTCTACTTAGAGTAATGTGCTTGATTTCTTGTGGTCCACGAGTCACGGACGGTTGTAACGGAGAAACGAGACGGCGACGATCGCTGCTAACGAGCGACAGTTTCCCGCCCGCCATTTTCACATAGTTTCGTTGAGCCAAGAAATCAGAAGCGGTCACGCCGAGTAGCCATAGCGTGATCACTGATCGGGTCCACTTTCGCTCGGAAACCACCCCCGTCTGCAGTGAGGAGACCTCTGTTCCCATCGCTCGCTTTCTTAGACTGGTCTCCGTTCCCAGCTGCTTGCCTGGCCGCGCGCTGATCCACAACATAGTGCTCTTTGAAGCTATTTGCAATAACTGCTGGTACACTTTCGTTCATTTGCTGTTTGCCTTGCCGCGGTAGGTGGTGGTGTTTGTGCCAGTTCCCATCTTGCTTGCTTTTGTCGCATTGGATGAAACGTTTGGCGGTACGTTCTCTTCAGTTGTAGAAATACAAATGCAAGCACGTGTGCGCAGGAGCGCCGCCACGCAATTTTTGCAGGGGGACAGACCCGGGCTGGTGCTGAACAGGGGAGGCGAATTTTGTGCATATTCGGTACCTGACAGCATTAATGACGATTGACCCAAAAATTTGGGGGACGTCCCCCCTGGTTGGCCAACAGGGGAGGGGACGCGTACCCCCGTCCCCCCCGCTTTCGGCGCCCATGCGTGTGCGTAGTTTTTTTACTTAAATCGCCCAAGCAAAATCCAGAAGGTAAGGAATTTCTCGTGTGCATGACCACATGCCTCTTTCCGGGGTAAGTGAGCAAATTACAGCAGTGGGAAATTATCCATTCAGATGATGAAATAAGCGAGAGATGTATTCATGCTAAATTCGCCCCAGTTTGTAATTGAAATAGTTCATATTTAACATTGAACGAATAAGAGGAAAAACAAAGGTGGCCCAGGGTATGTATGTACATACCTGAGTAAATGGTATCGTGCCAGAACGGGGAGAGTCCAGTATGTGATTTAAGGCAAAAAACGAGCTCAACTAATTCATGGAGACGTTAGATAAACAGATTATATCTAATCGAACATTCCTAGCTAAACGAGAGATACGCATTTACACATATGCGCACATCAACATGGCAGGAACTGGGAAAGCATTAACACGACCTGGAAGTATTACACGGGAGAACTTATTTGCAACTTGTATAAATACAAACCAGTAGGTATGTATTCCTATGGACGGCTACTTTTCCTACGCCTGAGGTTAAGCACACGTGCAATAACGCTGAAGCGGCTTCAGATGGCTCACTGATTATGCTGTTCTAATGAACATAAATTCCTTTGCCCCATGGTGATTCAGGTATCGGTGTTTCCTTTAGTCGTATGAAGATACATAATTAATATTATTTTTGTCATTAGGAAACTAACCATTATAGCCACTAATGAATGCCGGGCAGCTGTGTGGTATTTTTTAATCGGAAGGCTGAATGGGGTGCAGAAAGAGATTGAAATTCCTCGAACGCAGAAAATAAAATCATGATTATTTCTGGCAGTGGCGGGATACTATGGACCGTGGGTAAGCTAATTGGTGCTGCGCCCTGATGTGGATTGTTCTGCTGCGCGACATTTTGGGACCCTGGCGATGCAGGACATTTGTATGAACTAAGACTAAAGCCAAATAGCATGTAATAAGTGATACCCGTAGTCCCTTGCACTGGTGAGCTGGTGGTGCTGCATGACCTGTCGAACATCAGCAAGCGGCCAATATGTTGAACCTCACCCGTGACCCGTCGCAAAAACCTTTCGGATCCAGCCTAGTTTGATGAATATACAACCAAATCTGCGGAAATATACATCATTGTATCATTTTATTGTTCAAGACATCACGGATAAAACATTGGATGGGTTATTTCTAAAGATAACAGCTCAGTTTTGGGGAAGGTCCAGTTGAAGTTAATGCCAAATCCAACTAGCCTGTCCTTCATACCTACGCCAGAGTCCGTGCCCAGTCAGCGGACGCCCCTGCCAGTCAGCTGACCACCGTCCCGCCGACTCCTGGGCCTGGGGCGCTCCCGGCCACGGCGACGTTTTTGCCGCAGGTGCGTCCATTCCGGCGCGGTCGGTACCGCGTGACGCGGCGTGGTCGTCACGGCCCGGGGCTGAAGGGGAGCAGCGGCGGCGGGTGACCCTTATGGCCGACTGCGGTAACCACTGCCGCCACCAGGGCCGTCCGGCCAGCGGACGTTGACCGTGCCGTATTTTCACCGCTGCCGTCTGCAACTCCCAATTACCCTGTCTGCAACCCACGCGCGCCGCGCGCAGGGGGGGGGTAACTGATTCAAGCGAAAACACCAGGCAAGGCTTTGGAAGATGTCATTAACGGTTGGGCAGCAAGTAGTTTTAGCATTAGTAGAGCTACTAGTGCTGTAGAGCTACTAGAGTGCTAGCAGACCAGCTCTGGTCTGCTCTAAAACTACAATCACCATCGATGCGATTCACGATGTGTCATTGCTCTCCGCAAACAATGTCGAGCTAAGCACAAAGAAAGTAGGCTACATCGAAGCGGCTGCGCTAAAACTGCCAGTGGCAGCCAATTTACTTTCAGGTACTTTTTAAGCTAGCTGGTGGTTAGGCTCTGGTATCGAGTTGTGTGCGACCGCTGGAGGCCCAACGGGTGGTATCAAGTTGCAACGCCGCGCGGAACAATCCGCACCATACGGGGTGTGGAAGCCAAACGCTGTGTGCCAGGGGTAGCTGCCGTAGACGGTCTGTTCTCCGCCAGTGAATAATGGCCCGAGAAGTGGAGTGGTCAGCGCAGCTGGCTTCCACACAGCCGACCCGGGTTCAAGGCCCGGCGGCTTCCCTGAACAATGAGCAAGCTGGTTCCCTTGAAACCCTTGCAACAGGGAAAGAGTTGGCGACGCCATCGAACCGTGGCAGTTGGTGCGTCGATAATCCCCAAAAACGATAAGAACTAGGGTGATATGAATGTCATATTTGAATAGGCTCATCAATAGTTTTCGAATGATGTTATTTGTGGTACCTAACTTACCCAACCCAGCCTTATATAATGTAAGTTAATATAGTTGTAAGTGTATAAGCTATCACCTACCCTGATAGGTAAGATATCACGTGCAACACCATGACTTCCTACCTGCTATCTACGACTTTCTACTATTTTCATCCATCACCTACTTCCTACACCTACTGCTCGCTCCCTATACCGATAATACCGATATATAGCGATATACCGATTACCTACTAATGATGCGGCCTGAAATCTGAATATCAATCTGAATGCCGAAGTATCGAGCTTCTGCTGTCTTTCCGAACATAATACGTCAACAGATTTTATCGGAAGTAGTGCTTCCGACGCCAGGGTGCAGGGTGCTTTTTGAAAATAATCTAGAAATAAATGATTGACCATAAGAAAATGCTGAAAAAATCAATAACATCTGCGAACCTTTGATTTTAAGCTCTTATGGCACAATTAAATGCATGGTTCATGATTTGGTTTAGTATAAACATCCCCGTGTTGGAGATTATCGGTGTCGCTTTCGCCATACCTGCCTGCTCTTCCTGCACCTCTTTTGTCTCTGTTCGAGCACGACTTTTCGCGACAGCGCGTTCGATTCCCACTCTGCTGACCCGGGTTCAAATCCCAGGCGGATATTCTGCACGAGTCTTTCCGACCCCTTCTTGCACTCCCACCAGGGTGATAGTTGACAAACCATACGACCTCAGCAGTCGGAGAGTCGTCTCAGGCAGTCCGTCAGAGCACACTGTTTCGTTTGGCGCCCGCAGCGGGGGCGCCACTGAGCTGCAACGGCGTTGGCTCCAAGGTTATTGTTGTGCTAGCGTTGTAGTCTCCACAGTTGAGGGCTTTGAGGCGTTGCAGTTTCCATGATATGGTTCACATGCATTGCAGTCACGAGGGCTGTTGCTTTCGCAGTCTTGTACGCAATCATTAAAGATGGTGTCTTTGGAGCGTTGCAGTTACCACGGCGCGTGGTTGCATAATGACCAAGGTTGATGCTTTCTGCATTGCTGTACTTCCATTGTGTATATGCTGCACGCTATTCCAGTCAATGTATAAATGCAGCAGACCACTGAGCGAGTTTTTTTCAAACAATTTAACACGGAGATTTCAAGTAGGCGAATCGTACAATTCCAGCCCGGCGCCCTTTTTGGGACATGCAAATTTTCTGCCACATTTTTAAACTAGCTTGGGGATTCAAGACGTTTAGCTCTGCTGTTTATCATTTCCTGTTGGGCCTCTTGCCTAAGAATCTTCCAGGAAAAAAATGGTATTGTCGTCCACTTCAACTGTAGAAGTGCTGAAAAATCTTAAAGTTAGGCGCTGAAGGCCACAAATTTTTCGCATTGGTGCCGCAAACCTAAGCTGACTACCATGCTGCACGGCGACCGATCTGTCACAGCAGCGCTATAAAATTATCTGCTTATCTGGTATTTGCTCGGTTCATGAAAATCCACAGATCAACAATTTTCCTTTTATTTTTGAAATCCTCATGTTATCGCTAAAATTATTAGTTACTTAAAGGGAATGTGGCACCTCTATAACGTGGTTTTAACTGAGATAGTCAACTTGTAAAGCATGCCGGAAAACCTGGTACCCAGCATATAATTAATTAACTCAGCATATAATTGCATATTTGGAACTCAAAATTTTCGTAGAGAAAAGCTAAAAACCTGCCTGGAATTTACCCAAGATGTACTCAAGGAGCCGACCACAGTTGTCAGCTGTTGGCGTGACACCATGCGGACGTCACGGTGGGTAGTCACCCTATTGAATATGGTAGTAGTTGCCTGATCATGACGTCATGCACAGGCAGAGGTTTATTTCTTACCTTAGAGGAGGATTTTAAATATTGAAATATTGGTCTTATTGCACGTTTTTTCAGAAAAATCATGGACGTTTTATGATCTTCGGCTAAAATATCCCTAATTACACTAAATTCTGGGATCACCAAAGTGCCACATTCCCTTTAATGTCAGTGAATTTGTTATTGATCTTAGGTGGTCATGCCAGAAACTGTACCCCATAAAGATTATAACTTTGAATGTTTTTTCGGGGCCAGCGACTAAAAGGGAGGACAAGAGCGGATCTATGCAGTAACTTGTGGATTGGACATTCTTTAGCCTGAAATGTTTCTGGCAAACGACTTTATTTTATGTTATTTAATTTTTTCCTCCACACTTTTTTTAAATGTATTTATTCCCACATCGAACACCGCATCATATGCGTGCATGGTCACCCACAGCTCCCACCCGCCGCGCCTGCCCTGGCCTGCGTAAACGTGGAGCATCGGTTTCTTACCGCTTCATCTTGTTTTACCTCTTATGCTCGTTTTTTACCCATGTGTGTTGCGTGCTTTCGAAATATATGTATGGATGTAAATGTTCTATGGAATATGAAATATCATATCTTGCATGTAGCTTATGCACGTCATGAAGACAGGTTTTAGTGAGAGTTGCCTGAGCTCTAACGGAAACAAACAGAAAAGAGAGGAGAGGAAGGTTCATTCGTCGTCTTTGTTACTTGTCATATCTTGACGTGGAGAGTAGCTCATACCTTAAGAGTCTTTTAATTGATTTCCACTATTTGATGATTTTGTAGACGTTCCCAAATTGAGGCTTTTAGCTACAGGCCTTCCTCGAAGCTATTCAGGCCTAGCTCGAAGCTATTATCTCTCACCACCGACCATTATATATATATGTTTACATATGTTGTCTATGGTCTACATGTATGTATGTATATAATGTTGAGCAGTCTACGGTCTTATCTAATAATTTTCTTTTGTGGATTGTAGTGTTCATTTGCCAGAAACCCTCGCTCTGGTTATTGTGTCAGAAAGCTAGGTGTGCCATTGCAATGCCGACTCAGTTTGAAGTTCAGTGTGTCACTGAGTCGGCACTAGAACGGCAACAATGGTTTCACGTGACAAATGTTCACGGGTACCAACGCTAGTGATGGCATCACGTGACCGACTTGCACTGGCACCAGCGGCGCTGTTGGCGGCATCACGTGACCGATCTCCACCGGCTTATTAGCGATGTGATTTACTCCACACTGTCAGGACATCAGAAGGTAAAAACTCCGCCGCTTTGGAGAGAGCCCTGGGTATATAATGCAGGCTTCGAAACGGCATCAGGGAAACCCACACTCTTGCGGTCGGAAGACATATCTGCTTCACTTATAACTAGGTAAATGGATGAGTGATAATCTCCGTTTTATAAGCCCTATGAACATATTAGTGGGAGGTAGCTGTCACGGCCTGTGAACATCGGGCACGAGAGACGCTTAGCTGGCTTCCGTGGGACGCTTGGCACGCCCTGAATACCAACCGTGTACATTACCTTTGGAAACGGTTAGGCACTCAGCAGGCTCCAAGGAACCGGAAACGATAATTACCCACATTGGGGTTACTCCGGGTTGAACAGGTTCCAGTGTGAATGACGGGCCGGTCCGACCGCAGTAATTGCAGCCTCTGGAACGGGAGCGTGATGTGGCGGCGGGACGCCCCCAGAACGCTACAACCACTGGTAACGCCCTTCACGGAATTATGAGGCCGGAGAACACGGAGGGCACGAGGTCGTTCCACCAGAACGCCAAAAATATGTGGTGGATGCAGGGGGAGGTTCTTTATTTGTAGAGGTATTCATTAGCGAAGAAGGGAAGTTACTTTCATTGCGTAGATCTACATTAATTAGGAACGAATTGTAGACGGCAATATCCCCCTGCCTTGTGAGAGTGAGGATAAGGTTGTACGTTTAACCGTTGAGTAAGTTGGCATATATCAGGCAAGTCTCTCACTACTACAAATAGAATATTACGAAATAGCCATCGCGAACGTGATCATATGACTTAAAATCACCAAGTGACATTAATGGAACAGAAGAAGAAAATTTATAACCTTCTCATTAAGATGAACATGAAAGTGTGGGTTTAAGCTTCTATTTTGTCTTTTGCTTAGAGTTGTGCACTGCAACGAAGCTATTTACGGGTGCTGTAAATGAAGAAATTGGTCAAATGTATACAAATTGATAGAATTAGAGAAGTTTTATGCCAGCGGGTAATTTCGTGAGCTTTAAAGATGAAAATGTAGCTTTCCAATAAGCTTGAATGTTGCCTCTGTCAATTACTCGGGAAGTTTATCATACGAAAGTTTTACTGCCTCTGCGTAATTCTTCTGCCAAGATATCCCCATAGACAAGACATGGAGTATAACTGGCATGAAGGGTTACGAAATCGGTAGTTGCGAAATCGGCGCAGCATTTGACACCAATTGCTGGAAAATACTTACTTGGCTAGTAATGACCAGCCAGGTAATACATATTTGGAAGTATTTGTCAATGGCTAGGAGTTATATACATGTATATACATTTATAAACAGTAATGTACATTATAAACATGAGTTATATGTCATGTATCCCCGGCCACGGCGTGCCCCTGATAGGAGAACGCTGTGCAGTTTCTCACGCTCCAGTCATGGCTAACTGCTGATGTTGTTTGCACTTATAACGCAGCCATAGTGTTATTTCGAGCATATTTTATATACTCGGCCACCATTTGTCCGCGAGAGAATAACAATAATCATCGAGTCGACGAGCTATAGCCGGTGCACAGCTTTCCCACCTGTGTAAATCTCAGGTGACTCCTTTTTCTCCTCGTTTGTTCGGGGCTGCGTCCATGCTCCACCGCTATTCGGGCGGCCGGTAACGGTGGTGGACCGTACCGCCTATAAAGCTACAGAGAGCGGGCAGTGCCACAATGGGCCCGTGGCGCGACCTACGGTATCCACTGGGCTCTGCGCCGCCGGATACATTGCTCTCGAACAATGCCCGGGCGGGGAGCGATACCAGTGTGAGCAGCTCCCTTGTGTTGTGTCGGACAAAGGGAAAGCTGGCGCATCTAAGTGCAGGTGCGTGACAGCCAATCACACGCCAACCAGGCTGGGTACAACTGGAGGGCAAATGTGGCCACGGACAAAACACTATTTGTCTTGGCGAATTTTTCGACGGTTTTGTTTGATTCAAGCGATCCTTCTACATGATTACCAAGCCTGTCCTTAGTAAATACTTATCATGGCAAGTAGGTAATTGAACGAATGGTTAATCAAACCTAGCTTTTTGGTACGTCTTTGGTGCGTTTGATGGGGACCGACTAAGTGGAATGCGGTGCATTTTCATGTGAAACAATTCTATCCTGTCGTATCAATAAGTGCAAATTGTAAAAGTATTCAAATTCTTAATTTGATGGCGTTGGTCAGATCAGCCGCGTCGAATTCACCATGAATGATTGCGGCTTACTTCGCAGTCTCCCCTTCTCGTTTTGAATAAAACACCCACCGATCCAGACCCTCAATTTTTACTTCGTTTCAAGAGCCTGATCGGAGCGGAAGGGTGGGCCAGTAGACGCGGCATGGCCTGTCGCCTCCCCTCGCCCCGCCGCCAGACGACGGAGGGAGAGCGCGGCGCGTCGCTGCGCGGCTGTCTGGCCGGCGGTGTTTGGTGCGTGGTGGCACCGGCGGCGGTGGTGGCGCGGCGGCGACCGACCCGTTACAGTGGCAGCCGCCGCTGCCGACGCTGCTGTCCCGCTGCCGCGCACGACGGAGGAGGCTGGTGAGGCGGCAGCCGAACGGACCAGGGTGGCGCGTTTGCCGCGAATTGAGCAAATAATCCGTAATCCATGCCGTTTAACAATCGGTACCGTAAATCAACAAACATTATGGAGCATGGAAACATCCCGCTGGAAGCAGATAATCAGGGAGAACCGTACGAGCCGTAAGTGTCGATCAGGAGGGGCAGGGGCGGGTTCGCCAGCTTTTTCCTCTTTCGACGTCAGGAAAATTAGGATATGGTAAAAATATTAGCCTACTGCAACAATACCTAGTCTCTGTGCATTGTTTTTGGGATTGAGAATACGTTTCTGATTACTAAAGAATGCAAATATGTATAACGCTCCATCTTACCCTTCTCAACTACTTCCTGGCGTTGGCGACAATGTACGCGCATGAGAAGCAGTTGCATTTCGCCGGGGCGACTTTGCCGAGTGAGGCGTTGAGACGTCGGTGGACGCTGGGTCAGCGGGCGACGGGCGCTCCCCACACCGCCGTCACAATCACACGCCTTCCACCGCCGCAACGGTACCGCCGTATCCGGAAGTGTGGTACAAGTGTGGCTGGAACTGTTTTCACGTTTTCTCATACCGACAGCGATAAACTCGTGGGATGTCTCGTGTTAAGGTTTGTTTAACATTGTCAATTTACCTGATTGTTATGAACATGTTTGAAACCATGCAAAATAATCAGGGAAGATGTTCCA
Organism: Lepas anatifera; assembly: GCA_034440635.1. NCBI lineage: Eukaryota > Metazoa > Arthropoda > Thecostraca > Lepadidae > Lepas > Lepas anatifera. The sequence continues at coordinate 364,222 of JAOTON010001142.1, read as the reverse complement.
GTACAAGCCTCGTCCATGTTTGGACAGTTGATTTGTCACTATTTACACAACCAGTTGATTTAAACATCAACGTGACATGCTCCTGACTTCTCCTTTTTCTACCAGGGGGTGAGAGTATTTGTCCCCCAAGAACTTAAAATCAGCTTGTCCGATTCTAAAAATTTCGATTGGGATCAAACTGCCTTAAATCTATCTTAAAGAAATAATATCCCAAATAATGACAAGTTCTTAACCCGCGCCCCACCGGGGTCCGGCGCCACCTTCGCCCCACCGGGGGCCATCGATGGTCCCCCTCTAACTCCGAAAATATGGGCGTTAGCGCAAATCTGCAAAGTGCAATAGAAAGCTCGTGTGAATTCAGTAAGAAATTACTTAGCATGTTTTAGTGCTCAGGTCAATGGTTTGACCTCCAGAGGTCAAATTAGGTCAAGATCGGCTATTTTCACTCAAATATGCAATGATTAAGCAAACTGGTCATAACTCTTTTGTCATTAGAGCTATTGAAGCCTGGTAAAGTTCATTTGATGGGAAATTACCAGTACTTTTCCCGCTATGTGGAATGTAAGGACCTCCCGCCAGTGGTTTGACCTCCAGAGGTCACCTCGTGACCTAATATGACCTGAGGTCACGAAAGGTCACAAAGTGACCTTGCCGTATATCAAATGAAAGCCAGTGACAAGACAAACACGATGGTATTTGTTTCACCGCGCTAGCTTAATTAGGTCAAAAGTTATTGTCAATATACTGTTTTTGACCTATGGTGACCTTGGATGACCTTGAAAAAGTCAAAGGGTAAATATGACCCCTGGGATCCGTGAAAGGGTGTCCAAAAACGCTGTTCTGAGCAGTCTGAGTATTTGCAATCATTTTTGTGGCTTTTATATCATGAAACAGGTTTTCCCCATGCTTTTCCAATGGGAGAGGTCGCCTCGTGACCTGACCTCAGGGCACGAAATAGAAAAATCCCGGATATACACCTTGTAGACCCTGGAGGGGTCATGAAGTGTAGGAAGTTTCAAATCGATCGACTTTGAAATGTAGCTCTTACAGAGCTCTAAAGTTGAAGTGAGGTGACCTTGGTTGACCTCGTCTGGTGACCTGACCTTGGGTGACCCGGGGTAAAAAATTTCAGAGATGATGGGAAAATTATGCAGTGAGAGGTAGAGCCCTCAACCGCGGTGCTGCGCCTCGTCGTTTTTCTGCTATCTTGGAAAAACCTTAGGAGGGGGGCCATCGATGGGCCCCCTCGGTGGGGCGAGGGTTAATAATAATTACAAGCCCGAATAATTACAAGCTGATTTTTACGAAGCGGATGTAAAATAGGCTTGTCTTTGACGCAAGAGAAAATCTTAAGTTTAGTGGTAGTTTCAGGGCCAGAACTATATGGGAAAAATGAATTTTACGGGTTTTATATTGGACAGACGAGTCAAGGTAAAATACGGCACCCCATATATGAAATCGAGATAAATGATAAAATGTCAAACAAGAATGAGGCAGGTGCAGGTAAGCAAAATCAATTAGGAAAATATACATTTTGCCAGCCACTAAGAGGTATAAATATACTTTCCTCGGCAAATTTAACAGCTTGCATAGAATGGGATGAGAGTCAGCGACTTTACTTTCTTTTCAACATGTCCAGCATGTGGCGAACCTGTACGTGCCTGGGAGACCAGGAAACGCTGAGCTCGAAGCCGTGATCGCCTCTCTGCTACCAAAAAGCCCTCTCTGCTGGTGACGTAAATCACACCGCCGCATTTCCCCCGGCAGATGGCGTTCTCGGCGCTGTACCTTCTCCTTCTCACCGCCGCCGCCCGCGCCGCCACCCCCGACCGCTCTCTTCTCGTCAGCCGTAACGCCGCCGTGTCAGCCGCGTCAGCCGAGCGTCAGCCGGCGTCAGTCTGCCGGCTGACGGCCTCAGCTGACTACCACAGCGTAGAGGTCAGCTGGAGGCGGTGCGGGTCGCCTCCGGAGTCAGCTTACAGCGTGGGCTACTGCGAGGTGCAAGCCTGGGGCCCCAACCGGTGCAAGACCAAGGTGAGTCGTGCCCACTGTGTAACGGGCCGTGTCACTGTAGCTCTAGGCGGTTCTCAAAAGGAGAAGCTAGACATGCTTCTTAACACCCAGATATATCTAACTCAGAACATGTCATGATGGATTTCTGAGGCTATTTATGCTGATATGATTGACTTGAACGATTTGTAGAAGGGCGGTTAGCCTTATCATTTTTATGAATTGACGAAATGTGGACACCTGAATAAATGCTCCACGTGTAGAATTCACCAATAAAGGGCCATAGCCCTTAAATGACGTACTTCATCATGTATTTCTCACACTTCCACACAAATGAGGTGGCTTTTAAAGTGTTGTCGCAACATATGTGAACGTAGCACATATGTGAATATTTTTACCCTCCCCTACCTCAGGTAGCGTTTTTAAATGTCCATATGTGACGTTTTATATCGCTGTGGCTGATTCCCCCACTTCCTTGCGGTACGTAATTTACGTACAAACATTAAAAAGCAGAGCTCCAACGTGGCTGTCGCCGGCAGGTTGTGCCGGCGCGGCGCGGCGACAGTCAGCGGGATTCCCCGTACCAGGTGAGGGTCACAGGCCTGCGGATGGACACGGAGTACGGCCTGTCCGTGACTCCGCTCAACAGCCAGCTCACCAAGCAGCGACACCAAGCGCAAGAGGTCAACGTTCGCACCAAGGCGTGTGAGTGCCCGTCTGGTGGTGGGGGACGTTTGACACGTGACTGGGCCTTGCCTTTTTGGACGTTTTGACCCGAGCCTTGAGCGTCGCTAGGGGCAGACAAGTAGGGGGCCAATCATTCTTCAACTTGCTGCTATTTTATCCGCTTAGAAAAATAATCGGATTTGTACTCATTGCTACTTTCTGCACAGGCTAGTCTCAACATTTTCAGATTTCTTTCTAATTTTACCGAAAAGGGGGATTTCATGACAGAGAGGGAATGTGGGCAACGTGTTTACCCTAGCGGCCCGCGTATGAGTGATGTAGCGGATGTTCAGGCTCACCCTCTAAATTCCGAGTGGTGAGCTCGTGTGGTGCTGCCTCACGACGTGAATCAAACGGCTGTACTGCACATTTTAATACGAAATTGTGCTCTCTCAAAATCCAACTTTCAGCTTCAAAAGGAAATTTCAGCGCTCTTCTAAATGGATGCTGAAACTTGAAGAAAAAATTACGTCTGCATTGATCGATGGAGCGTTTCATCAGCTCCCCGATTATTTAGACGCAGCAATATGGACCTATATGACGCACGATCGTCGAATACACTTATATACTTTGGCTCAAGTACTAAATCTTCATATTATCCTTCAACAGTGTAGTCGGCCCACACAATCTTGAGGTGCACCTCCCGAACAAGTATTGCACGAGAAACACTCTGAAATTGTAGGCGCATATCAAGCCACTTAAAGGGAATGTGGCACCTTGGTCGAATCCTGGAATTTAGTGTAATTAGGCGTACTTTTAGTCGAAAATAATGAAACCACTCATTATTTCTCTAAAAATGTACCATAAGCTCAATATTTTTATTTCTAAAATACTCCTCTAGAAAAAGAAATAAATATCTGCCTGTGGATGATGTCATGATCTGGCAACCACTACCATACACGAAACGCTTCAAGGGCTTCGATTGGCTGATGCTCATCGTGACGCCAGCAAATTTCGTCACACCAACAGCTCACAACAATGGCCGCCTGGCGAGGGGTTGATGGAGGGTTGTTGTCAGGTAGGTTTTAGCTTTTTTCTACTGAAATATCGAGTTCCGGGACAGATGATATATGGAGTACCGGGTTTTCCGACTTGCTTTATAACTTGGCTATCTCAGTTAAAATCACGTTATGAAGGCGCCACATTCCCTTTAAGGTTGACGCACAAATAGCAGATGCCAAGCCGGTGTCAGCCAGTGGCGGATCCAGGACGGGGGGCTAGGGGGGCTTAATTCCCCCTGAAGTGTCCGAGCCCCTATAGTTGATACATAGGCGAGGGGCTGCTCGAGGTGCTGGCAGATGAGGCTCGAACCCCCTAGTCCCCCCCCGAAATCAATTCCTGGATCCGCCACTGGTGCCAACCATTACGTCCGCTAGGACTGTATTCTACCTGACTAGTTTCGTCCGTGCTGGACTGAGCTTCCTTTTAACCACAGTCGGCGCCAGCACGCGGTGTTTAGCGGGTGCCAGCGAGCTGACAGTCCACACCGGGCCCAACTTCGGTGGCCTGCTCTCCGTGGAGGACGACCCCCGGCCCGGTTGTAGCGTCCAGGGCGACCCCACCAGCTCCAGAGACGTCTACGTACTGCGCATCGACCACCGCGACTGCAACGTCGAGAAGAGAGAGCACGAGGTGGGCTGGGCATGGGCGGCTCAAACGTGTCTTTCTCGTGTATCTCAAACCACTGGCGGAGTTTAATTAGCTACCAGAAAAGTGAAAATATCCATTCAACTGAGGATGGATGAAGAGGTTAGACGGAGTTTGTATACTGATCCTTGTGACCAACACTATAGGTTTACTAGACAATACAAAACTGGAGTGCCGTCAACTGTCTCTACGTTTTACTTATCCCAAACGGTTGATAAGATAATGATCACATCAGCAAAGTTGTCATACCTCCATTGCTAGAACGTTCTAACGCAAAAGTTTTGCCTGAAATCACCCACCCGGAACTGGTAAATTAGATCTATTTGATACAGTGGTGCATATTGAAAGTAAAGCGGTTGCTGGAGACGACCCGTCTATCTGGTTTGTGAACGGGGATAACGACCACACAGAAATTCTGGCCATCGGCTAAGAAATTTGTTTTCCTTTTCTCCCGTTGCGTCAACGCAGACTTAGGTATAAATTTCCGGGTCGGACGAGACGAGATAGTGCTTTCGTTGGTTGTGCCATTTACAAGTGTAATTGGGTCTTTTACAACCCTCTCTCTTCCCAATCACCCAGCCACCTCCAGACCAGACGTCACCCGCGCAGTACAGTTTTCCCTGGCGTGACGTTTCGTCTGCAGCGTGTTCCCCGCCGACTGACTCCGGCGCCGGCGGCAGGTTCGCACGTTTGTGATGGTGCAGGAACAGGACGCCATCCAGACGCATAGCACGCGCCGGTTCCTGGTGATCTGCAGCTACGAGCCGATCCACTCCTTCACCGTCAGCGCCGGGTAAGTGAAACCTCCACTCCACTCCCACTCCATCATGCTCCATCGCACCACGAGCCCATCCACTCCTTCACCGTCAGCGCCGGGTAAGTGAGACCTCCACTCCACTCCCACTCCATCATGCTCCATCGCACCACGAGCCGATCCACTCCTTCACCGTCAGCGCTGGGTGAGTGAGACCTCCACTCCACTCCCACTCCATCATGCTCCATCGCACCACGAGCCGATCCACTCCTTCACCGTCAGCACTGGGTGAGTGAGACCTCCACTCCACTCCCACTCCATCATGCTCTATCGCACCATGAGCCGATCCACTCCTTCACCGTCAGCGCTGGGTGAGTGAGACCTCCACTCCACTCCCATTCCATCATGCTCCATCGCACCATGAGCCGATCCACTCCTTCACCGTCAGCGCTGGGTGAGTGAGACCTCCACTTCACTCCCATTCCATCATGCTCCATCGCACCACGAGCTGATCCACTCCTTCACCCTCAGCGCTGGGCTGGTAAGATCCACTCCACCTACCTGCCCGTTTTCGTTGACCAATCCCTCTGCAACAATGAGCGTCCCACAAGCCGCAGTCGGTCAGTGCCAACTGGATGTTGCTTCTGCCGCAGCCTGTAACGCATTCACAAAGAGTATAAGTAACAATCATACTGACTCACCAGCCGCTCCACCACGTGGAAATAGAGAGGAACATACCCATACTGTCTGTGCGACAACCCAAATTGAAGGAACGCTTGTGGTCGGAAATGATTAACTCTAAATAGTTCAGAGTATGAATGATTCAATAGGCACTTTCTCCCGCACATCTCGCTAGATTTCCTGTCGCTTCTCCGGGGCTTACAAGGCCGGGGAAGGGTAGAGAGGAGAAACATTGCTGCACGACTGTTCACACTGCGGTAGCGTGGTATAATAATAACTGTTAGGATTTAACGACGCACCATCTGGCTACGTTATATGGCGTCGCCAACTCTCACCCTGTTGGAAGGGATTGGCGAGATTAGATCGACTTATTCAGTGGCCCTGCTGGGACTCGAAGCCAGGACCAATGGCTCCGGACACCTTGACACTATCCACTGAGCCAGCCATCCCCCGGCAGCACGGTGTGAAAAGTCGAGGTATGCTCAAACTTGTATAGCTAACACGCTGCAACACCTTGAAAGTACCATCTGTTGCTCTCAGTCTGTCCATGGTGACATTCGCAGCTGAAATCGAATAACCTCCGGCTTCTCTGACCGGCAGAGTCAACCTTCCGTTCGCCCCTGTCCTGGGGGCGGTCAGCTCTCAGGTCCAGGAGGTGACCCTCACTGAAGAAGATGCGGCCATCGACACTCAGCGGAACCCGCTCCTGGAGCTGAACTCCCGCGAGGGTCGTCAGCTTGCAGCGGACGACCTTAAAACTGGCGGTGGCGCCAACTCCAGTCACGTCGCTTATGTAGACGGCGGTATTAAGTCAGCTACCGATGTGACCACTGCGAGCATAGGTGACGCTGTTGACATAGTCACCAGCTCTAGTATAGATGGCGCTGTTGGTGACGGGCGGCCGCAGAGGAAGGTCAACGGCGGTCGGGACATGGTTCCGAGTCGCGGCGGGGCATCTGCAGCCAGACTCGTCTCCGCGCACAACCGGAAGGAGCAGTCAGGTGAGAGAGAATCAACTTTAAAAAAAACGTTGGGAAATTGGATAGTCATGTATTGAAATCAACTTACTTTTGCGCATGACTGTGCACTCAGCGAGGTTGTAGTAAAATTTCGCTCAGCGAGTGGGTTCACGCGTTAGCCATCCACTCATTGATCTGGGTGTTTGATAGAATCTGTGATTAAAAACTGAGCTTGTAAATAATGGCACCTAGACAGGACTTAGTGCATGCATACACATTTCTCCCTCGCTCAAACTTCAGGAGAATGAAGACATGCTTTGCTGCCCGATACCAAGTAGCTACCGTAGTCCCTCGCGGTGGCCGTGAGTCCTGCGTGCGCTGGTACATCCCGACGGCTCTGACCGCGCCGTCGCTGCCGACAGGGGGCGGCTGGTCCCAGCTGCTGCTGATGCTGGCTGTGGTTACCGTCACCGTGTTCGGCGTCTCCATCGGCGGCCTCTTCTCCCGGCGGGCTGCTCTGAGGCGCCGACAGCGCGCCGCCGCCGCCGCTGGTGATGACGCACCGGCCTCGGCGGCCAGTCCCTTCGACAGCGGAGTCGGAGACCTGGCCCCGCTGCCTGAGCAGCAGCAGAGTGGAGATGGGGACCTGGTGGTAGACGCTGGGTACGCCAGTGTCACCTGTTGATACGCCTCTCACCATCTGGCCGCAGCGCAGCCGCGGCGGAATCTAACACACGGCAGTCAGAGGGAGAGTCAGATTTACCATCCAAGCTTTCACCGAAAAAAATCCCAAGCTTTTTGTGGTTTTATGCAAAGTGGTTTCATAAAGCTCGCAACAGGCACAATACCTGCAACGTCGTCGTTTTCTGAATGAAGGCGCCACATATCACCGCGAATATTTGTAGGGATTGCTCTTCATTTACGATCACCACTGGCTGATTCAGGACTGGGGGGGGTAGAGAGGGCAAGGAAAACGGGGCTCAGCTACCAGTACCCGTGGACTAGACTGGAGCGTGGCATGCCTTTGCATTGAGTCAGTGAGCTAAATATTGCCACCGATATAGGTTTCCGTGTGATAATTTTGTCTCCAGTGTTTTGTGACTGGTTACTTGCGAATGATCTAAAACGTGTCTGGGTTTACTTTGTTCTGCATAGGGATCGATGCGTTAGAAGCCAAAGCTGGTGGTTATCATCTAAACTTGTTTGTACATTGCAGATGTGATATTGAGAAAGGCAGGTCTACTGTGTGTGCTTGATCACTGGATCGTAAGGAAGTACATTTTTATGAATTGTTGTATTGGTGGTTGCTTTACGTATAATGCGTGTATAGGTGGTACAAGGAGTACTAAGCGATGAAATGGATCCTCAATCGAAATATGATCTGAGTCGCTTCATTGCTAGACTACCTATGTCCAATCGTGTTTACCATTCCCTATGCAAAACCCATGAAACTGTATCTTTTTCCTATTGCTGGGTAATTTAAAAAGGCCAGAATGTTTCTTTTTGCGGAATAAAAAGGTTCTGGAGACTGAGAGCTAACAGCATTGTAAGATGTCCGAAAAATATTTTAAATGCATATGTTACATCCGTGTCTAATATATATATATATATATATATATATATATATATATATATATATATATTTAAATAATATATGCATCAGTGGAGACCGTGACCAAGTTTCATGAATTTCTCAATTGTATGTGACATGCTGCTGTGTTACTTGGTTCTGAGCAGAATACATTCAGGATAATTCGAATGATGCGGTGGTTTTATGGCCGGAACCGGAGTGATATTCTGCGTTTAGCGTTTACTGATCCGTATGGCGCACATAGTCGTGCACTATTCCCAGGTGTAATTTGGGGGAGGACAGCTCAGTGTAACTCACTGCTGTCTCATTCACTTTTATGTCGAAGCAGTGACCATCAAAATATGTATTATCTTAAGCCAATGAATACTTGTAAGAACTCATTAATATTTGAGCTCAGTGTGGAATACCAAAAAAACGTGCGTAACATGCATCCTGTTTATAAAATTGCGTTTCATGAAATTGTTCCAACCGTCATTATTTGTTCTGAAAATTGTATAGAATTACACGAAAATACAAACTACAAACATCGGACTCATATTCTTGCCCTTAGACCCAGGCAGAGTCAAACAAGCAAATTATACTCTGAATTATTATCAGAAGTACCTGGTTTGAGACGCACGAGGCAACGGGGTTTTAGAGTTTAGTTCAAGACGGTGAGGTTTAAAAAGTGAGGGAAAAGACAAATGTGGCTCGTCGCCTGTGGGTCAGTCACATTTAGACATATGTCCAACAATATGACATAAAAATGCAAAGTTTACAGTGGATATGGACTGGAAGTGTAGTAAAAAACATGTTGCTGTTAATTCCCAAGAATATTTTTTTTCTAACGTAAGCTGTACCAAACACAATGTAGCATAAAGCGATCTTGTTGAACCGAAAAAGCCATGCCAGTGTGTAGGGCATAGCGCATAAAACCTTCAAGCATTCATCATGAGTGGTGGAAGACCTTCGAAAGTACACATATCAGCAACAGAAATACAGGAGGTAAATATCAGCGAAGGCAAAAAATCTCCTAAAAAAACCGCCACACCAAAACGAACCAAAAGTGATCCTAATGCAAAAATAAAAAAGAGCTTAGAAAAAGCTGCTGCTATCAAAAGTGAACACGACAAAAATCAGCCAAATGAGAGAAAGGCGTCCAGCACCACGATTCCAGGTGCCAAGCAGTCATCATCGGGCCCAGTCAGACGGAAATCGACGGTTACACCAACCACCAAAGAGACCAAAAGCAAAAATGCGTCAGAAAATACGCCTGCAACTGTCTCAAAGAGCCGCCACGAATCTTCGAAAGCGTCCAAAAAGCTATCACATACTAAAACTACCGCTGAAAATGCAAATAGTTCCCCAACTGCCACAGCATCTGGCCGTCGGAAGTCGCTTCGGCCTGGATCTGGATCCGTTGAACGCTCCAAATCGAATACCCTGTCCACAGGACTGCGCGAATCGACTCTGGCCTGGGCCACTGCCAGCACGTTTGCCGTCCCCATGGAGGTCATCGGGATACAAGAGAATCAACCACCGAATGAAACTTCTCGACGGCGCTCCAGCTCGGCTGGGACCTCGCGCACCAGGTTCCGTGATGGTCGGAGGCGGACCATCGCGGCTGAAGAGGATCAGGTTGGCGAGGAGGAGCGGCTGATCAACATCTCCGTCGCCGAAACCGACGCCAGGAAGAGAAGCTACCTGGATGAGTCGTTCCATATAGACGACGAAACAATGGCAAGGATTCAGAAGATTACAGGGCAAGGTGCAGCTCAGTCGAAACGTCCGAAGTCTGGTTCGAATTCAAGTGCTGGGTCCCCTACCAACAGCGCTGGGCAGAAAGGACAGACGCCAGAAGGCTTTCAAAGCAAGGAAAAAATCGGAGGCAACTCAGGGAGACCTGCTGAGACCGGAAATGGCCCCTCCGGTTCGTCTGAAAGTAAGAGCTTGCAGTCAGATACGGTCGCCACTGCAGGGGATCCTGCCTCAACAAAGAAAAAATCACTAGCCAAAGACGGAGAGGACCGTCATTATGACGGAGGAACGAGAAAACAGAGCAAGAAAAATAGTAAGGATAAGGGAAAAGGGGGCTTGAGCGTCGACTCACATGGAAACATCACCGGTCTGTTTGAGCTAGGCTTAGGCAAAGAACCCAATAGGCATTTCGAAGAGAAATGGAAAGGGAGTAACGATAAGTCTGAGGACAGAGGGGCTCTAGGAAAACGTCTGGAAAAGCTGCAAATACTGGAACGTCCAAACGTGGACGTGTCACCCCTCACCTGGTGACAAGGCCATCAGATGTCGTGCCTGATCCCGATAGTGGAAAAACAGCAGGACCTGAGCACAGGAGGATTCCGGAGGAGTGGTTCGCCCCGGCGGACGAGTACCGCCAGAGCATCGACGCCACCAAGCACAGGCTAGCCAGCCTTCCGGCCAGTCCCCTCCCCGCCTCCGGCTCCGAGCTGAAGCAGGACGAGTCCACGGAAACGGTGCGCTATCCCCAGGCTGGTGCAGCGCCAGGTAAGCCAGAGCGAAAGCCACCATCGGGCAATCTCATCTCGGCGCTTAACTATATAGCTATTATAAAGTATGTCTGTTGGTTCTGTTTGGAAAACAATGCATGTGTTAAACAAAGCAGTCCCATAAAACTGCTATAGAAATTAAGTATCTAGCTTTTTAAAGGTTACACTTCAAATAAAATAATTTACATGCTCATACCTGGAATTAATTAAATTTCTCAGTTCCTGCAATCACCCCCTGCCCTTCGGGTTTTCCTGTCCTGGGGATGATTACCTTTCGAGACTGAATTACTGAATATCTGTTCTTCGTATTGCAATAACTATTGGGTCCCTTACTGAATGCCAGTATGGCTTCCTAACTAGATTTATTGAGCAGGGGGAAAGAAAAGGGGTTGGTAAAAAGGAAGCTACCTGTTCCACTATCTAAATGTACCCCTTTAAACCCTTGCAGTATCATTTTTCTTCTTTGATCCTCCATGAAAATCTGAGAAAAATACAATGCTTCATACTTAAGTTATTCTAAGCAAACAATGCCGGTCTGGAATCCACCCAGTGAAAGGACAGCACTGGTAGCTCAGTATACAGTGTATAATCTGCTAACTGGTAACTGTAAGAACTGTGTATAGTGCACCACCTGGTAACTGTATCGTGTACAGTTCACAATCGGACACTTGGTTTCTACAGTGCGTCGCAGCCAAGAAAAATGCGATGCAATCAGGTCACCCCTCAAAGCCCTCTTACCAAAAGGGGCAATTCATTTAAAACCAGAGATCTCGATCAGAATCTCATCCAGATCCGAAGTTTGAATCGGAATTCAGACTCAAAGTTTGAATTTCGATGTTTATTTGTTGCATTTTATTGAAGACACGGTCAGGTGAAGCTGATAACGGAATCAAACGTAATAGCCTTGGTAGAGCGCATCACGGACAAAATATTCAAACCAAAATCCAAACACCAACTCGTGATCTGGATTAGATCTGAGCTTCAGATCCGGGGAGCATTTGTGTCAAAGGCTCTGGTTTTTAACGGGTTGTCTGCGATTGGCTGGGGCACTTTGCGGGTGGCCTGGATTAAATCCAATTATTCCTTGACGTGTAATACTCTAGAGACCAGGCGCCGGTCACAGAACGGGGTGCCGCACGGTTTTAGAGGCGTTGCAGCCCTGGATTCAGCGAGTTGTGCTGACACGCGACAGCTGACGGCGATTCCAGCTCCACCACCAGCCAGTACGACCCTGACCATGACCCTGGCCTGAGCGAGAGACGTCACAGCCGCCGGCGATCCTCTCGCCGACGCAAAACCAGCGCCAAAGAATACAAGTTAGTTGCAGCACTGCGGTACAGGCAATTCTTTAACGTGTTAACTGGGGGCCATTTGCCCCCCAGTTGGCCGAAATGCCCCCCCCAGTGCCCGGAAATTGGCCCCCAGTGAAATAGTCATATGACTTAAAATTGACCAAATGCAGACTCGCCTAACAAAAATAAGACAGAACACCACCCGATAATTCTTACTTTGTTCTATTTCTGGTCCCAAATTGACAATCCACAAAAATTGTGTTAAAAAATTTCCACCGTGTCTATCTGCTCCATCGTGCGAAGACGAAACAAAGTGCGTAGTTACAGGACATCCCGGCAAAGCAGCCTCAGCATCAACTAATCATAACCCTGGAGAAGAACGCTGGCCTACAACCAATTAAACATCCTGTTCTATCCGACCGGAAGCCCACATCCCAGCCAGTACTGTGACATTGCATGATGCTCTCATTTCACACTCAGTCAGTTGTCAGCGCTAAGAGCTCGTTCGTGGATTAGACGGGACACGGTGTAGTCAAAGTGCGTAAGACTGGTTGCTGGTGTGGCGGTATCAAGTGCTTAGCCTTTTTATTTATTATTGTGGTGGTAGCATAAATAAGCGTCACCACCGGCAAAAAAGTGAGGTGGCCAGCCAAAATTCAGCCTGATGCTGACAGCAGACTTTCCAAGTTAGTACAAAAACTTTTCGAATTTGGGTACCTCGTTGCCTTCCGTTGCGGCTGGTTATACAAATTTACGGTTTACTCCTATTTTGACTGAGACCAGGAAATTGTTGGTCAAAAAGTGGGAAGGGGGTGATTGATGATCCCAAAAAATGTTCTGGTCATGTGGATAAAATCATTCGATGGCCACGCGGGGATGGAAGGGCACCCCTGGCTTCCTATTAGGTGGGTAGTGTACAACAAATATTGCGTCAAGTCAATGGGGGATTCCAGGACAGATCGACCAAGACTTGCACATTCTAGAAAAAATCTGAAACTTTGTCTCCAGGTTGGGCCAGGAACACGCCTATGAGAATCTTAGCCCCCTTCGACCATCGGTGACCGAGATATAGCCCGAGGCATTTTCGGGAGGTCACCTTGTAGACTCATCTTCGATGCTTCATAAATCCAAAACGCATTGCCTGATTAAAAAGTTTTGTATATCATTAAACTCTTCTTGAATTATAAATTATTTTCACAAGAGAAAATTTCAAAATTTTAAAGATTTTGACTTATAATTCTTTTGACCTTTTCTTTTTTAGCTATCTTGACCTTTGCTTTTTTGACCTAGCTTGACCTTTTCGCAGTTGAAATTGCTCTTTTAGACACCTCAAAAATTCTGCTTCATAAAATATATATCAATAAAAAATGCGTTCTTGCTCTAAATTCTAAATTTTTAGCACCTAAGGTAGACACGCGGACGATTTTTGACCACTGTGGTGGTACAGCCTTATGTTTAACACCGCAAACAAAGCGATTGCTTTTGTAATCGGTTGCTTGCAATCATACTGCATTGTCTTTACGAAATTTTCATTGTGCAGGTGGCAGAATTTATGAAAATTAACCCGCGCCCACACGAGGGGGCGGGCAACCGGCCGCCTCAGGTTTCCACAAGTAGTAAAAGAAAACACCTTCGCGCAGTGCCACCGTACTTCATCTACCTCTAACTCGAATATTGTTTACAGCTTCTGGCAAAATTTTAGGTCTGGGTCATACCAGGTCAGACCGCCAACCCAGGTCAAGAGACCTAACCTCGGAAAAAAACTTTGGAGGTGCATCAGTAAGATCAAATTTAACCTATCGTGCTTAGATTCACACCACATAGTAAGGTAACCGAGCAAGATAATTTTACGTAGCAGGATTTCTATATCGATAGCCTGGGACAAGGTCAGGGTCACGATCTTTCCATTGCAAATGCATGGGGCAATTGGTAAATTTTGATAACTTACCAGAATTGAGAATTGTCGAGAATTGCAATGGAGGTTTTATTTTTACGTTGCCGTGTTTGACTTGCCACTGCAGTTTGATTAATATTCTTTTTACCATAGAGGCCTAAGCCCGGCTCCAGGTCAAAGCAGGTTTATTTCGAAATTTGACTTGACAAGCTTATAAGATATATAATCTGATCCGGCTCGACAAGAGCATTCCAATAGTGCTGAACATGTTTTCTACGGCCCTCCTCTGTCAGCTATTATGTCACAAAATTTAGGTTTCCACTTAGTTCCTGTAAGGAATACTTTGACCTCGAGCAACCTCAAAGGTGACTCGACTAAACGCTTGTATGTAACATTGTCGGTAGTGATTAAAACTGGCTATTTGGCGGCATTTCTCCCAGTGCACTGTTCATTCTACATGGTGTACTGAAAAGCAGAGATAATCCACAATTAGGCCACGGAGCCTGTGTGATATAACATGCCTCCAAACAAAACACTGCGATGGCTCGTGTTTTTTTCAGAACTTATGCCTGGAGCATGAAAGCGAGAGAAATGACTGAGGAATGTACATCTCCTGACGGAGAGCCAAAAATATATTTAACTTCATCAAATGGTGCTGCCATGTACACGATTTCAAAGCAATGCAAAGGTTTAATTCCAGTGCAAAAGTTATATCGAAGCAAAATTCAATTATGTAAATGAAGTGTTTTCACTACGTCACACAGCAAGGGCGCCTGTGACTTTATCAAGAGCACTGCGAAACCGTCAACCTATCACGATGGTTTAAAAAGTCCAGGGAAAGATCAAAATGTAATGCCAAAGGTACGCATGCTTTTCTTACGCATACATTTTTTCAGCAGGATTAAGTTCTTGTACATTCCACAATCAAGCATAGCCAATGTTGCCAGACAGCTCCAAAGTCTGTTCGCCGATGCGATCATGGAAAAATGAATACAAGTTTCAAAGAATAACAGCGGTAAATAAAATCTCTACAAACAAAGGAAGAGGGGTTTGGGTTTCGTATACCTATGTTCGAACCAAACAGTGTCGTGCTGTGCAAAGGGACTTTCTGTTTTGGGTGCTGCGTGAATGGTCGCAAATTTAGTCATGGCGAATGCCCAATGCAAAGGGAATATTAAACATACTGGTATAGATTATTTAGCTTAAGTAATGAGCGATCTGACGGCCATCATTGCAGGTGAATGAATGCGTCTGTACAGTATGTCTGTACTCTTTTTCATTTAAAATACTTCTTATTGGTGCAATGTAGTTCAACCGGCCTGTGAGAGGGCTAAACACATTATACACTTTGCTATTTATTTTCACGTAGTGGCTCTCGATATTGTTTAAAACTTTCCCACCCCTAATCATTAAAAAATACTAATCAAAGGCCTTTCGAAGTGGCGTTTGAACTGGGATCTGTGTCAGCTATGAAATGGTCGCCTTTTAAAAATATCATGTGAGGCAACCTGTTCAAGTGACCAAGCCAAATGCGTTATAATTTCAGGAATTTTTTTTGCATATATGAGCAGAGTGAAATTACTTCCTGGGAATGAAAGTCTTTCAGGTGTCTTTTTTTACATTGTATGAACCCTCTCAAACGTATGCTGT
The DNA here is from genome assembly GCA_034440635.1 of Lepas anatifera. Classification (NCBI taxonomy): domain Eukaryota; kingdom Metazoa; phylum Arthropoda; class Thecostraca; family Lepadidae; genus Lepas; species Lepas anatifera. The sequence goes on along the minus strand of JAOTON010001142.1, from coordinate 348,514 downwards.
GCTGCACTGGGTCACCTTGTATTTATACTATTTTTCCATTTCCAGGAAAGATGTAATTGTGTGAGTTAGTGGTGCTTATAGGATAAGTTATACTTGTTTCAATTATCGATAAAGTGGCGACATCTTTGTAAATTCTCGTTTAAGGCTGCAAGGCCCATTACTAATAAGTTCCTTTGCCCTCGTCTCCCTCGAAACAATGGATCCATTTCTATCACTTTTAATGACTGCTATTTTTCTTTTTACAAATTTTGTCCAAGCTGCTGCCAGTTCAGTTTTAGGAGTCGGAGTCTCACTAGAATCATCAAGGGACTTTTACGGAGACCCCGACCCCACCACCCAAACGAGCAACTCCTACGATGAAGGGTTAATTAAGGAACCAAAGTTGAAAGTCCCACAAGGAATAACGACGGCCATCTACCTCAGGTCACCCCTTCACCAGTCAGTTGCCAGCTGACCTACGGTATTTACGGTACCTACCATCTGCCAGTTGCCCTAAATCATTTTGCCAGAAGTTGAAACAAATGTCGAGTTAGAGGTAGATGAAGTACGGTGGCGCTGCGCGGATGTGTTTTTTACTACCTGTAGAAACCTGAGGAGGCCGCTTGCCCACCCCCTCGTGTGGGAGCGTGTTAATTTTCATTAATTCTGACACGTGTACGATGAAAATTTCGTAAAGACAATGCAATATGATTGCAAGCAACCGATTAGAAAAGCAATTGCTTTGTTTGCGGTGTTAAGCATAAGGCTGTACTACCGCAGTGGTCAAAATCCGTCTGCACACCTACCTTAGGTGCTAAAAATTTGGAATTTAGAGCAAGAAAGCATTTTTTAAATTTTTTATCGAAAAATATTTAATGAAGAAACATTATTGAGGTGTCTAAAAGGGTATTTTCAACTGCGAAAAGGTTAAGCTAGGTAAAAAAGAAACGTTCAAACGAATTATAAGTCAAAATATTTAAAAATTTGAAATTTCATTTTTTAAAATAATATACAATTCAAGATGAGTTAAATGATATACAAAACTTGTTAATCAGGCAATGCGTTTTGGAGTTATGAAGCATCAAAGATGAGTCTACAAGGTGACCTCCCGAAAATGCCTCGGGCTATATCTCGGTCACCGTTGGTCAGAGGGGATTAAGATTCTCACAGGTGTGTTTCTGGCCCAAAACTACCCCGGAGACAAAGTCTCAGATTTTTTCTAGACATGGTGGTGTCAAATTGAAATATTTTTGGTCGTTTTGTCCTGGAGTGCCCCCAATATCAGTGTCTTGAAAAGACATCGTGTGAAAAGACATTGTTCAGCAATATCAAACTGTCAAAAATTAGTTTTATACAGTGATACAAGTCACTTTTTCTGTGGTTTTATGACTACTGCTAGGGGTCGCTTCAGCCTCAAATCTAGCTTTTGTGGTGTTTATTGGGCTATTGTAGCGAAAATAAAATTTTGCCCCTCTTTGGCCTTTTTCTAACTCGGTTTGACCTTTTCCGCTGGAAAAAAACCTGGCAGCCCTGGGGCAGCATCTATAATATCTAGACTTGGAATAACTAAAAAAATTGAGAACCATTGTTTACACTAACGCGTCTAAGTCTTATTAAACAACCTCAAAATGGGATCTTGACCCCTTGAAGACACTATAATGGCCAGCATAAGAAATGCCCCCCCCCACTGACTTTTCCGTAAAAAATGCCTTGCTGCGGTATATACGTGCTGATCGCTTATCTTTGTCCACAATGTTGTGTTCATTTAGAATCGGAGTTTTCGGGTGATATACTGCCTAGCATGTACATGATCTTTTGCTGCAGGTAATACTGCCTGGCTTAAACTAATTGTAACATTGTGGCCAACTCTGCGCCGCAGGTGTTACTTCTAAAGCCTGTAAGGAGAGCTTTTTGTTGTGAACGAATTAAGCACTGATTTCAAAATTGAACCTTTCCTCAATTTAACCCCCCCGGAGAGAGCCAGTGATACAATATGAACAACGTGGCTGTTCGTGCTTCAATAAGCTTAACAAATCGTAATTTGAGCCAGTGACAAATTCAAGGGAGGCTAAGGGCTCAAGCCCCTCCCCCCAGAAATGTCCGAGTATCTATAGCTAATACATAGTCGGAGGCTGTTCCGAGGCAATGACAGGGAAAGCTCGAGCTCCCTAGCCCCCTTCCAAAAGGAAGTTCTGGATCCGCCACTGATATGAGCCTATTTCTACTGGCAGGAACTGGAAGCGAAAGACCTCGGCCAAGGCGTACACAGACTACCTGCGCAGCTCTGACCCTCGTTACCAGAGCAGTGACGACGAGAAGTCCCACAAGTCCGGCAAATCGATGCGCTCGGCCAAGTCGGGAAAAACCAGATCCTCAGCTTCTGGTAAAAACTCCACCAGATTTATTTCAAACAGGGTTGATGATCTCATTAGCCCGTCAGTAAAAGTTATCTCGCTGACTCACTGTTCGTTCCCATCTGGCTTCACCGCTTGCAGTAATCCAGCACTACTAAGAGCTTCGTTGCCAGCGGCAACTTTGTTTCTATGGAAAAAGGTAAGGAGGGTCCGTTCATAAGTGAGCCATTTGCTTTCCAAGCCAGATGCCCGGGTTGGGTGGTGATCGAACCACTGCCGTCACTCCCGGAAGGGCGAGGGAAAGTTATAACAGACTTCACCGGCTCATTTTACTTTAAACGTTATATTTCGATACACTTTTTCATCTTGATTGCATTTAAGAGATTAATAAATGTTATATATATATATATATATATATATATATATATATATATACGCATTTGATACGATACAAAAGTGTATCAGAATGTAACTTCGCCTAAAAAGCTTGGTTGGTGAAACTTAGAGCTTTCGCTAAAAATTTAAGCTAGAACTTCATCCTTTGCAATTCTGATTTGTCACTATGCTTCAGTTAGTTGTACATACCGGCTTGCATTTAATTTTCTCAACTTTGGAATGGTAATGCGTACGTTACAGGCGCTAGGAGGATATGATTTCAAAAAAGCCTTCGTAAAAATAGTCTGAAATTTTTAAGCATGCTTTTTCTATTGCCGCCTATCTGCATCTGGAGTGCACAGTGAAAATATATAACTGATGTCGACACTACCAAAGTGTGTCGTGGGTAGCCTGCTAACCGCACAGTTTTCCAGTTTGTCTCGCATGTCAAACTAATTTACAGCGCGGACTGTTCCGTTGCCCGCAGTTTATCCTGCCTCCAGCTCTGAGATACTCCCGGAGGCTGAGACTGATCTCAACTCGGAGATTTCTGAACCTGAACCTGAGCCTGAGTCTGAATCCGAGGAGGAGGAACGCCTGCCAGGTCAGTATGAACGCAAGTATCAGCGAGAGGTGGCCAGGGCTTTGATTAAGGCCGCCTTGTCAACTCCAAGATAAAACCATACTCATATATTCACCATATTCCCCACTGCGGAGGCAGCTCAGGATGCCAGAGTGGTGGTGGCACTGTTGGCCGCGTTCAGGGCCCCCAAGAGCCGGATGGCTACTCTGGGATAGCGACCGAAGGATGCCAACAACAATAACATACGCCTTGACGGTGGCTTAGAGGTCATCTGGGAACTGGGCTAAGCCCTGCGTAGCTCATTCAGGCACAACTGAGTAAACCGAACATTCACGAGGAGAGGTTAAGGGACCGTACAGGCCAGGGCTAGGCAGTCAGGCTGGAAACGGTGCTTTGGCCGTACCTCTCTTCCAACTGCTCTCATACTCGGATCATGGAGTGGCAAGCTGCTCCACCCTGGACCAGCAGACCTAGCTGGAACCGGAGTTTGACCGTGCGATCCCACCACGTCTGGCACATGTCCAGCTGGATGTAGATATGCTGGGTGCCGACATGTTTCTCCTGCTGCCAGGCCTTGCTGTGGTTCTTCACCACAGTAATGTTCTCCGGGGTTGCAGAATGACCCGAATAATTCTCAGGGTGGTGTTTCTCGGTCACCTCGAGCCTCGTGATGATCTTTCTGGAGCCCACGATATCAGAGACCTGCCTGTATGCATAAACAGGTGCAGAACTGTGGCCTAGACCAACGCCTCGCTGAACATTGTACTTTCATAAAACTGATGCGCCCACTGCAGTTTACCGCAACCGAGAATTATCGCATTTTCTTACTCCTCGGAGAAGCGAATGAAGATTACCAGCATTTAAAACATTCGTTTAAATGACTTTGAATAACAAGTGCCAGAACCGAAATATAAAATTGTCAGGCTCATTATAGGCAAATCCAAGAAACAATTGTTGAATAATAGATCATAAACACACCATTTGGTAATCACCTGCTGCAATCTATAATGTTACCACCATCGTGGCTAAGAAAACCGACGAGTGCCTAAACGTATTATACTGGCTTCACTTCTTTTGTACCTAAATCAATGTGAAATATTTATGTTGCCGATGCTTTAGGCGCAAGTGCAAGCCGTTACCTTCGCTGTAACCGAAGGTGATTGCAAATGCTGAAAAGCTCTATTCCTTAGAATTGAGATTTTCCATTGAAATTCAACTAAGCTAATCCATCAGGGAGGGGTTTCCATTAGCTGCATGAAATCGGGGATAGTTGGTAACAGCCCAAACGTACCTTGGGATTTTGATGTTCGCTGTTTCGGAAAGATGGACATGATACAAGTCTGTTGATATTCTGGTTTCAGATGTTCCTGAGGCGCCCATCTGCGATAACTGGTAAGCATCCGGTCACGATTAAATCCAACACATTTATCATGCACACGTCAGACGGGGAGGGGGACCCGCCCTTTAAGGTTCTAGTAGACCTTTTAATTTATCCTTTTCCCAGCTTCCCAAAATGGTGGGTCCAGAAATACTAGAAATACTAGCAATACTAGAAACAAATTTATCATGCACACGTCAGACGGGGAGGGGGGACCCGCCCTCTAAGGTTCTAGTAGACTTTTTAATTGATCCTTTTCCCAGATTCCCAAAATGGTGGGTCCAGAAATGAAAAAATATACATCACGAGGGGCTGTACCTTCTATTCGGGAGATGCAGCCTCTCGAAAATAATTCGGCTATACCATCCAAAAGGAATAATTCAGTTTGATAAGATTTCCAAAACCACTGAGCAATGTCTTCCGCTTCTTGGACAGAACTTATTGAGGAACCCTGTGAAAAACACAGCAACATAGTAGTAGGTGCATTTTGTTTGTCATAGCTGTAGTGAAGATTGCGTAATGCCATAGCTCATGAACAATAATGTAGAGTAACTCTGCAGCAAAGTTTTTGCCCAGAACGAACCTTGCGTAGTGTAATTCTGTATCACAGCCATAGCTTAGGCGATTTCTGCCTACAAACCGCAAGGCTGGCAAGATTGTATGATATTAGCCTCTACCCAGGGGCAGATCCAGGGGTCTAATCCGGCAAGGGTTCCTCAATGCGGCCAAATTTTACACACTTCCAGCCTGTTTTGACCCATGTTCTTAAAAATGCCCCTTTTTCGCCATTTTCCCCAGCTTAGCCTGTCCCAAACGATCGACTAAGTCCCCCTCTGCCCCTATCCCCCCACTGGTCATCCCCAGTCAGCATCTGTGCGCGTGCCTCCCCAGTGTGACCGTGGCCACCTCCACCTCGGAGATGTGGCGCACGGAGGGCACTCAGACGGGAGCGGCCGAGTTCGTGCTGCTGGACCGGCGCTCCTGTCTGGTGAAGGTGCTGGCAGCTCTGCAGAGGCTCAACACCGACCAGGCGCTGCAGGCACGTGCACACGGTAGTACCACCCGACGTCACTGGCGGGCCCAGGGAGTCACCCGAGCCAGGTTATATCCAGATTGTTAAAAAAACACTGTTTTAAGAGCTGTGACCCTTTGACAATAACATACTTATATCAGGGGCTAGCATTGGTGTAGTGCAGTGCGGTCTGTGTCAGGTAGCTCGTGGATGCACTGCGGTACAGTCTATGTCGGCGGTATCATCGGTGCACTGCGGTACAGTCTATGTCGGAGGGGCTATGGGTGCACTGCGGTACAGTCTATGTCGGCAGTATCATCGGTGCACTGCGGTACAGTCTATGTCGGAGGGGCTATGGGTGCACTGCGGTACAGTCTATGTCGGCAGTATCATCGGTGCACTGCAGTACAGTCTATGTCGGAGGGGCTATGGGTGCACTGCGGTACAGTCTATGTCGGCAGTATCATCGGTGCACTGCGGTACAGTCTATGTCGGAGGGGCTATGGGTGCACTGCGGTGCAGTCTATCTCGGGCGCAGTATGAATGCACTGTGTCGAAGTCTTTAGCCTGGTCTACACGCACTCTGCCGTCCGGCCACCAGTTTCTGTTTCTGACGTTACTAAGTGGCAGCGCTGCTAAATAATTTCCTAAGTGGCAGCGAGTGTGTGCGGTGCAAGGGTTAACTATTTTAGATCAAACTTTAAGACTAAGCTACAACACGAATTGCTGTTGTTTTCTTGTGGATTAAGATTCTACCTTTCTAGAGCATCACATTATTATCAGCCCAATTTTATGTAAGACTGGGGTACATCACGAATAGCTGTTGCTCTCTACTGAACTTAAATCCTACCTTTTTAGAGCACCAAATTATTATCTGCCCATTCCTACAACTTGCACCCAAAATCTGTCTCAGCGCTGTACATGCACGCTGCCACTTAGCAAAGTGGGCAACAGAACCTCGGCCGAGAAAGTGCAAAAATCGGTCTTATGCCGAGCGCAGGCTCGCTTGAGCATTGAGCATTGAGGGGAATTTGGCACCTTTACAATGGGGTTTTAACTGAGATCGCTATGGGACAGAGTATGCCGGAATACCCCACATTTGATATTTCAATGTCCCTAAATTCTCCGTTTACAGTTCAATATCGTGCAATAGAGTGGGTAGCGACCCTGCACCAGCCCTGCGCGTGTTCCTACTGTCGCTGAACGGCCGCTGCCAGCCATGAGGCCCATAGGGATTATGTGTGCGGTATAAAGTAGCACACTCATGAAGCGCTATTACTCCGTATGCTGTGAGCTCTGAGAGAAGCGAAATGTGAAACCAGTGGTTTCACGGTATGCTCCACGCGACTGATAGCTCAGTTCAATACGCAAAGAAGGTACCACATTCTCTTTAAACAGTGTCTGAGAACAATTGTCTCACAAAAAAACCAGGTGAGGTAGCTGCCTCGTCACCGTGTGTTCTCAGCGGACGACGTCAGATGGTGCCCCGGCAGGTAGCACGGATTCTGCGACGCAGCCTGCAGGAAGACCCTCAGAGCCGCGTGTACGAGGATTTCGACGACAAGGAGCAGAAGCTGAGAGCTGGCAAGTCGCTCATCGACGCCAGCCACCCTCCCGCCGCCAGGACCGAGTCTCAGAAGGTGAGCTCAGGGAGCAGCGCCGCGGCTTCCGCAGCTCTCAAATTGTACCGCAGAAACATGCGTGACGCACCACATTTACAATGAGTTCACCTATATTTTCACGGCTTTTTGGAATTTGATTGATCTTTTTATGTCAAGTTTTCTCCGAATTTTACCCGGAAATGAAGAATGTCTCATGTGCAAGGCCTTGGGAACACCAGAGCCTGTTTGACGGCAGGTTGTGGCGGAGGACCGGCAGCCCCCGGATGAAGGCCTGAGGGACGACATTCCCGACGAGGACTACGACGAGATGACCCGTGTCATCTCTCAGATCGACCTGATGGTGAAGTCCAAGCTGCGCATAACAGCCGCACCGTATTCGCTGATATACGAAACGCTGATCAACTACCACCTGGAGATTTGCCAGGACTATACGCCGTCCGTGGCCGTTTTCAACTATTATCTTACAGAACAGGTGTGTTTCCATGACTCTGCGCCCTCCCTGGCCGTTTTCAACTATTATCTTACAGAACAGATGCGTTGTCGCTTTCTACGTCCATGGTGATTTTGGTATCTCACGGGAACGTCACCTGATTACGCTGAAGGAAATCTGCTGGAACAGAAATAGCGTGACCAAAAATCTGACGGAGAGAATATACATAGAAGAACTGATTGTGCTATCGCTATTAGGCATTTTATTCCCATTTTTTAGAAAATTGTCTGCAAGGAAAGCACCATATCAATGCTAGCACATTAGTTCTGCTAATTTATTAAATCTAACATGGAGAACATTCACATAGCACCGATATTTCCCAAGTGGGTGCCATAAGAAACGGGGAAAAAGGACCGTCCCAAACCTTTACGATAGCTTCATACACCTATCGGTCTTTGAGCAACAGGGGTGTAAACTGCACGTGTAGGAATAGGCTAATACACCACCGGTTAAGAGTAAAGCCCTCGCAGCTGTGGAGGAGAAGTTTTAGGACACTGCAGCAGCAGAGACCCCGCGACTATAATTTGGAACACACTAAGCTGGACGTTTGACTGCATGCAAATTGCAAAGGTAATCTCGAACCACTGCTGAGCCTCAATGCTTGACATTGCACATTGCACGCGAACTATGCACATGCAAAGTACAAAATGTCTTTATTGGGCTATGGGGTAGTGTGACCTCCTTTGCATAGCTTACTGCTCTGTGTTTTAGAATGGATATGACGAATGGAAATGGAACATGTCCAGGTCTAGCCGTAAATTGACTGGACTGCATCCGTAATTCCGCCAATCTGTACGGTTTGAATCTGTTTGGGTATAAAACAGACAATGACGAAGGCAACTCGCTTTTATCACTACAGCGGATGCCTTAAAAGTTAGCCTTCAGAAAGCACATCCATCTAGGTCTATTCTCTGGCTGCCTTTAATATTGATGTGTATGATTGAAAAAAAACCACAAGCTCCATCACACAATTCTAAATACACGACTCTAGATATAGGCCAGCCCCAGTGACGGCCGTAAACTAGCCCTAGTACCCGTAAACGGCCGTCACATCTCAGTCGAAAAAACTAATCGAATTTATCACTCTAGCCCTACCTCTAGCGCGGAACCTCCTCCATTTCGGCAGGGCCACCCTCTGTTCGACGACACCAGCGGATTTGCGCGGCCCACCATACTGCAGGTGCCTCGCGAGTCCCTGGTGCCGCGCCTCTACGCCCACGTGCCCTACGGCGAGCCGCGCCTTCTGCCGGAGAAGTCGCGTCTGCTGCAGCTGCAGCTGTTCCTGCAGGAGATGCTCATCTGCCCCTTCTGCGGCGCCGACGTCATCTGGGGACAGTACCAGATGTGTGTGAGTGGCGTCAAACGTGTGTGAGTGGTACCAGATGTGCGAGAGTGGTGTCATATGTGTGTGATTGGTACCAGATGTGTGTGAGTGGTGTAATATATGTGTGAGTGGTACCAGATATGTATGAGTGACCTGTGTGAGTGGTGTCATATGTGTGTGGGTGGTACCATATGTGTGTGAGTGGTACCAGATGTGTGTGAGTCATGTCAGATGTATGAGAATGGTACCTCATGTGTGTGTGTGTGGTGCCTGATGTGTGTGAGTCATGTCAGATGTGTGAGAACGGTCCCTCATGTGTGTGTGTGTGTGGTGCCTGAGTGTGTGAGTCATGTCAGATGTGTGAGAATGGTACCTCATGTGTATGAGTAGTGCCTGATGTATGTGAGTCATATTAGATGTGTGAGAATGGTACCTCATGTGTATGAGTAGTGCCTGATGTGTGAGTGGTGTCATATGTGTGAGAATGGTACCTCATGTGTGTGGGTAGTGCCTGATGTGTGTGTCATGTCAGATGTGTGAGAATGGTACCTCATGTGTGTGGGTAGTGCCTGATGTGTGTGTCATGTCAGATGTGTGTAAGTGGTACCTCGTGTGTGTGTGAGTAGTGTCTAATGTGTGAGTGGTGTCATATGTGTGAGAATGGTACCTCATGTGTGTGGGTAGTGCCTGATGTGTGTGTCATGTCAGATGTGTGTAAGTGGTACCTCATGTGTGTGAGTAGTGCCTGATGTATGTGAGTCATGTCAGATGTGTGAGAATGGTACCTCATGTGTGTGAGTAGTGCCTGATGTGTGTAAGTCATGCCAGATGTGTGAGAACGGTACCTCATGTGTGTGAGTAGCGCCTGATGTGTGTGAGTCATGTCAGATGTGTGAGAATGGTACCTCATGTGTATGAGTAGTGCCTGATGTGTGTGAGTCATGTCAGATGTGTGAGAATGGTACCTCATGTGAGTGAGTAGTGCCTGATGTGTGTGTGGTGTTAGATGTGTGAGAATGGTACCTCATAAGTGTGAGTAGCGCCTGATGTGTGTGTCATGTCAGATGTGTGAGAATGGTACCTCATGTGTGTGAGTAGTGCCTGATGTGTGTGAGTCATGTCAGAAGTGTGAGAATGGTACCTCATGTGTGTGAGTAGTGCCTAATGTTGCGAGTCATGTCAGATGTGTGAGAATGGTACCTCATGTGTGTGGGTAGTGCCTGATGTGTGTGTGGTGTTAGATGTGTGAGAATGGTGCCTCATGTGTGTGAGTAGCGCCTGATGTATGTGAGTCATGTCAGATGTGTGAGAATGGTACCTCATGTGTGTGAGTAGTGCCTGATGTGTGTGAGTCATGCCAGATGTGTGAGAACGGTACCTCATGTGTGTGAGTAGCGCCTGATGTGTGTGAGTCATGTCAGATGTGTGAGAATGGTACCTCATGTGTATGAGTAGTGCCTGATGTGTGTGAGTCATGTCAGATGTGTGAGAATGGTACCTCATGTGAGTGAGTAGTGCCTGATGTGTGTGTGGTGTTAGATGTGTGAGAATGGTACCTCATGTGTGTGAGTAGCGCCTGATGTGTGTGAGTCATGTCAGATGTGTGAGAATGGTACCTCATGTGTGTGAGTAGTGCCTGATGTGTGTGAGTCATGTCAGATGTGTGAGAATGGTACCTCATGTGTGTGAGTAGTGCCTAATGTTGCAAGTCATGTCAGATGTGTGAGAATGGTACCTCATGTGTGTGGGTAGTGCCTGATGTGTGTGTGGTGTTAGATGTGTGAGAATGGTGCCTCATGTGTGTGAGTAGCGCCTGATGTATGTGAGTCATGTCAGATGTGTGAGAATGGTACCTCATGTGTGTGAGTAGTGCCTGATGTATGTGAGTCATATTAGATGTGTGAGAATGGTACCTCATGTGTATGAGTAGTGCCTGATGTGTGAGTGGTGTCATATGTGTGAGAATGGTACCTCATGTGTGTGGGTAGTGCCTGATGTGTGTGTCATGTCAGATGTGTGAGAATGGTACCTCATGTGTGTGGGTAGTGCCTGATGTGTGTGTCATGTCAGATGTGTGTAAGTGGTACCTCGTGTGTGTGTGAGTAGTGTCTAATGTGTGAGTGGTGTCATATGTGTGAGAATGGTACCTCATGTGTGTGGGTAGTGCCTGATGTGTGTGCATGTCAGATGTGTGTAAGTGGTACCTCATGTGTGTGAGTAGTGCCTGATGTATGTGAGTCATGTCAGATGTGTGAGAATGGTACCTCATGTGTGTGAGTAGTGCCTGATGTGTGTAAGTCATGCCAGATGTGTGAGAACGGTACCTCATGTGTGTGAGTAGCGCCTGATGTGTGTGAGTCATGTCAGATGTGTGAGAATGGTACCTCATGTGTATGAGTAGTGCCTGATGTGTGTGAGTCATGTCAGATGTGTGAGAATGGTACCTCATGTGAGTGAGTAGTGCCTGATGTGTGTGTGGTGTTAGATGTGTGAGAATGGTACCTCATAAGTGTGAGTAGCGCCTGATGTGTGTGTCATGTCAGATGTGTGAGAATGGTACCTCATGTGTGTGAGTAGTGCCTGATGTGTGTGAGTCATGTCAGAAGTGTGAGAATGGTACCTCATGTGTGTGAGTAGTGCCTAATGTTGCGAGTCATGTCAGATGTGTGAGAATGGTACCTCATGTGTGTGGGTAGTGCCTGATGTGTGTGTGGTGTTAGATGTGTGAGAATGGTGCCTCATGTGTGTGAGTAGCGCCTGATGTATGTGAGTCATGTCAGATGTGTGAGAATGGTACCTCATGTGTGTGAGTAGTGCCTGATGTGTGTGAGTCATGCCAGATGTGTGAGAACGGTACCTCATGTGTGTGAGTAGCGCCTGATGTGTGTGAGTCATGTCAGATGTGTGAGAATGGTACCTCATGTGTATGAGTAGTGCCTGATGTGTGTGAGTCATGTCAGATGTGTGAGAATGGTACCTCATGTGAGTGAGTAGTGCCTGATGTGTGTGTGGTGTTAGATGTGTGAGAATGGTACCTCATGTGTGTGAGTAGCGCCTGATGTGTGTGAGTCATGTCAGATGTGTGAGAATGGTACCTCATGTGTGTGAGTAGTGCCTGATGTGTGTGAGTCATGTCAGATGTGTGAGAATGGTACCTCATGTGTGTGAGTAGTGCCTAATGTTGCAAGTCATGTCAGATGTGTGAGAATGGTACCTCATGTGTGTGGGTAGTGCCTGATGTGTGTGTGGTGTTAGATGTGTGAGAATGGTGCCTCATGTGTGTGAGTAGCGCCTGATGTATGTGAGTCATGTCAGATGTGTGAGAATGGTACCTCATGTGTGTGAGTAGTGCCTGATGTGTGTGTGGTGTCATATGTGTGAGAATGGTACCTCATGTTTGTGAGTAGTGCCTGATGTGTGTGTGGTGTTAGATGTGTGAGAATGGTACCTCATGTTTGTGAGTAGCGCCTGATGTATGTGAGTCATGCCAGATGTATGAGAATGGTACCTCATGTGTGTGAGTAGTGCCTGATGTGTGTGTCATGTCAGATGTGTGAGAATGGTAGCTCATATTTGTGTGAGTGGTACCAGATGTGTGTAGTGGTGTCATATGTATGTGGTGGTGTCATATGTGTGTGAGTGGTGTCAAATGTGTTTGAGTGGTGCCTGATGTGTGTGAGAGGTACCAGGTGTGTGTGAGTGGTACCAGATGTGTGTGAGTGGTTTCATATGTGTGTGGGTGGTACCAGATGAGTGTGAGTCATGTCAGTTGTGTGAGAACGGCACCCCGTGTGTGTGTGAGTAGTGCCTAATGTGTGAGTGGTGTCATATGTTTGAGAATGGTAACTTATGTGTGTGGGTAGTGCCTGATGTGTGTGTCATGTCAGATGTGTGTAAGTGGTACCTCATGTGTGTGAGTAGTGCCTGATGTATGTGAGTCATGTCAGATGTGTGAGAACGGTACCTCATGTGTGTGAGTAGTGCCTGATGTGTGTGAGTCATGTCAGATGTGTGAGAATGGTATCTCATGTGTGTGACTAGTGCCTGATGTGTGTGAGTCATGTCAGATGTGTGGGAATAGTACCTCATGTGTGTGAGTAGTGCCTGATGTGTGTGAGTCATGTCAGATGTGTGAGAATGGTACCTCATGTGTGTGAGTAGTGCCTGATGTGTGAGTCATGTTATATGTGTGAGAATGGTACCTCATGTGAGTGAGTAGTGCCTGATGTGTGTGTCATGTCAGATGTGTGAGAATGGTACCTCATGTGAGTGAGTAGTGCCCGATGTGTGTGAGTCATGTCAGATGTGTGAGAATGGTACCTCATGTGAGTGAGTAGTGCCTGATGTGTGTGTCATGTCAGATGTGTGAGAATGGTACCTAATGTGAGTGAGTGGTGCCCGATGTGTGTAGTCATGTCAGATGTGTGAGAATGGTACCTCATGTGAGTGAGTAGTGCCTGATGTGTGAGTCATGTCAGATGTGTGAGAATGGTACCTCATGTATGTGAGTAGTGCCTGATATGTGTGTGGTGTTAGATGTGTGAGAATGGTACCTTATGTTTGTGAGTAGTGCCTGATGTGTGTGAGTCATGTGAGATGTGTGAGAATGGTACCCTCATGTTTGTGAGTAGTTCCTGATGTGTGTGAGTCATGTCAGATGTGTGAGAATGGTGCCTCATGTTTTTGAGTAGTGCCTGATGTGTGTGAGTCATGTCAGATGTGTGAGAATGGTGCCTCATGTGTGTGAGTAGTGCCTGATGTGTGTGAGTCATGTCAGATGTGTGAGAATGGTACCTCATGTTTGTGAGTAGTGCCTGATGTGTGTGAGTCATGTCAGATGTGTGAGAATGGTACCTAATGTGTGTGGGTAGTGCCTGATGTGTGTGAGTCATGTCAGATGTGTGAGAATGGTACCTCATGTGAGTGAGTAGTGCCCGATGTGTGTGAGTCATGTCAGATGTGTGAGAATGGTACCTCATGTTAGTGAGTAGTGCCTGATGTGTGTGTCATGTCAGATGTGTGAGAATGGTACCTCATGTGAGTGAATAGTGCCCGATGTGTGTGAGTCATGTCAGATGTGTGAGAATGGTACCTGATGTGTGTGAGTAGTGCCTGATGTGTGTGAGTCATGTCAGATGTGTGTGAGTGGTACCTCATGTGTGTAAGTAGTGCCTGATGTATGTGAGTCATGTCAGATGTGTGAGAATGGTACCTCATGTGTGTGAGTAGTGCCTGATGTGTGTGAGTCATGTCAGATGTGTGTGATTGGTACCTCATGTGTGTAAGTAGTGCCTGATGTATGTGAGTCATGTCAGATGTGTGAGAATGGTACCTCATGTGTGTGAGTAGTGCCTGATGTGTGTGTGGTGTTAGATGTGTGAGAATGGTACCTCATGTGTGTGAGTAGCGCCTGATGTGTGAGTGGTGCTAGATGTGTGTGTGTGTGTGTGGTACCAAGTGTGTTTGCGTGGTATCAAATGTGTGTGAGTGGTACCAGATGTGTGAGAATGGTACCTGATGCGTGCGAAAGGTTCAAGATTTGTGAGATGGGTACCTAATGTGCGAGAGTAGTTCCATATGTGCATGAATGGTACCTACCCGATATGTGTGAGCAGGTGATAGATATGTGTGTGCGTGTGTAATACCAGACATGGAAATACCACCAAATTTATGTGGGTGATGTGATACTAGAATTTGTGATCGGTACTGTAGCTGCCTGTGAGTGGCAGACAAGTCATATGAATCGTATTAGCATGCTGTGTTTGTGAGCGCTCCATAGTTCTAGTCGTTGATCGTGGCAACAATGGATCTGGTTTTCTGGCGGCTGAAGTGCCAAACTCTGGTAGTTGGCTAGTTATATAGACTAAAGGGCGCGCTAACCATGAGTTCATTCAGAGCCCAGTACCAAATTTCGTCATCCAAATCTTGAAAAGGCCAAGACCTTATTTCTGGTCTGCGAGCAAGTCTTGAATGATATGCGATTAGCTAGAACAATGGAAGGAGCGGAAACGTCTAAGCTAATAAGCCATCGCGCCGGTATAAGCCGATCGGGGTGCGCGCGGGGAGCAGGACCGGACTAACGATACCCCGAATCCCACCACACATACGGGAGCCTCACACGGCAGGCGGAGTTCTGCTGCGACGAGTTTGCTCATCTGGTGGCTAGCGAGTATGAGGAAGACCTGGGCACCATCCGACGGCAAGCTAAACTCCGCGCCAAGAACGCCCTCCTGGGCGAACTGGATGAGCCCGCTGAAGTGATTTTGGGGGTAGGTACCACGTGGTGACGATTAGAGAAATAAAAATGGTTCTCAACATTGTTAGCACACTTTCATTGCACTAGATAAGCTACTTTCTTTATCTTGATTACTGTTTCAACTGTGAGCTTAGAGTAAAATCAGCATTGCTGTTCATGCAATCGATACCACTGTTTACTGATTAGTGATACTCCGCTCATACCGAGAAAGCCTTCACACCGGCAATCTGTCTCGCTATGCATTGGCAGGCGATTCAAGACGCCTCCGGAGCGCAGGCTCCGGCCAAGATTAGTTGTAGCGTGGATCAGCTGGCTCGCCTACAATCGATCCGCGCCTACGGCCAGGAGGCCAAGTCCGGACAGCCGGTGCCAGAGCTCCCGGGCTTCACCATGGAGATAGAGAAAAAGCGTAGGTAGCCATGACTTTCGAGGTGTGGGCGCTGACCACCCAAATCAATGTTGGTTTCATGAATTGGTTTTATGGCGCCACAAACAGTTGTCTGTGCGCGGCGCCAGCGGCCGGACGCGAGCGAGTAGCTCTCCTGACCGCTCACCCTGTGGCTGTGACCTTTCCAGCGCGTGTGGGACGAACGGGTGAAAGTACGCGTTAAATGTGAGTGAGTGTGAGACTCCGGCTTCTAGTACTCTTACAGACATGGAATTTCACCAGCTGCTACTACTACTTCAGGCACTGACGCCGTGTTTTCTCAGTGTTAACAGCCACTGTGTTTTCTCAGCAATTGACCGCCGCCACATTACTCTGCTATGCATTCTGGATTGTTCTAAAGGGTTCGATCTAGTACCCCATGACAAATTGATCCAGTAACTGCAAATGCTCGGGATTGAAACACCATGGGTCGAAAATTATTTGAAAAAGTTCTACCAACAAGTTTTCATCCAAAATCCTGCACGGGACATCACCATCGGCTCAACGGCATGCCAACTGCGCCCTCTCTCGGCCACTCCTCAATCCTATGGGAACATTCCATGGTGCTGCCCTCGGGCCCCTGTTATTTTCCGTATACGTCAACGAAATTTATCTGTAAGTAAATAACGCCAAAATAGTCAAACACGCAGATGCTACCCAAATTTTCGTTTCAGAACCACCGAGTAATCTAGAAAATCTTGTTTGCTCTCTAGAGAACAATCTGTCACTATTATCCAACTGGTTTAGCCAAAATTGACATGAAAATCAACGGCTCTAAAACACAATTCATAATATTAGGCTCTCAGTAAAATATTCATAGCATTCGTCACCCAACAATCAACTTCATGGACTCAGTTATAGAAGTGTCTAAGACTGCCAAGAACCTTGGTGTGGTTTTTGACCAAAGCATGTCCTTTGCTAGTCATGTAGATTATTTTATTAGGCGCTGCACCGGAACACTACGCGGACTCGGACATATACATCACTGCATTCCTGAAAGGACCATTACAACATTGGTGGAGGGCCTAGTGCTGTCTGTGGTACAAAGTTGCTTAAGTGTATATGGTGCCCGTATGATGACACAGATCCGAGGTTACAGAAAATTAAAAGTTTTGGCGCACGAGTGATCTCAGGACGGCGTAGGTTTGACCATATCAGCAATGTAATAAGCAGACTCGGGTGGATTGGTGCAGAATACCTTTTTGAATACCGTTGCCTTACCACCTTGAAAAATATTAACTGGACATCCCGCGATAATGGCTAACAATATTGCGTCTAGACAGTCAGTTCACGGCAGAAATACACGGCAGAACCAGCGGCTGCAGACGCCGGTTATTCGGACGGCGTCAGGAAGGCTGTATAACGCTATGAGATCTTTCAATGACCTCCCTCCCAATGTCCGCGATGCCATAAACATCACTGTGTTAAAGACACGATTAAAAGTGTATCTGCTGGAGCAGCAGCTGAATGGTGGATAATCAACAGCCTGGACAAGTGTGTACATGTAAGGGTGAGCGTCTGGTTGAGTCTGGTTTGTTTCCACCCATTTTGTTTTGATTCAACTCGACCCGGGGCGAAGAATAGCCATCGTTTGATGGAATTGCGATTGAATGTGAAATAAATGAATAACCAGATGTCACACAAGAACATGTCGTTCGGCCTGATAAAACAACTGTTCAAAATATTACATGTTGCAGTGGGAACTCTGCCTAAAATGGAAGCCAAAATGTTGGGATGAGTAAGTACATCTTGTTGCTGCCTTACCAAAGTTCTTTATGAAAGTCACACAAAAGGCCGCCAATTTGAAATACATTTGAAAAGGGCTACAATGCCGATTTCTGACCTTGCAACAAATGTTACAAAGTCGGTTTGAAAACAGTACTTCGCCAAGGCCCAGAATTAGTCCTAAGTAACTTGCTGTCCCTAGCACAGAAAACAAGTTTGTAACGCCTTAATGCGACCAGAACAGTCGCCGAACGGCGCCAGCGCCGACTCATGACCCATTGACCCACTTTGCTCACTGACCCCCTTACACAACATCACATCCTAAGACTTTATACTTTTAACCCCTACAAAATCACACTCCCTTTGAATCCAAACCCTATGCCCCTTTTGCCAGCATTGGCCTTGGTCCAGATTCCCTTGGAAAAATCCGACAGAATTTGGAGCCAGATGCTTTATCAGAAAATACCTACAGGTCTTGAAAAATGCACAATATAAATCACGCAAGGACATGTAAAAATGCGTTATGTTTTGTTTAGCACCTGATTATGACAATTATGGCAAACTGTTTACTATGTTCATTATATTCTTGGGTAATTCTCGACAAAGCACCTGGCACCAAAAACTCTCGGATTTTCCCGGGAGAGCATGAACCAGAACCAATGACTTGGACGCCTCTGGCAGCGATGACTCACTCTGCCCTGGCCGGAGGCGGTGACCTATGACGACCCGCCGGCAGCGGCCCCCGCTGAAAAGGGTGATGAGGATAAGGCGGCGGAGAAAGCGGAGAAAGCCCAGCGCAGGTCGGCGTCGGGGCGTCGGCGCGGCATTCGGGAGCGACGCAAGTCGACGGTGGACGAGCGCAGGTCTGCGCTGCCGACGGCTGTGGAGGGCGCACACGAAAGCCTCCACATACTCTCCCGAGCTCTGGTCGTTCTTGGTTGTCAAGCATTGCAAATGACTTAGCCATGTTGTTGTGTATATGAGGCCTTGGAGAACCCTCCTGAGTTTGGTCTCCCACGTAGGATCGTTGGTATCATTAAGTTTTAAGACATATTCAGACTAAGCCAACATCGAAATAACTATCAAATATACTAACACACCGAAATCAGAGTTGAGTAAAATCAGCGGCGGATCCAGGGTGAGCGGTAGGGGAAGGCATTTGCCCCCGAAACAGAAAAGCCTACCGAAAAATATGTTTTTGTACCCCCAAGCTCTCGACCCCTCATTTTGCCCTTTCAACTTTAAACACAAGCAGTCAACCTCAGTGTGAACATTAGGCCTTGGATAGCAAAAACAGCCAAGTCGTGACCACATCCTTCACCCTGTAACGAATTTTTTCTTTTTGCATTTTCAACCTGCTTCCCGACACTTTCTTTCCCTGGGATACAGTTTGATATTGATTGATATCCTTGTCGCTGCAGACACGCCAGCGCTGGGAAAAAGAAACGTCGCCGTCGCAAGGCCGGTACTGGAGACGATGCTGGAGGCGAGGGCGAACTGTCCGAAGAGGAAAGCTCCGCCAAGGTATGGAAGAGAGAGAGAGAGAGAGAGAGAGAGAGAGAGAGGGAGATACTCGAGAAAAAGGACGAGAACGAGGAGGGAAGAGAGGGGACCGTCATTTACTTGTATAATGTTGTAAGCCCTTGCTTGATTACTGGCTAGTTTTGTCAAGAACATAATATGTTCTTAGATATTATCTTTCTAAAGATATTGTCTTTCATGTCCTTTCACATCGCTTTATTTCATGACAGAAAAGACCCAGAAGCAAGGGATCGAAGAAATCAAAGAAAGGCGGCAAAAGAAGAACATTCCTCCGGAAGCGAGTGCTCAGGTAACACAAATAGGCTTGCTCCATGCATTTGATTGTTTATAGATAGCGAAAGAGGCGTTCAACTTTCCAGTGGATGCATTACGCGGCACATGACTGATTTATTTCATTAGTTCATTATAAGCGATGCAAGCTACACAAATAAAGAACCAGTAAAACACCTTTACGGCATGCCCGTTTTTAATCTTCACGGTCGCTTTGTGTATCATCGTTTTTACCCTTCATCTGTTTTTAATCTTCACGTTCTCAATGTGTGTCATTTTTGGCTTGTTTTCTGTGAATACATGTATGGCCGTAAGGTTGACTTAATTTCTTTTAGATAGCTCATGTTTATTTCCCTACAGAAACTCGACGAAATTGCACAACAATTTCAGTTACCATAAAATGATGCAGGCCTTTGGATCCAGTGAACATGGAAGACGGTAGAAAAATTGGCGGGGAAATAACTAGAAATAAATACAAAGTTTAAAGAAGGATGGCCTACTAATGCTTTTTAGACCACGAAATAATCCCTTTTCATCTGACAGCGCATGTCACCTAAATGTTAACAAATGGCATGGCCACATCCTTATATGTCGCGACCCGATGCAAACTGCCAGATTCGTGACAACACGAGATGCTTGGCTAAGTCTGCGTAGTAATACAAAGGGGCAACACCTTTGCTTTGAGCTATTGGAGGTGGAAAAAATGTAATTTCCCGCTTTTCAGACCCATATTGTCCACAAATGGTTCCTTTTTAAAGCTACGACAAAGTTGTCTATTCCCTTTAACACACGCAGTGTAGAGGATCCTGAAGTGCTCCCACCTTTTTTCCAAGGTGGCTGAAGAAACATTTTCCACCAGAAAGTATTACCTGGCCATATTTGGGATGATTTATGGGCGCATCATTTGGTGAATAAATCGTGAAACTTGGTTCACAAGTTTTTGACTTATAGGCTTTCAAAGCCAGACCAACATTTTGAGACCATCGCAATCGCACGGTTACACCAGTTCACCTGCACTGTAGACCGAGTGGTGGCGTCATAACGTCATATGATCAGGATATATGTCAAGGTCAGCCCACATGAAGTTCAAGGTCAAAGGTCGCAGGCCAAGGTCATTGACGCCAGTATTCCGGTCAGATGGCATTATTCGGTATGACGTATGTTATGCTATGACTTGATAGGTAAGACTACTCAAGGTAAATTTCAAGGTCACAGCTCAAGGTCAAAGGTATTTTTTCAAGGTGAAACCCTCATTCCCCGCCTAAAGGCTGGTATAGTGCCTGATATCTTTTAGATTATTGGGAATATGTCATATTGTTACATCATAGGTCATTGACCTTGAATGACCTTGACCTCAAAATTTCTGAGAACGTTGTGTGAGACCTTCCCTCTCTGAACTTAGACCGCAGTTGAGTGTATTCCCGGCTTTTTTGCATAATTACGGCATCCATTCCATTCAAATGACCCAGATTTGAACTTTACGTCCTCGTTTGACCTTGAAGATATTGACCTAAGTCAATTGAACTTTGCCATAATGTAGATCACCATCGTCTCCACGCAGGCCTCGAATGGGAATTTTTCTAACCCTCTTGGCTTTTTAGCTCTCAGGTGGCACTTTAGGACCCCCTCTACTGCACATTGACTCCATAACCCCTCTCCACTGCGCGTGTTAAGTTACGTTCTCAAGTGTAATTCATACCATGTGACCACTGGGGAATGAGGGGAAGGGGGGGGGGGTGCTCGGTAGTCGGTACATTTGTACCTTTTTCTCTACGAACAGTAAGTTGTGCGGCAAATTACGTTTCGATCAAATGGATTCATGACATGCTCTATTACACGCTATCTCAGTTGAAATACCATTTTGAAGGTGCAACATTATCTTTAAGTTTTACAGAAGTGCCTCAAAACACGGGTGAGAGTATGCAAAATAAGGAAGTGGACGATAGAATATTAAGTGGCTGCTTGGGCAGATTAATAATTTACTGAAACCAGCAATTAATAGCTGTCTCAGGGAGTACTAGTGAAGTTTAAAGTCAGCAGTAATATTAAAAACGATCACTTAAACTTGCACTGGCAGAGGGTGGAGGATGGGGGGGGGGATAAACTTAGGGTGAGGCCCACAAATTGAAAAGAGACGTTCCCCTGTTCTCAAGTTGAAGAGATCGTAAATTTAGACGTGAGTAAGGTTGTAGTCTGTTAGCTGTTGGTTGTTTCAAATGTGAGAGTTATCAAAAAGCAGCACAATAGTATCATCTCTAGTCCTCGCATCAAGTAGCATCACTGATCTATTCTGCAAGAACTGGAAGCGGGCCGCTTCTAATGTTCAGCCATCTGTCTTCACCTGGTTGATGGTGCGCAGGTCAAACACATGGAGACCGTGCTGGGTCGTAAACTCTCGCCGGGCGAGATCAAGGAAATCATGGGGCGGCTGGCGGTAGGACTAGCCGGACCGGTTGTCGATCAGTCGGCCAACCGTCTCAGCATCACCACCACCGGCATCAGTGAGAGGCCAGGCGACGTCGACAGTCTGGACCTGCCAGACCTGGTAAGCTCGGTACCCACTCACAGACGTCCAGTGTTTGAACCAATGAGGACGTAGCTGCGCAACAGGAGCCAGGGACGACACTTCGCGTCTCCAACGCGCCCCAGACCAATTGGTCGGGGAAATCATGTGTGCGACATGTCTGTCATATGTGCGCCTCACAAACTAGTCCATTTTACGTTTCGCATTCGATTAAGAACACTCGAACCTAACCAACTTCCTCGTATATTGTAGCACTAACTCTCTTGTACGGACAGGGCTCGCGCGGGGGTTCAGATGACTCTCTGGATCAGAAACGCGAGGAGGAGGGAAGTCTGGTTCTACTGCAAGGTAAGTGAAAATGGTGTCACAAAACAATCGCTGCACTCTTTAAAACGAACTGCAGAGTTAGCTCTAGAGGAAATGGTCTACTCTTTCTAGGGTTTCACAACGAGAAGCTGAGGGTACTGGTAATGTTGGGAGCGTAGAATTTTGTAGCTGCTTTGTGGAAGAAACTACATAAAGTCTGAGGATACTAGAAGAAAATGGGCTGATTTGGAAAAAACATTCCAGTTTTTCTGACACGTCTGTCACTTTAGCATAACCTGTCGGTTTCAAACTCTTTTAGGTTAGAGGGTGCTGAAATGGATTCGATAAAAGAATCCGCAGAACCTTGCACCCAGCTACCATACAAAATAAATTTGGGTACTTTAGATTGTGATAAAAGCTCTGCCGACTACGCCAGCTATTATTTGAAGCGCGCGGTGCCTCGCTGTACTGCAGCAATGGACTCGGGTTCGTTTGAGGCTGACGACGAGTGGGGGAGGGCGACTCGGCGTCCACGCGCCACCACGGCAAGGGCAAGCGGGGCCATCGCGGACGTCGGAGGACACACAGTCACTCGGACAGCGGCAGCATGCTGGAGGTCGGCAGTCGCCGGTCTCGCGCCAAACGCGACGGAAAACGCGGTGAGTACAGTTCACCAGGCCGAGGGGCGTATGGGTGGGCACTGAACTGTGCTGATACAATCCAATGAGCAGCAAGATTATCCAAAGTTAAATGATTTAGCCCTATGCATGCTGCATAGATCTCCATATTCAATATCGGTTCACGTTCCGCAGTGTGAGAGTCCCACTCTCTGTCTCTGCTCGTGCGCATGCGCAGGCGATGACAAGGGGGATCTGGAGAGCGTCTCGGACGACCAGCTGCACTACCGGCTGTCGGACAGCGCCTATCTGGAGTCGGGGGTGACGCTGCTTCCGCCGGAGACGGTGCCGGAGCAGAAGGCGGCGCTGGAGGAGGAGAAGGCAGCGCTGCTGCCGCCCGCCGAACTGGACACCCACCCGGCCGAACGGTCAGTCAGTCAGTCATTCAGTCAGTTAGTCAATCTGTCAGTCAGTCAATCAGTATGCCTGTCTGTCTGTCAGCCAGTCAGTCAGTCAGTCAGCCAGCCAGTCAGTCTGTCAGTAAGTTAGTCAGTCAGTCAGCCTGTCAGTCAGTCAGCCAGTCCGTCAGTAAGTCTGTCAGTCAGTCAGTCAGTCTGTCAGATTAAACGTTTTACTATCCCACGTTGAACTGGCTCAAGAACCATTTTCTGTGCGTATATCTAACCGTTCAAAAAATTTATCATCACTAACGAGTAGCATGGAGGTATATAGAAATCGTTGCAAGCATTCAGCAGAGTGGAGAATGCTGTGCCGTTTCTGGACAGGGGCGAGCGCCAGTTCCTCCAGGAGTATTACCCAGACGTGTTGCGCCGTTTCTGGACAGGGGCGAGCGCCAGTTCCTCCAGGAGTATTACCCAGACGGGAAGCTGTTCGTCACCTGGTTTGACGACGGCTCCGGACACGTGCTCTACCCATGTGGCGAGCCTGCCATACTCGTGACACAGGAGAGCAATGGTGAGGTTCGTCTCCTCGGTATACAGCAACCCGTCCTGAGGACATCACAGACAATGTTCTTCTTTCTGGTGATGATCAAACTCCCTCTCAGAAAGCGGCCAGATTCTTACGTTTGAAAATTTCTTTTCATATGCCTGTCACCTAAAATATATTTTGGAAATACATCCGTATCAGGAAGCGTACTTAACGTGTTCACACCTTCTAATGCTACCTCTTTAACATGACTATGCGTGCACACATGTATGTACCTTTAGAAGTGCTCAGTTATGAGCTCTATTGAGGACTCACTAGCTGACCTACATGTCAGCCGAATCTGTCTGAATTCCCAGGGCGTCGGTTTGTAGTGATGTCAGAAAAGCCGTGCATGCCGCTGGGCTCCAATCCCAGCTGTGTGCTGGCCATGTTCGACCCGCGCGGCGTGGGCTACGTCTACTCCGAGAGCGGAAAACTCAGGTAAAATCACACAGAGGTGCAAATGTGAGTCTGAATACACCTTTTCGCAGTTTGGCCCATTTCCAGGCGCTATACCATCAGACGCCAAATGATCCCTAAAGATACATATAGCATAGCTATATAAACGCCATGATTAGAAAAAAGGATCTATTTTGGCCTGTAATTTTACGCTTGGTCCGGTTGTGCACCCACCTGGCGCCGGAGCGTAGACGAGCTGTCTGGTATGCGTTCCAGGCTGTTGTTCGACCAGTGGGAGGGGTGGTATCACCGCGAAGAGGGCGGCATCCGGCGCTGGAGGTGGATGGACTTGGATAACCACATCAACCACTCGCCTGTCCTCCAGCCCATCATCTTTGCCATCAGCAAATACGTCAGTACCTCTTTGAGAAGTTATCGGTGGTGGCATGAGGGCTGTTGGTTGGTGTTCGAATGGGTGCACGCTAATGCTTTTGCATGTGTGCTCGAACTATAGTCTCTGTTCGAATCAAACATCGAAGGAAATAGGAGACATTACCTTCTTTATGCGCTATCTCAGCCGGCTTTCACATAGTTGCTTTTAGCCAAGCATTGTGAACGTTGGAACTCTGTTCGCTAGAACCCCTCAGAAGGCCTCAAAAGCTAGTCTTCCCAGAAAAGTTGTTTGACTTATAGTCCAGTCAAACTACGGCTGGACCTCGACATGCTTCATTTTTACTGGTAATTTCCATTTTAGGACACAGAATAGTAGGGTGAACATATGACTATAGCCGTTTCAACACCGGACCATAGGGGTGCAGGCAGCAGGGGTGTAAATTGCACGTGCAGGAATGGGCTAACACAATACTGGATGATAGAAAGCCCCCACAGGCGTTACTTGGAATTCACAAGGCTGGAGCTTTGACGTCATAGAAATTACAAAGGTACCGCTCGAACCACTGCTGAACCTCAATGCTTGAAATTGCACATTGCACGTGCGTTATGCACGTGCAAAATATAAAAGTGACATTTTTAGGCTAATGTGACCCTCTTTACATAGTTTTTGAGCAAGGAACATGGAGGCAGATGCTAAGTAACTTGGCCCTTTATGTTGGCCAACATGTTAGCCGTATGCATGCATGAGCAGGATGGTGTCGGCCGACAGGTTTATGCGCTCGAACCAGAAAGGTATTTTTGGTCTGAGATCCTCCGCTTAAAAGATATGTTCTTTCGAGCCCATACCTGTGCCAAACTGACCTTGAAAACTTGCAGACTTGAAAATCAGAGATACAATTTTCCAGTCTGCATCAGCCTCTGCTTCATGGACCTCTATAGCGGAGTCCCTCAGTTGCTATTGTAACAATTTGATGAGTCTTCACTTGTTTTGGGATGTTGATTTATGATGGTGACATCTATTTGGGACAGTCGCAGTTTTTGAAAGAAGAGCATGTTCAGTCGCCCCAGATGGCGAAACATTAACCCCTCCCCGCTCCCCCACCACCCGAGGCCTCCGACCGGCACCGGCAGCAGGCACCCAAGGTCCAGGCACGGATAATAATACCCATAGCACAATCCACGCTCCAGCGCCGTCCAGCCAACACGTTCAACTAATTTAGGCTACACATACATTTGGCGGCACGCAGCGCTGGGTTCATGACCATCGCGATGTCGCCTCCAAAGTCCGTGTTGGGTGTCAAGGAAACAAGGAAACTAAAAACGTTGGTTATATGGCTTTTTCATCAGCTGTTATGTTCACGCTGCGGTGTTTGTTGAGCCTGCTACTCCTCCTTAGTTGCGTGATCGTTTTCGTGGTCGGGGCTGAGTTATAACAATCGAAAACCACTGCCGCGCTTGAGCCATAGCAACGTATAATAAAGTCGCGATAATTGTTAGTGGTCTCTCCGTATGCTTCTCCTTGGGGCCAGGTGCTAAGCCTATGAAACATTGTGCATCCGTCTACCACATATTGACAAGCAGTTGGCTGCGCTGTCAGAGACTCGCTTGCACATTGGCGAATATACTTGAACAGTAGGGATTTTTGCCCGGCTAAAGGACCCGACCTGCCAAAAAGTGATGCAGAGAAAGTTGCAAGTTCGTACGTTCCTATTATGTTTTGAACATTCTTGAAAAATAAAAACCCATCTCGTTTTCCTCTTCTGATCATTATGCTCGAAAAACGTTACTGTCAAAAAATAAACCAAGCACATCAAGTACATACACTATAACAATCACATGCCTACATAACATATACATTAAAAATATCGGGGGCGGTGCCCTGGTAGTCAAAAGAGGCATAACATAATCATCACCTTTTTAATAACATGAAGTATCCACCTAGGCAAATAGGATAATCACTGTTTCACAAGTTCACGTAATGATGGAACCCGATGATGCTCAAAGTCCATGGGTCTCATCTTGCATCAGGGAGCAGATCAAGAATCGAACACTCCACGATATACGTCCATTTTGTCCTCTTGTCTATTGGCATTAAAGGCTAAAAATCCGTCACGTGACAGGTTTTACACATGCCGGTCATAACGTCCAAGTCAGAATAACTCGCCCACTGCATTTAAGCCATCATTACGTACGTATAGAATAAGTTTAGAGTAACTGTGTGATGTAAACAGTGTTAGTGAAAATGAGCCGTTTGATAGAAAGCTTAAGGTGCCATACCGGCTCAGGGCACTGGCTAGCACCTCCGTACAAACACCGACACCTCTGAGACGGTGCACACGTGCGGCAAGTTGAGTAGATTTGCAATTGAAGGCATTTCCATGGTAGGTACTGCAATTATAACTCATGAAGGGTAGCTGTACCAGCGGGCACCATTTGGGAGAAATATAAATTCCTCCGTACTGGAGGTATTTTGAACATATCAGTGTAACTGCTATCACAATCGTTCAATCCATCTACCACTTTCTGGACGACTAAATCATGTTATATGCCTCCTACAACAGGATTACGATATACATATTATGGCTCAAATTTCTGCTATGGGGTCACAAGGAGAGCAATGTCACAAGGTTGTTGGTTGGGGCACAACTGCACGTGCCAGTGGGTACACAGAGCACGAGCTCGGCGCAAATAGCACCACAGAGAGTTCTGGTTTGGCTTAATATTTTTGTCAAAATTGTGTCAGTGTGGCACATATAGGAGCACAGATATCGGCTCGAAAGGGTACATTTCATAAGTGGAGGATCTCAGACCAAAAATACCTTTCTGGTTCGAGCACATAAACCTGTCGGCCGACACCATTCTGCTCATGCATGTGTACGGCTAACATGTTGGCCAACATAAGGGGCCAAGTTACTTAGCATCTGCCTCCATGTTTCTTGCTCAAAAGCTATGTAAAGAGGGTCACATTAGCCTAAAAATGTCACTTTTATACTTTGCACGTGCATAACACAGGTGCAATGTGCAATTTCAAGCAATGAGGTTCAGCAGTGGTTCGAGCGGTATCTTTGTAATTTCCATGAGGTCAAAACTCCCGCCTTGCAAATTTCAAGTAACGGTTGTTGTGACTTTTCCATCATCCGGTGATGCATTAGCCTATTCCTGCAAGTGAAGTTTACACCCATGCTGCTCAAAGACCCATAGGTGCGGGAAGTTATTATTCACGTCAAGGACGGCCCAGTCTTCACTGGTTAGTATGACACCCACCAAAGACATATCAGGGTGATGTCGAGGCTCTCCATGTTAAATTTGATAACTTGATTCGGCTATTACAGAAATAATTGATTTCTGGTAACACCTGAATACATTCTAGAACCCATTTACTTATCACTGTTTGTTTGATTCAGCTGTTAAACGCATCGCGGTTTGATTCCTCATGAAGCATTCTTTTCTGCTTTCTATAAACTTATGTAGTTCTAAGCGGGTTATACAAGTTAACGTGCTCATCAGGGATGACCCGATGAAAGATAATTTCAGTGACTGCTCTTGACAGGAGGGCTAAATATTCTAGGTCGTGCAATGTAGCAGGATTGATTCTTGGTGTGAAATGAATATTGTCTGAGGACGTAAAGTCTTTCGTGCTATGAAAATATATTCTCTCTTGCCAGTGCACTTATAAATGCACACTTGGTGTTGAGCACATATCATTGCCGGGCCACCAATTTCAATTTTTGCGCTGTGTAGAACTTACGGTGGTCTTGATCGGATCAATTCAGACGGTGTTAAATGTTCATATTGCTCATGAGCTTCAAAGACTATACCTCACAAGAATTGATCTAATAACGCAAAGGTCAAAGAAAACCTGATCTTGCAATAATATGCCTTGGTAGAATATTGGTGAGTTAGATGATTAAGCCACCTTGTCCTGGTCTATTTATTCCTTTCATAACCGAGGCTTGTATATGCCTATAAAACTGACTTAATATGCAAAGGAAAAATTCACCCGTTGATTATTTGCAGACAATAAAATTATTCGAAATCGCAACACACCTAGATTTCACCACGTGCGCATTGTGGCACAACATATGCCTATCGAAGTAAAAATAAACCCTTTAGTATAGCTTAGTATCCTGATCTGGTATCTAAGTTTAATTTTTTTGCGCGTTGGGAGAAAGTCTTTTGCCCTCTTATTACACTCCGACAAATCATTTTCTTGTGGGAAAGCCTCCTTCATTCCGGGATAAAAACTGACCTGCGCTAGGCAAAGACAATGAACTTTCTGACCTCTGTCACTTTCGGAACACCTGAACTTGAACACAGGTAAAAGCAAATCTGCTCTCATCCATGCTTGCAAGCGTTGCTGGTTGGCGTGACCTCTGGCTCCGTGCGGTCACCAGGTGGCGGTGCGAGTGATACGCCAGGACTACATCGTGCTCTCCTTCTGGGCCAACCAGCGCAGCGCGCGGTGAGAGCCGCGCAGCTACCCCTGGCCGAGGCGATGAGCCGATGCAATGCACTCTTCTGTGCTTCAATATGTTATAGTTTACAAATTGCCTTAATGTAGCTATTGGCTGGAGTGGAGCCAAACATATTTCAAACATCGCTACAAAGTCGGGATATCCTTGGCTCAACGCATCCGATATCGCTACAAAATAACATGGTACAACACTTCTGTAAGTTCAGAATTTCCGTCCAAATGAACTGTAACCTACCAGAAGAAAACTCTTGTTTTCTTCATAATAAGTCATTAATCGTTATTCGTTAGCACATTGGACACGGGAGCAGCTTGGTCTGCTCCCGCGTCCAATGTGCTAACGAATTAACGATGAATGACTTATTATGCGCCCATTGCATGCAAAATTGCATTAACTTCCCATCTGATGTTCTAAAACCCTGGACAATGACCGAGACTCCATCATCCAAAAACATGATCAGCTGGTGTCGAAATAGTAAAGAGAGCCTTATCGTTCCATCCCTTCTCTGCGTGCCGTGTCACCACTGTTACTGGCCAGGTTCAACGTGGGCGTCACCACCGAGCCGCCGCCCGAGGGCACGGAGCTGCCGCAGCTGATGCCGTACAGAATCGCGGCGCCGCCCGACGACGAGCGTCGGCTGCTCGAACTGCGCATGCGCGTCCGCCAGATCCTGACCGACATGACGCGAATGACGGACGAGCCTGCCAAATATGTGCAGCAGCACATCGGCCAGCGCGATATCCGCTACAGTCTCAGGTGGGGGCACTTGGTGGTGAAACCTACAGTCTCAGGTGGGGGCACTTGGTGGTGACATCGGCTAGTCTCAGATGGGGGCACTTGGTGTGACATCCGCTACAGTCTCAGGTGGGGGCACTTGGTGGTGAAATCCGCTACAGTCTCAGGTGGGGGCACTTGGTGGTGAAATCCGCTAGTCTCAGATGGGGGCACTTGGTGGTGACATAGGCTAGTCTCAGGTGGGGGCACTTGGTGGTGACATCCGCTAGTCTCAGGTGGGGGCACTTGGTGGTAACATCTGCTACAGTCTCAGGTGGGGGCACTTGGTGGTGACATCTGGAGCCTCATGATGTCACTGTTATCACTTCCATTCTTTGCTGTGAACACTCGATCACAGGTTTATAATGTTTAATATCTACTCAGTTGATAAATTCTGCATTTGCATTTTAACGGCTTAGGATTGGGACGCCTATAGTTAATTGAATCGATCAGCGACTTGTATTTGTTAACATTCTTTTTACTTGATCTTTGAAGAGCCCGAGAAACTCTTCAAACATAAAGAGTCTTTTAGAATCTGCCTTACACGCAGTTCAAAAGTTTTGTGATCGACCCGGCAAACCAGTAACAAGAAATACACGACCCAATACAGAAAATGTCAGATTCAGATTCAATTTATTCAAGTACGTCCAAGCAATGCGAGGTTTTTCACGTCCTATCGTCAATAAACGAATGCAGGTAAAAAGTAAAACGACAACACATACATCACAAGTAAAATTATCACGCTCTGGCTCTCACGGCAGTTCTAACACCTCTTTTGTAGGCGGCAAGACTAAATGTCGGTGATGCGAGGCATAGGCAGGTCCAAGATTTCCGATGCGGGGCAGAGGGTTGGGGGCACAGGGTCGGGGGCACACGGTCGGGGTGGGAGCGCCCCCTTGCCCCCTGTTGATCCGGCTATGACGTGAGCAGCAGCACCACCGTGTGCTTGTTTCTCGGCAGCGGGCCGCCCCCAAGTGGATGTGGGCGGAGCCTCGCCGGCCGCCGTTGCCCGGGGGCACGTCGGCGGGTCTGCAGCGACGCTCAGCTTCCGCAGCGGCTGTCAGCGCCTCGGCGCGCCAGGCCTTCCTCCTGCAGAGGATGCTGCTGGCTCGAAAGAAGACTGAGCACAGTATAAGCGGCGAGGAGCGACATCGGCGTTCTCACTCCGGTAGCGTTGAAGCCTAGCTTCTCGCTCTGAGGGCTAGGCCTGAAGCGCTTGCCGGCCCGTTGTGCGGATTTTTTATGTGAGAAGAATCTGCCTACGGCTTTGAATAGTCGGATGCAGCGGTGTGGTAAGCCAACCTGCAGTCTTAAGCAAAGAATGGTCTTGTTCCTTGTGATGCTATTTGGCCAGGAATTATCTTGAGTAGATTCGGTGAACCCCCTTCCAGTATTTTCGACGAGGACTTGCTAGCTTCATCTTTGATTCACCGAAAGGTATTTTGTTTTCAATGCTTTCAACAGCACCATTCGAAGATGCGTACTCTTACTTTGAAAAAAGGTCTGGTTTAGTCAGATCTGACCTGGCTTGTCCATTTCTTTAACCAAAATGAGCCAAACTAATACCATGGGAAGCAAATACTTGAATCACAACTTTCTACCATATGGTTGGCTCTAACGCCACATCTTTGGAGTGGTTTTTGAGCAGATAGTAAATAGAAAAAGGTAATTGTAGGTTTTTATATGTGATAAGCCTTGCTCTAAGCCTTACACTGTCTAGAAATATATGGATTTCGTAATACCACCATTTTCTTTGCTGGATGCAGGTGAATCAGCTTGGCACCGAGAGTGGCTCACCAAATTTGAAGTGGTACCTCCCGAGAGTGGATCTAGCTTCTTATGAAGAGGCCGTGCATGCAGAGGTCATACTAGACTCTCACAAATACTTGTAAAGTAGCTATAGGCTGAAGCACATAATTATGATAAGATGTCAGCTTGTACGTCTGTATAATCAGTCATGTAGTACCACCTTTTTGTGTGCAGAATTGGCCATACACGGATCACGCGGAAATTCAGCGCTGCACCTTGGAATTTTGAGCCATTTGAGAAGGGCTCCAAACATCATAGCAAATGATGAGCCAATGAGCTATTTTATCCGGTGCCCTACTTGTTCGTGGAGGCTCTCTGGCGATTTCGACCTCCAGTCACTACACCTTGATAAAGTTAAAACGCCAGAACTAGAATTCACCGTGTTTCGAGCAACCAACAGATATCTAAAAATCTTCATTTAGTGTAGAATAACTTTTACCTAGGATTAATCACTGCAAACAAACATGTTTCAAATTGATGTTGGGGACTGACTGCAGGCTCACCGTTGCCGATGCCACGCTATGCTGGTGCAGGGGGCAATCATGCTGACTTGTGTGTGTGGGGGTTTTTCTCTGCTTTGCGCAATCAAGAATGCACACCTATCTATGCATTAATTTTCCATCTTTATTGCAAACGGGCATGAACCTGTTTACAAATGAGGTCAAAAAAGACAAATGATATATGAATATATTGGACATATCCAAGCAGGCACAGGTCATATACAGGGTCTGGGCGGGACGGTCGGTTAGCACGCTCTCAATCTCATATCGTGACCCTTTGCTGTTAGCAAAGTGCAGTGACTTCCTGCCTACCCCAAGCCTGGTTCTTTACCTCCCCATTTTATGCTATACAGCCTCGTAACGGTGCGTTGTAAACCTGAAGAAAGTCCCTAGTCCATCTAGTATTAGGATAGTCCTGATAAGTCATAGTCAAATGAGCATCCATCTAAATCAGAACCATGCAGAGTATGGTTCAAATTAACATGAATGGATCATCGAGTTCGGAATTATATTATTACATATAGCAAAATGAAATTAAACAATTAAACTAAAATCACCTATATATGTATATATATATATATATATACATATATAGTTATAATTACAATTTGTAATATATAATTATGTATCTTAATTATTTTGATATACCCCTTACTCTAACTTATGAATATATACCC
Organism: Lepas anatifera; assembly: GCA_034440635.1. Lineage (NCBI taxonomy): Eukaryota > Metazoa > Arthropoda > Thecostraca > Lepadidae > Lepas > Lepas anatifera. The sequence continues at coordinate 315,719 of JAOTON010001142.1, read as the reverse complement.
AAATTGTGTCCCATTCTTCGCTTACTGGTAGTTTGCTTTTCTGAGTGTCAAAGCTTTGCCACGCCACTCATGATCGTGCCAATTCCCAAGTTTCTTATCTAAACACGACTCATCTACGACTTGTTTCGTGTTCGTGGAATACCGCGCGCGCGTGTTCGGCGCCATTGTAGTCAAAGTTCCACGGTCATATAGCCGCCCCATCAAATTCCGCCCTTCAAGCTTCCGACGTACATCAATCCTGGGTTTCCAACGCCGAAGACGTCTCTATAAACAGCAATGAAAAGGAGCTTCCAGCCCTGCAGTCTAACACCAGAGGGGTGAGCAGAAAGGTGTGTAACTAACATGGGTGGTGTCTAATTTTGTGCCAGCTGTGAGGTCTCAACCTGATGAATAGTAAACCGGTTTTAGAGGTAAAATATAAGCTCAAATATCCTGTCGACGCGATACCTAGAGCAAATTATGATCCCATCACTTTGCCACGCTACACTCGCACTGTGGTGAGACTATCTGGAAGAGAGCTTGTTGCGAACGGGACTCATATGCGTTCACTTGACTAGTGTGTGCATACTTCAAGATTCAAGTGTACTTACCGTTTTTCCCAGTTCTCAGGGATTTAAGTCTGCCCGAGCTCTGACATAACAAGATGGTGGCATTTGAAGTCAGAATACTGTCCATTCTGCTTCTTTGGACTACCTCGTCAGGATCAGTGACTCAAAGGCTCATCAAAACGGTCTCCTGGATGGTAAAGTATTACTTTATCAAATAATCCTGTTCGTCGAATATTTTACCATTATATTGTTCACCCACTTACAATATGAATGTCTGTCATCCCCTCTGCGCCGGCTAAATTCCTCTAATACACGAATTAAATCAAGTAGGTTGGCATGAAAAAATGCGGCATTTTTGCAGAGAGCACTCGCTTTATTTTACAGTATCTAGCCTCCTAGAGAATAAGCTGCTTCACTTATCTAGAATTTATAAAACAATTTGATATGACTATGATCTATTTAGAAGAGTGATCCAGAGCAATGAAGATGGCTGCAGTATTCAGGCAAGTGAGCTACAAAGGGCTAGAGGTAAAGTGGCCGACGTTGTCAGATTAAATGGTTAGTCAAAGGAACTAGACTGTGAAATATTGGATAAATTCTTCGAATGGGAAAGGCAGGCTTAAATGGAATGTGGGACCTTCATAATGGGATTTGAACAAAGATAGCCATGTTATAGAGCATGCCGAGAAACCAGTTATAGAAACTTCACTTGCCCCAGAACTTACCGTTCGCGGACAAAAATATAAAAATAGGAACCTGCCGATCCCTTTCTTCCCAGTGGTCATATGGCCACAACTCTGCTTCAGCTGTAAATCTTGCTAAAGGCATGGTGACTGAGGCACCATGAAGATAAAAATGTCTCTGTTAAGCATAAAAGTAGTACCATGGGTAGTACAGTGAAAACACTTAGGTGGATTAAAGTGTGGCACTGAGGAAGATATAAGTAAATGACAGGAAAATACTGCAATATTTTCAACTCCCTTTGCCCTACGGTCTTTGCCAGCCGGTCCTTCCGATAATCTTGTTTTTTCACTGTTCTGAAATCGATAACATGTATCAGAATAATTTCTTAGCGGCCGTCCATAGAGAGGTTGGGGCGCTTCTCACATGCCCACAAGCCCACAGTGTTGAAAAACGTTTCAGGGGGAGAAGGGGAACAGGTCCCGATCATTGCGTAACACCCGCAATTTTGGGAAATGGGAAGGGAAAATTGGCAAAATGGCGAGCTGAAATAGAAATACCACATGGGCGTCGAAGCGGAAGACAAGGGAATGTGTTTCTCCGCTTTCCATGAGAAAAAAGTGCTGATTTCAGCCGTATGGTTATATTGTTGGAAGTTCTGTGGTGATGACATTTTTGAAACAGAACGGGACGGGACTAGTGGAGGTCCCAAGAGGACCAGCCAAAGAACGGTTTCTACCACGGAGAATCGCATAAGACCACCCTTGAACGGGACACTCATAAATGGGGGTGAAATGGCGTCGATGCTAGAATCGTATTCCGTGTTGACCTTTGCCTCTTCATCTATTTATGGCCAGTCCAGCGCCCGACGGCCAGCGGTTTACCTGGAACACATCTGCACCGGATGCAGTACGGTGGCGACCTTTGGTCACCCCTGGTGCCGATGGCATTTGAGGGTACTGATCACGTTTCCGTGAAGGGAGAGTGATGGATGTGGCACATGCTTCAATGGAATGTGGCACCTTCATAATGGGTTTTAGACTAAGCCATGAGTTAGAGGATGCCAATAAATCACTTTTTACGTGCTTGTGAAATCTTGATTGCTCCAGAACGTACCATTTACGGATACAAAATATAAAAACCACAGCCTGCAGATTTCATTCTCCCTCGGTGGTCACGTGGTATGAGTTGAACTCGGGAACGTGACGCATTGCTCAAGCCTGCTGCACAGCCAAATTTTACTTGCATGAACCTCTTTAAAATTTACCTGCTAAAGATGCCTTCGGCACTGGCGATCGTAAATGCGTATAACTTTCTTCGGTGACTAGTTTGAAGCGCCAGATATGTTTAAATACATCAATAAACATTTCCAAAATCGATAAGTATCACTTTTGGGTGTTGAGGATATCCTCTTTTAGCTAATGGTTCTTCATTTGTATTGACACTAATGTCTGGTGCAAATCAAGACACTCAATCTGGCACAAAGCATTATCTAATCTTGCGCCGATTTGACTTGAGCTGATTTGAAAATGCTTATCCTCTAACAGAAGAAAATTAAATGAAGCGAATTATTAGCCTTGCCAGCAATTTTCAGCAGAAATAAACCCCTTATTTATCACTTCCAACAAAAACTGCGCCTAAAATCACTGCAGTCCGGAGTTTCAACAAGGTTCGATATTCCCTTTGAAATAGCATGAAACAGAGACGGCTAATATAAGGCGCCCAGAGACAAAAACATCGTCGAGAGCCAAAAACATCGTCGAGAGCCAAAAAACTTCATTTTCCACCCTTTTCCCTGTCCAGGATAAAATGTTTTAGTATTTGGTATTTGGTCTGTCACATGCTGTCTCGCCTTTCTTGTAATCAGTCCCCGTTAACAGGTAAACGACATCCATGTTCAGAAGACTGTGGAAGTGAGGAGTTTCATACAGTGTGCTGCATATTGCGGAAGATCCAGTGTCTGCTCCCACATCGCCTTCGACGGCCTCGACAGCGACGAAGCTGAAGGTGACACATCACCGTAGAGAACCTGATATTTTATAGGAGTGACATGGGTAACAAGCTCTTCTCCAATCATAAACATGAATATGTTCATGTCTGAGGTCTACACTGGTACAAACTTTTATATGATAAAATATCTGGCAAAAATACACATCTAGCGTAATAATTATTACGGATACAGCTCACACAAAGCGCAACAAACTACCATATCAGCTCACTTCCCGAAACATATTTAGAGTCGCTTTAGTATTGGAGCCCTGGGGAGTGTTTTTCTCACGAGATATGCAAAGTGATTGGAGGTATATTACTGCTATTAAATCCATGGGCTAACTGTTTTGAAAAGCCCTGATTTGTTTCTCTGATTTGCAGCCAATGAAAGCAGCAGCAGCAGCCCGTCTCCTGGTAATTGCAAGCTTGTTGGATGCACGGAGGGGTGGACATTCAACAAAGACAGCTGTTACCTCATCCAAACCTCGAAGGTATACTGGCCACCTGGAGAGAGTAACTGCAAGGCGCGCCGCGCCGACGCCCACCTCGCCTCAATACTGTCGCGGGAAGAGGAAGTGTTTGTTGCCGGAATGTTCACCCAGCAATATGGACTCACGGGTGATGCCTCCATGGATTTCTTCATTGGAATGAATTGTGACACCAGCACAAGTCCAAGGTGCACTTGGTCAGATGGCAGCGACGTGGGCTATACTAATTGGGGGGATAATGCTGGCCTACGAGCATCGTACCGGTGCGGAGCCTACATGACACTCCCACATCGCAAATGGCGACTGTGCATCTCATCACCACCGCCTAGCATTTGTAAATATCCATAGGCTTAGGAACGTCTCAAACATGGAGGGAGCAAGGTATGCTTTTAAGCAATTTCATCCCAGCCAATACCGTAGGGTTAATGCTTGAGAATTTTGAAAATTGAGACCCGTGTCATCTCTCATACGCGTCGGAAAGGGGGGCCAGGGGCCAGGCCCTCCCACTTTTTGCCCAAAAATTTCCTGATCTCAGTCAAAATAAGAGAAAGCCGGACATTCTTATATCCAGCCGCTGCGGAAGGCAACGAGGAGCCCAAATTCGAACAGTTTTTGGTACTGATGTTGAAAGTTTTTTGTCAGCATCAGGTTGAAGTTTGGCTGGCCCCCCCCCACTTTTTGCCGGTGGCGACACTTATGTCATCTCTGACCCCTTACTGCTACGCTTATGAAAGTACTCAATCAGTTGAGCAATTGCAACGAGAAACATGTAAATATGCACCCCAGGAAGAAACGCGGCGACGCGTAACTAGGATTAACGCTACGTATGATCTTGATGCCCTTTGTTTTGCTCTCGATTTTTGGCTGGAAACCCCGTCTTTTACTAATTTTCTTAACCCTCGCCCCACCGGGGGCCATCGATGGCCCCCCTAAGGTTTTTCCGGGATAGCAGAAAAACGACGAGGCGCAGCACCGCGGTTGAGGGCTCTACCTCTCACTGCATCATTTTCCCATCATCCCAGAAATTTTTACCCCGGGTCACCCAAGGTCAGGTCACCAGACGAGGTCAACCAAGGTCACCTCACTTCACCTTTAGAGCTCTGTAAGAGCTACATTTCGAAGTCGATCAATTTGAAACTTCCTACACTTCATGACCCCTCCAGGGTCTACAAGGTGTATATCCGGGATTTTCGATTTCGTGCCCTGAGGTCAGGTCACGAGGCGACCTCTCCCATTGGAAAAGCATGGGGAAAAGCTATTTCATGATATAAAAGCCACAAAAATGATTGCAAATACTCAGACTGCTCAGAACAACGTTTTTGGACACCCTTTCACGGATCCCAGGGGTCATATTTGCCCTTTGACTTTTCCAAGGTCATCCAAGGTCACCAGAGGTCAAAAACAGTATTTTGACAATAACTTTTGACCTAATTGAGCTAGAGCGATGAAACAAACACCATCGTGTTTGTCTTGTCATTGGCTTTCATTTGATATACGGCAAGGTCACTTTTTGACCTTTCGTGACCTCAGGTCATATTAGGTCACGAGGTGACCTCTGGCGGTCAAACCACTGGCGGGAGGTCTTTACGTTCCACATAGCGGAAAAAGTACTGGCAATTTGCTATCAAATGTACTTTACCAGGCCTCAATAGCTCTAATGACATAAGAGTTATGCCCAGTTTGCTTAATCATTGCATATTTGAGTGAAAATAGCCGATCTTGACCTAATTTGACCTCTGGAGGTCAAACCATTGACCTGAGCACTAAAACATGCGAAGTAATTTCTTACTGAATTCACGCGAGCTTTCTATTGCACTTTGCAGATTTGCGCTAACGCCCATATTTTCGGAGTTAGAGGGGGGCCATCGATGGCCCCTCCCGGTGGGGCGAAGGTGGCGCCGGACCCCCGGTGGGGCGCGGGTTAACACTTAAATGGTTTGTATCCAAGGCTGGTAGCTTTCACCATCTACTTTCTTTTAACCAGTTGTATCAGGTGGTTAAGCTGCTCTGTCAAAAACTGTTGCAGACAGTTTTAACACCCACCCGTTGAGCCTACGAGCCACCTTCGCCCTGGTGTGGGGGAGGGTTCAAACACCCCCTCCAACTCGGCTCCTATGCAGGATAGCGAAAAAACGCGAAGCTGGTGGATGGTCCATAAAAGATTGTGACGAAACTAAATTGATACTCTTGACTCGGGTCAATATTGAGTTCATGACAGGTCAAACGAGGTGGCAAGTTAGAGAAGAGTTTCTGGATTCTAGCGTCTGACAGAATTGAGCTAGAATCACTTTTAGGCACCATTCGCTTCCTTTTGTTACGGAAAATGTAATTATGATATGACTATACTAGTTCAAAACATAAAAAGGACCTGACCTAAGGTCAGGTTAACCCGCGCCCCACCGGGGGTCCGGCGCCACCTTCGCCCCACCGGGGGGGCCATCGATGGCCCCCCTCTAACTCCGAAAATATGGGCGTTAGCGCAAATCTGCAAAGTGCAATAGAAAGCTCGCGTGAATTCAGTAAGAAATTACTTCGCATGTTTTAGTGCTCAGGTCAATGGTTTGACCTCCAGAGGTCAAATTAGGTCAAGATCGGCTAATTTCACTCAAATATGCAATGATTAAGCAAACTGGGCATAACTCTTATGTCATTAGAGCTATTGAGGCCTGGTAAAGTACATTTGATAGCAAATTGCCAGTACTTTTTCCGCTATGTGGAACGTAAAGACCTCCCGCCAGTGGTTTGACCGCCAGAGGTCACCTCGTGACCTAATATGACCTGAGGTCACGAAAGGTCAAAAAGTGACCTTGCCGTATATCAAATGAAAGCCAGTGACAAGACAAACACGATAGTGTTTGTTTCACCGCTCTAGCTCAATTAGGTCAAAAGTTATTGTCAAAATACTGTTTTTGACCTCTGGTGACCTTGGATGACCTTGGAAAAGTCAAAGGGCAAATATGACCCCTGGGATCCGTGAAAGGGTGTCCAACAACGTTGTTCTGAGCAGTCTGAGTATTTGCAATCATTTTTGTGGGTTTTATATCATGAAATAGCTTTTCCCCATGCTTTTCCAATGGGACAGGTCGCCTCGTGACCTGACCTCAGGGCACGAAATCGAAAAATCCCGGATATACACCTTGTAGACCCTGGAGGGGTCATGAAGTGTAGGAAGTTTCAAATCGATCGAGTTTGAAATGTAGCTCTTACAGAGCTCTAAAGGTGAAGTGAGGTGACCTTGGTTGACCTCGTCTGGTGACCTGACCTTGGGTGACCCGGGGTAAAAAATTTCAGGGATGATGGGAAAATGTTGCAGTGAGAGGTAGAGCCCTTAACCGCGGTGCTGCGCCTCGTCGTTTTTCGGCTATCCCGGAAAAACCTTAGGGGGGCCATCGATGGCCCCCCGGTGGGGCGAGGGTTAAGGTCACCATCTAACCTAGCATAGCTAATATGCATATCAATAGATTTGCAATAACAATTCAAGCGTAATGGTATCAAAATAAAGATTTATCATCCTTTTCTGCAAAGCTATTGACCAAAGTGTGAAAATCTGCTTAAGTAGTACCAGATGACCCAGCAGAGGTCACAGTTCCAAACTTGCAACATGAACCTATAAAAGGGCCTAAGATACCATGGTTTGGAGAATACGAAAGTATTCCAAGCGGTATCTACAGAAATAGAACAATTTTTCGGCCAATTTCCGTTTTCCATATGAATTTCTAATGGAGAGGTTATGATCCATATCTGACCCTGGGTCAACGATATAAAAGTCCAGGAACATATTTTATAGTACTTGGTGAACCAATTATGTGTTAGAAGTTTCACTCTTTTCTCACTATGTCACCTTAAACATTTTTGGAGGTGATGTCACTTTAACTGCACTGGTGACCTGACCTGAGATAACCCAACCTAAAAATTTGGGGGAAAGTTGCGGAATTTATCAAGGATGAGGTGTGCCAAGTACGTAGGCGCTTCACACCGCCGTTTTTGTAACATCAGGAGAACCCGAGGGGTGTTCAAAGACCCCCACCGGGGTGACGGTTAACACGCTTGACGCGCGCAGTGGAGATATAACTGGCGTCAACGTGCAGTGGAGGGGTCCTAAAGTGCCCCCTGAGATCTCGAAAACCAAAGGGGTTAGTAAAACACCCGTCGGGGATGTGTGGGGGTGATAGTGATCTACATTATGACAAAGTAATTGAACTATGTCAATTTCTTTAGGGTCAAACGAGGTCGTGAAGGTCGAGTCCAGGCCGTGGTGCGGACTTATTGGGCAGTGCCGTGATTTTGCGAAAAAAACCGGGAATACATCAAAAGTGGAATGAGTTCATGGAGATTTTCCACGCATTTTTTCAGTAAAATTGTGAGGTCAAGGTCATTCAAGGTCAATGGCCTATGACGTAAAAATATGATATATCCCCTACAATGCACAGTATAACTGGTACTATAGTAGCATTTGGGTGGAGAATGAGGGTGTGACCTTGAAAAAAACATTTACCTTGACCTTGAACTTGACCTTTATCTTAACTATGAAGTCATAGCATAGCATGTGTAGTACTGAACAGTTCCATCTGATTGGAGTATTGGGGTCAATGACGTTGACCTGTGACCTCTGACCTTGATCGTTATGTGGGTTTACTTGACATATAGCCTGATTATACGACGTTATGACGTCACCACTTGGTCCACAGTGCAGGTGAAATGGTGCGACCGCGCTATTGCGACGGTCTCAAAATATAGTTCTGCCTTTGAAAGTCTAAAAGTCAAAACATTATAAACCGATTCTCAAAATTTCTTCACTAATCGACACGCTCATGAACTCTCTCAAATGTGGCCGCGCACGACGTTTTCCGGTTGCGAACGGTTCTCCAGCCACCTCGGAAAAAAGGTGGGGAGCCACTTTAGGACCCCTTCATTGCGCGTGTTAACACTTTTTATTACTTAATGCATCTATGCATGGATCTGTGCAATCACAGGCGTTTGTTTTGATATTTTTGATCTATTGCAAATATATTTGTCGTCCTCCAGTCACTTAGTTGATAAAAAACCAATAATTTCTCGATTTCACATTGGAATCCTTTAAATGCTCTAGTAGGTGAAAATGATTCCTTAGGCTGTTTTTAAAAAGCTGTAGTGTTGTCCGATGCGATATGAGCCTTCTTACCATATCTGGCCGACCAAAGATGCAAGAAGCATTACTTTTTGCACGCAAAGTAGGGTGCATGTTTGGTCCTAAGTTCCTGCGATTAGCACTTTTGATTTTTCTCCTCTTAGGACCAGTGCCGTATATGTATGAACAAATACAGACATGTTCCCGTTGCGTATTGGCTATTGTGCCCTTTGCTGAAGGTTGTCATCATCACCTGTCTAAGCGATGCCAAAATATAAAAAATGCCTGATAGAGGAAAACAGGTGCCGCTTCAAATATCAGACATGCCTGCGTGAGCCCGCAAGTGAGTAGACGAGTTGAAACCAAGCTGGCTAGACTGAGGAAACGCAGGGAGTTTTCAAGTCTTGGTTCAAAGAATTTATGGAAGGATGAATAGAATCGATTATGATAAGTTAGATAAACTAAGGTGGTGCTATGTCCAAAGGTGGTTATGTAAAAAAACGTCCCGATAGTAGAGCAGAAATACCTACCAGCCCCTCCAGATTTTCCAATAGTAGTTGGCAAGACTTGGCTGTTCCTGACCTCTGCCTGCGCCCAACACTGTATATAGGTGTTTCAAATTCCATGTCATGTCCAGTGCCAGTTAAAGTAGCAATTTGAGTTGGTTTACTGGGGCGGCTGACTGAAGTCTAATGGGTCTGTTGAGTCTGTCGCAAGCCTTAACTGAGCGCAGCCCAATCATTTCTGTCACGTGAGTAGTAGTCTGGATGAGGCATACTTCGACAAAATCAATAGCACGTTTCGACTTACGGCCCCTGTCGGGCATACCACATTCAACCAAGGCCTTATAACTTAACAGGTAAATCATCCGGTCGATGTTTTTGGTTCATTTGGTCAAGACGTGTGTGACGTCACTGGTTGATTTTTTTAGCCGTGGCCGTTCCTGACTTTTGGTATCTCTGTCATTCGATAGCATAAGCGTAAGTTAATTCAAAGTAACTCATTTTAAAAAATATATATTCTGAGTGATTAGTAGGTGTCATCCACAATTCCTCTGACACAAGCCGAAATAGTTGCAAAATAAATAACCCGGCAAACCCCGAGATCAACGAATGAAAGCCCCCATGCAGTGGTGGCTACAGGGGACGTATTTAGGATCTCGTTAGGGGGGCAAGCCCGAGGGGCGCCGAACCTGAGGGGCACCAAAGGGTGCCGAGCTGTCAAAGAACAAATTTTCTATCCAAAGGGCATCTTTTAATTTCCTGAAGCGCCTATATCCATCTAAGGAGTGCCTATGCTGTCCAGAGCACCTAAGTTTCCCAGGTTTGCCTTTGCTGTTCAGGGGCGCCTTTGCTAGCCAAGAGCACACATACCACCCATGCCGGGCGCGCACCCGATATGATTGGAATGTTATTTGGAGCCAAGGGGGAGGGGGTGGAGGTCCGGGCCTCTGGGCCCCCTTGGATCCGTCACTGCTCAAGCCTCCATCCCGAATCAAGCCACCAGAATTTATGAGCAAGAAGCTATTTGTGGTTAAGGTGTGGTAGGGCTGAGGCCCCCTATCCCCCCCTGAAAGTATGGATCCGCCGCTGCCTTGGCGATTGTTTCTGATACTGTATGGGGGGTCATACTCGAAAAACTCGTTTATAATTTCGAAAATTTAGTACAAGCTACAAATGAAACATAATATTGCAAGAGCCAACTCAGGATACCCCCAGGACCCAGATCAGCTCTTGGGCCCTAGATCAGTTCAGCGGTCCCACATCCGCTCAGGGGGGGACAGATCGAACCAGGGGCACTAAATAAGCTTGGGAGCGCTTTATTAGCTCATGGGTGCCTCATCAGCTAGGGGACCCAATTCGATCGGGATCTCCAGTGTTGCATAGGAGGCACCAGATTGGCCCATAGAGCACCAGATCACTTTACAGGACAACGGATCAGCTCAGTGGTTCTCGATCAGATCGGGGCCAGGTCAGCTTGGGGGTACCAGGTCAAGTCAGGAGGCACTTAATAATCTCAGGAACCCCATACCAGCTCAAGGATCCTTATCAGCCTCGGTGGGTCCATGAGGCAGGAGGATCATTAAGCAAAGTGATGGCTCCGGAGGCACCAGATCGACTCAAGGGGCCTTAGACCATCTCAGGTGGCAACACATCTGCTCAGGATGCACCAGATCAATCAGCTCGGGGGCCCAGATAAGATCGGGAGCCCAGATCAGTTCCTGGCCCCTAGACCACAGCAGGGCCTAGATCAGCTCAGAAAACAGCATATCAACTCAGGGGACACAAGATCGCCTCAAGGCACACCAGACCAGCTCAAGGGACACCAGATCATCTACCAAAGTATCAATAATCAGCTCAGGGGCCTGGACCAGCTCAAGGGGCACTAAAATAGCAAATAGGGCACCAGGCAAGCTCGGGGCATCAGACTAACTCAGAGAGTCCAAGATAGATTCAGGAGGCACAATGATTTGCTCAGAGGGGGAGGGGGCACCAGATCAATTCAGAGGGCACGTCATCAGCTCAAGGGACCAAGAACAGCTCAGGGGACACCAGGTGAGCTCAATGGGCACCATACTAGCTTCACCCTTACGATTATTGGTGACGATGAGGCATTAGCTGTACATGGATTAGGTTCCATACTCTTTCCGAGGTGCTTTTAAACTCGACAGAATGCCCCAGCTGACCAAAAAAGTACTTAACTTAACAAGCAATAGTTTTAATCACCACATGCAGTCTAGTTACATATAGGCTCGACGGCGTGGGGCACTAAATTTCGAGTGCCGCAGCCCAAACAGGTTATACCGTCTAGCAATCAAAGGGGCACTCCAGCACCGACACGTGCTCCATGTTCCCCTCCTGGCTGCGCCCCTGCCTGAACGAGAACCACAACGCCCGGCGCTTCTTTAAAGCTGGGTTTCAATCATGCCTTCTGCTGCTCTGTACCGCAATGCAAGAGCTGCAACTACACTGTGCTGCACTATCGCAGTAGTTTCTTTAGCTATCCTGTGCCGCAGTCTCTGCCACGCATATATACTGCACCGTCCAACATCTTTGGCGATGCGGATGTAGCCCAAGGGTGTAACAGCAGTTCCGTGGAAACTCCTGTGCCCCGTACGCAGCGGTAGGATGGCCGTGGCTGATGTTTCCTGGAATGTGTGAGTTACCATATCTATGACTTTGCTTAGGGCTTGATCTCTTTTCTATAGCTCCAAAGTCTGAAAGTGTTACCACTGCTCCGTCACCCGAAGTTCCGCTACTGCCCACAGCGTGCCGCATCCTAGTTTTAAAACTGACGTGGTATAACAGTGCTGAATCTGACACACTTTTTTAAATTGAAAGTTTTTGAAATACCTTCGTGTCTTCTAGTATCTAACCACCCTGGATGATGTTTTTTGGCTTGGAATTACACCTTCCCTCAGCCAGGGTTTGACATCAGGTAGAATGATGGATTTAACTTTGAAAGCTGGGTCAATACCAGTGTCCAGGAAATGGTCCGAACAAATTATCGCACAGCCAATACTAAAGGGATTCCTTCTGTCGTATCTTTTCGCCCATGCCTCTCTCTAAGCTAAATTTGTGGGGAATCTGAAGAATGATATGAACAAAAAGATATGCAATTGTCCTTTGGCGGTATTTCTGCAGGTGGCGACTGCACAGCGTAAAACGGTTTCTTGAGATGCAATGTTTCCAGAGTGGAAATAAATTAGAATTGACTACCTCTTTCCTCCCATGTCAGAGCCGCACGACGAAATCCATGGAGCGAAGCGCATTGAGATTTCTCAATAGGCTCTATTCTGGCCGCTTTACCGGTCTCGTCGTGGTCTGTCTGTCTGTTGTTGTCTGTCCCACCTGAGAATTGATGTCAGAGCTCTGGAATTTTGTAGGGTGATAGCCCTTCTGCTCCAGACACCCAAACTGAAGCCCCGAGTCGAAATCCAAAATAGTTTTCGAGAAATTTTGGCTCAAACCTTTTCTGTTTTATATATATTTTTTTAATTTTCACTTCTTAAGCTACGAACTTGAAATTTATGTCCTTTTCAATAGATAAAAAGGGCCAGCTAGGGAAAAATTGAGCTGATCCACCGATAATATTTATTGCGCGAAAACGCGGCATTTCTCACGTGAGCAAAAACCTACTAAAGGTTTATGGCCGACTTGTGCGCTTGAAATGTCAGAAGGCACGCCTCAGTTAGCTGAAAGGCAATTACCTAGGGGTAGCTAGGCCAATTTTGTTGTGCTTAGGCATAGTTTTGAGTGCAAACCGTACAATTTTGACCTACTTTTTCAGTTCTTCCGGAAGACAAATTTTGGTTCATTTCATTTCAAAATTAATATCTCACAACTTAATTGACCGATTTGAGTTTTCATTTCAAATAATGAAAGAACATTGCTTCCACCTGATAATATTTGAAGATGGAAATTGTGAAGGTGAAATTCTTTGTTTTGTACGCATAAATAGAAATTGAGTAAAAAAACTTTTATTTGCATCTTCCTGGTTCCAAGCTCATGTCACTCACAAACTCAAAACTGACATGGCTGAATAGGAAAGTTGCTTGCGGTCATTTCGCTCACTTATACTACCCACCTATCTCTAATGGCTTTCGAGTAATTAGTCAAAAATATATTACAAGATGTTAAATTTCTCGGACCACCTTTGTTTCTCATCATGGTTTCAAGTCTTTAAAATGGATGAAAGTAGATGAAATTTGGCATGAAGCTAGCTTAGGATCCTAGCTCGACGATACAAGTAATTTCAGCCCAAAAGAATGTTTGGTTCGTCTTCTAGAAGCACCTTTATATCGTGCCTTTTCGGGACAAAGACAGCACCCGGCGCCAGCGTCCCGGTATATTCGGCTGTCCAGTGACCTCTTGACGGGTCACAGCTGTTCAGCTGGTGGGAGGGTGAATAGTGAGGCACGGTGGTCTAGTGGTTAGAGGCCCTGTTTCTTGATCAGGTAGGCCAGGTTCGAATCCGGGAGTGACCAAGTAATATTTATTGGTTATTTCAAAGAAAATAATGATAAAACTGACTTACAGGCTTATGAAGAGATATATTAAGAACGAAATATGGTTAGCTTTCAGCACATTGTCATGCGGCTCTCCTGCGCCGGTGGGGCGTTAGCCCAGGTCGCAGACCGGGGTTAGAATGTTGCATCCGGTGAGGTATCCCAGTAGTTGAACCTCTGGCATCAAGTCGGTATATTGTTCAAGTTCTCCAAAAAGAAACACTTCCATGAGCTCCTGATGGATTACTCCGAAATATTTACGATATGCAGTGAGGCAGTAAGCTGTGGAATGCATTTCAGGTCCTTTGTAGACATGACCATACTTGCAAGAATATTTATGGTTGCTTATGCCGACTAGGGAAAATGCTTCCTAATATTTGTAAAATGTATAATGTAAAATATCTGTAGGTAATAGACTAATGTTTTAACTTCGTAACAGAAATTAAAATCTGTACAGTAGGTATCAGCCTGCATTGAAAACGAACGCAATCTTTCCAAAAAAATCAAGTAAAATATTCAACGGAAATACATGAAATTGAATGAAAACATGTTAGCAAGAATAGAGGAAAATACAGACTGCCTGTAAACATTAAAAAAATTGTATGAAAACAAGCAGCGGCATCGGAGACCAGTTTCCATGGCGACGGCAGGCAGCCAATCAGAGGACTGGAGTAGAAAGTCAACCAGTGACGTTACGTTCAATACCCGGGACAGCATAGGGAACTTGACATGGGATGACACGCCCCTGCATTCAACAAATGACCCTGTTTGTGAGGTACAGGTTGAATTAGGGCTCATCTCAGAATGCAGGTATTCGAGCCTCCAATGCTATTCAAATTACCATACAATTACTCACTGTTCACGCTTCAATCCCACTGTTCACCACCCTGATTAAAAACAGAATTAGACGCTGAAAATTAGCATTCACCAGGATCTGGCAGCATTTGGAAGCGTCACGGTAGGATGTTTCCACCCTACATCAGGAATTTTTTTCTCGGGAGTTTGAACCATGGAATAGGTATCTCTATCCATGGTTTGAACAATGCATCTTTTAGTTTTATGTAACCTAATCAAACCTTACAATTTCTTTTTTGATGGTTGAACAACAACAGCAAAAAAGCTTTAAGCTCAGATACATGTAAATCAGTAATGCTCAGTGCCATTCAGGATATATCTATATAAAGCTGGTAGTGCATGCCCTGTACCGATACCATGTTTATTTAGAAACCATGCAGCTCAAACCAATGACATCAATATGGCTCAGATACCACAAGCATTTGTTGCATATTCAAGAAAAAGTTGTTCTATGCACTGGCTACCACACATATCGACACACATCCTAAAGTTTTTCTCACAGAGCCAAAAAGAAAGGACAGGGAAAGCCGCTGTATTTGGTGTGCCTGTTACCTGGTCTTTTGCATGTTCTGACAAAATTTTAAGTGCAGGGTATATCAGGTCAAGTCATTAATCTAGTACAAGTGTAGTTATTAAAAAAAGTGTTTAAGGCCGGAGCAGTGTGGGAAACCCTAACCCTCATTCGATTCGGCTCAATGAGGGGATTACACAAATATTGATGTATCTTATATAGCTCCACTCTGTCAGCCATCACGACACGAAACGCAAGTTTCTAGTGAATTCCTATAACAGCACATTACTACCTTAGGTGACCTCAAAAGTGGACTGACCAAAAATATTACGGAGACATTTCGATAGCAGTCCGGACTGGCTACCTAACACCGCCTCCGGATTTAGCTACCTGGCATGGCTGCTGGGATAACGGGGGGCAGGACTTGGTAGTCACCTACCTCACATCCCTTACCGATTGAGTTTGTGCAAGCCCTGCTCGGACGTGTGCAAATGCAGTGAATTGGAAAATGAATGTTTACACACATCATCAAAGTGTATTCTTCACTTCTTAGAGCTGGTGAAGTGAGCATCCTTTACACCAGACACCCAGAGTGTCAATTGGGGTGGGGGTTGGGGGGGTAGATTGGACACCATGACCGTCTCGCCCCTCTCAACTATGTTCAAACAAGCTCGCACATGCTTCGAGCACTACTTTGATTTCACGTTTAGTGACAACGATGAAAATAATGCAACACACAGCACAATGAAGAAATAAAGATAAAGGTCGCATCAACGATAAAACAATACTCGAAATCCTTGGAGTGATGGCTTTACGATGTTTATGGACAAATATGCATTGCACGGTTTTTATATTTATGGGAATTGTGCCAATTCTAAAATGCGCACCGGCACCTACCTGCCCCTGCTGACAACTTGCATCAAAAGGAAGAGTGGCACACATTTTTCTCGCTGGCGGAGCTGCTGGCTATTATATGACACGAGTTGGAAGTATTGTCCTCAGTGTTCTTCTTGCCTCACTCTCTTACTCTTTAACCTTCATTCGGCGGGTGGGAGTCTTCCTCTCTAATATCTTTTTCTTCGAAGTGACCGGGAAATAGCGGTGTGCAGCGCCGGCGTACTTAGGATATATTTTTGGTGATATCTTTGTATCCTTCCAGTGAATTTTAAGTCAAGATCACGTCATGTCAGATCACCAGACCAGGTCAAGTGACTTAACCTCCAAAAATGTTCCAAGTGGCAGCAGTGCACAATGTAAAAGTACGTCATAAAGTCATTGCTCCCGTCTGGTTCCTGACTGCTGCAGAATCATGTATCCACTCACGGTGTGGTATATAACACAAGATCTAATTATCACCAAATTCAGTGAAATTACTCGTATGTATAGTCTTTTGCATGAGTGTGGTAGTATGTTCATATTGAATCTATTGATCAAAGAGTCATAACACATATAGGACTACCGATCACAGTATTATGCGTACAACAATTTTTTTTTATTTTGATGACCTAGAGTCCGGTACAGGCCATTAAATTTCCATTGCAAGCCCAAATGGGAACATTCCCAAAATAAGTTTTTTTCAGTAGGGGCCACTGGGTCAAAACGGACCTCAGTACCTGCGTTGGAGAGGGGCCTGGCACTAACAAGCACTGAAGGGGGCCTTTGGGACCCCCAAGATCAAAAGCAAAAATATTTATGAAATCACGCACCTTATATTTTGTAGGAGCTTTGATAGTTTACTTGCTTTATTGATTAAGGTCAATATCTTCAAGATCAAACAAGGTCGTCAAAGTCAAATATCGGCCATGCTGAGATAGGTACTGTTTGAGTATGCCGTGATTGCGCGAAGTAATGCCACGGTTTTACAAAACATAGACTATTACCGTGAAGGTACGGTATCATGTAATCTTTTTGGAATTTCTAGGGTCAAGGTCATCCAAGGCAATTGACCTATGACGTCCCAGTACGGGTTTTCTTCTGATATTTGTGTACACTTAGTAACATAACCATAAAGCTGGCAGGAACTTTGAGCTTGACGTTTAACCTTGGCACACTCATCGGCAGTCTTAAGTATGGCGTCCGGCGCGATGGTTTGTCATATCATAGTATCGTCATACTGAAGAATGATCATATGGTTTGAAATACATGGGACAATAATGTTGAAAAGCCGAGAGCAGCCTTGATCTGTGACTATTGTATAACAGTGGTTAAATTGATCTGTGACCTTTGAACTTGAACGCCTTGACCTTTCAAGCGACGTAACCTTGACACACCATCCTAATTATATGATATTATGATGTATTCATTTGTGACCATCAATTTGGTTTTCGTCCCGGCCACAGTACTTATACAATGTCAATATCGCTCCTCTATGATGAGATTACGTCAGCTCTAGTTAATTAGCTGTGCTCTAAAATGCATACAAACTAGTGCGAAAGCGCAACTACGCCGGTTACAAACATAAATTTGATTTTACGAATACACTATTAAGAAATAAGGCCTGAGAAACAAAAACGAGGAATCACGAAGACAAAAGCGAAGAATGAAAAGAGAGACCAGCCGACAAAGAACGAGAATAATTCATCATCACTGTCATCGTCACGCCTTCTTTGTTTGTTGTTTTCCATGTTTTTTTCACCGGATCCCTTCATCAATTTACTCTAACTCACGCCATGGGTTGAGCACGGCGCCTGTGGCGTCCCTCCCCGTGGATAATCCTTATCCTTCCCCATCAACCATCCTATCCTTAGCTTTATCCTACAGCGTGTTTTTCCTTAAGTTGTCATTTATGTCCCTCATCTTCATTACGACCGGCGTTAGAATAGCCACATGGATAGTGGAGATGCTGTGTATGTCAAACAAACAAATAAATAAATAAATGCATTTTGAAAGTGTGTGCTTAGGACCAATCGACTCACTCATATAAATTCCCTCGAATGTCAGCAAGCATAATTTTTCAGCTTTTCGCGGTTCTCTAACCACCTCAGAAAGTTAGGTGTTTGCCTCCGGCTCTCCCCAGTGCCAATTGTTTTCTTCTTTCTTAAAGGGAATGTGGCACCTTGGTCGAATCCTGGAGTTAGTTAGCTAATTTTTGGTTCATTGGCTTGACCTTTGCATCGTCATGTTGCCTGATCAACTGTGCATCACACGTGAGAGCATACGTTATGAAATCGCAGACAGCGACAAACGACATTTGCTAATCCAAATTTCTCGTTTTCTTGCCCCACCTCTGAGGAAAATCGGACAACACATTCCCTTGAATTTCGCTTTCCCTTGAATTTCTTTAACTTCATTTATTTCTGTATACTATTGCAAGGACCCTGCAGTCTCCAAGCAAAATGGTGCATGATGCGCTTACTCACCATGACACTCAGCTACCCCTTGCGGTAGAGAGATGCCATTTTTGGGTAACATTCTGCCCTCCTGCACGTGGAGCCCTCATGCATTGCTAAACGGTACTGATTCTGATGTCAGCTTTTGCTCTCCTGATTTTATCTTTACGTAATTTGCCATTTTGCCTGATTCTAGTAGGTCACTTGCGTTTTCCCATTCCACTTAGACTTACGGGTATATGTTTTTGGTAAAGCTTCTAGGCGAGACGGCAAAAGAAGAGTTATAGATACAAGCCTGTGACTTAGGCGTGACGAGCACGCTATAAACTGAGAATACCAACTGCTCGAACGCAGTGAGCTTTCGAGCGTTAGCGAGCAAGCAACCAGTCATCCAGGTGAGAAAGTACAATCTTTCTGACTACGCATACATCGGAGGGGTATTTCGAGTGAAGTGCTAGAACATATTTTCTTACATGATTACAATTATTGTATTGCACTATTGAATAAATTTACTTTTGAGGTGTACATTTTGTTGTAGCGAATGAAGAGAGGTGTCCACGTGTACGACGCGCATAGATTGACGCATTGGCGGGTAAAGAAGATATAGTTTTGTTTCGATGTATGTACGTGAAGGAGCAAAATGGTCGAAGCGGCCAAAGCATGGTGTTCAAGAAGCTGTTCACGCACAGTGCTATTAAAGAGGTATACATATTCAGGTGAAAACGCTGCTGCCAGAATAAAAATGGCGAAAAGATAACCTTAATTTGTTGAGGATACCGTAACTATCCGAAATACCTTCGGAAGCATCATGGCCATTCAAATGCGACAGTTTTTCCGCAAAACACAGCAAAAATGGCAAGAGTATCCTGCAGCCATCATATCTCCTCAACTCATCATCATTTCTAATGGAGATGTATGATGTATTGAATATGTGTCTTAAATGGATGGTGAGTGCCTAGGTCTTTATCCAGAGGCCAGAAAAAATAATTATTGCCTATAATACACATAGACCTGATGGCCTATAGACCAATTTTCCTCCGAAATACAGCAGATTGAATAACGAAATAGAACATAACTGAATAGGAAAGTCAGCAGCGCAGAGACGTGGATTTTCCAGAATTATCGGGGGTGCGCCAATTTAAGACAATGCCAACAACCACAAGACTTAAACAAAAAGTATAGTGTCAAGGCAGCTTAGTTTCCGAAACGCCATTAAACTGCCCAGCATCGATTCAAATTCCTTAAAATGATGGAAATGCAATTTTAAAGCATATTTAAGCACTACTTCGACCCTTCGTTAGGATTCCCAGGCACTCCAAAAAATATAAATCCACATGGCTGCAGAAGCGTGTAATATCAACACAGCACTTTTACCCCTTGGTGCTATCTTATAAACAATCAATGCTGGCTAAATTATACAGAATAATGCATGTGATCTATTGCAAGATTGTATCCAACTATGTTGGCAAGTTTGTATCTTTTGAAGGGTCTGTCTTTACCAACACGTGAGGCACTAATTGTCTGTGTCTCACAGAAGTCAGACAATTCGCTTATCCTTCTGTGATTCATCTTCCCATGCTTTCACGTAACTCAAAGAAACAATTAAAAACACTGGCACCAAAAAAGGACAAACACTTGAGCGTCGCATGACATACGTTGAGCATCACGCAGGTTGATCGGCCCGGCCTGCTGTCCGGTGTTCAGTCAGCATCAGCGCCCTTACACCCAAGACAGCATCAGCGCTCTTACGGTGGTTGGTTTGACTGCCAGTCGCCCAGTCGACTTCGGGATAATACACGACTGGTATAGGTGGCGTCACACTCTGCTACAGATGGCACAGGCGGCGTCACACTCTGGTACAGATGGTACGGCTGACGTCACGCTCTGGTACAGATGGTGCGGCTGACGTCACGCTCTGGTACATATGGTACACTTGACGTCACGCTCTGGTACAGATGGTGCGTGCGGCGTCACGCTTTGGTATATATGGTACAGGTGACGTCACGTGCAGATGGTACGGCTGACGTCACACTCTGCTACAGGTGGTACACTTGACGTCACACTCTGGTACAGATGGTGCGTGCGGTGTCATGCTCTAGTATAGATGGCATAGTTGACGTCACGCCCTAGTACAGATGGTAAAGGTGACGTCACACTCTCGCGATCACAAACGGAGCGCAGTGGGACAGGTCCGTGCACGCCACTTCACGGGCGTTCACTTATATGCTAAACGATCCAACCCTTTCCGGCGAGGACAAGGTGGACATCACAAGTATGATACTGGTGATCGGAAATGCTCATGACCTATCTTGCAATCTTCGCCATCTTAAAAAACAGAATACTCACTCATCACAGTGTCCAAAATCAGTCAGTGCAGAACAAGTAAATCCTCACTCAACATCGTAACAAAAAGAACGGTGGAAATGGAAAACAGGGATAATCACACATTAGAAATGTTCAATGTCCGTCTAGACGAGCCACCCTAGGAGCGGCTCGGTCTCCAATGACGTCACAGCTTGACGACGACGTCAGGTGCCGACTTGGCCGAATGCAGGCTGCCGGGTCGGCTCCGCATCTCAATCACGGCTTCAGAGCGGTAGCTACGCGGGGTGGCGTTTCCCGAGCGCCCTGCACTCCTGCTATTGTCCTCATCCTCCTCATCCAACAGATGCTCCGACCGGTGTCTCCGATGTACATGCTGCCCGCCTGAACGCCGCGGTCTCATCTCTATCTGCTCGCTTCCGCCTACTGAGTAGGCTGGCCCGTAGGCCGGCGGCGGCGGGTAGTGTCTGTAGGCGGGCAGGGGGCTGGCGGGCGGCCGCGCCGGTGGCGGGGGCGGTGGCGGCGTGGAGGCGCCGCTGCCTCCGCTGTCTCGCTCCGCCGGCGTCTGACACGCCCGCTCTGCCGTCTCCACGTCCAGGTCCACCGTCTCCTCCCTGACCAGCCGCGCACCGCCGTTCTGGCCGGCGGCAGGTGACGTCTTCACCGACATGCCAGGCACGTAGCAGCCGCCGTCGTCCAGAGTGACTCTGGAGCGCACTCTTGGCATCGTCTCTGGAGGCAGTGTGTCCAGCGCCTCCTCCTGCGACTGACGCATGTACTCCTGCCGGCGACGGGGCTGTACAGACGGGCCGCACAGACACGGTATACAGCCACAGTACACACATACGGTACACAGACAAGGTACACAGACCACGGTACACAGACAGGACACACAGACACGGTATACAGCCACGGTACACACATACGGTACAGATACCACGGTACACAGACCACGGTACACAGACCACGGTACACAGACAGGACACACAGCCACGGTACACAGACACGGTACACACATACGGTACAGATACCACGGTACACAGACCACGGTACACAGACAAGACACACAGATACGGTATACGGCCACGGTACACACATACGGTACAGATACCACGGTACACAGACCACGGTACACAGACAGGACACACAGACACGGTATACAGCCACGGTACACACATACGGTACAGATACCACGGTACACAGACCACGGTACACAGACAGGACACACAGCCACGGTACACAGACACGGTACACACATACGGTACAGATACCACGGTACACAGACCACGGTACACAGACCACGGTACACAGACAGGACACACAGCCACGGTACACAGACACGGTACACAGACCACGGTACACAGAACACGGTACACAGACCACGGTACACAGACGAGCCACACAGACACGGTACACAGACGGACCACACAGACACGGTACACAGCCATGGTACACAGACCACGGTACACAGACGGACCACATAGAAGCGCTGGTCACGGGCCACACAGACCACGGTACACAGACGAGTCACCAGAGCTGTTGCTGAGCTGAGCTGTCACCAGCTGTGAGAGCTGACACCAGAGCAGAAATGCTGAGGGTATAAGAATGGTTGCAATTGTAGTCCTAACAGCAGAATTAGGTATGAAGTATGAGGGTGGTTTCCAAAATTAAATAGCAAGTGAAAAAGTAAAACGTTACATACATTTGGATTGAAAATGGGATTGAAAAGCTTATGCTCTTAAGTAGAGTCGCTTTAGACTATGTATGTAAGGGTGTGTCATATCCCGGGTAATTATTTCAGATCAAGCTGCTCCTATGATTTTCTTTTGCCCTGAACTCAAAGAAACCCGATGCTAACCTTCATTTCCATGAAATTTTAAAACCCATCCAGCGCAGAGCGGAAGAAGGTCTGCCTATCTCTTAACAACAGGCGATACCAGCGCACCTGGTGGCGGCCAGAAGAACTAGCAACGTTACGCTCTATTTTCATCGTCACTGGTCTTATCTTGGTCCGCAAAACATTTTTAATGCATGATTAAGCGAGCATATGAATTCAATATTCGATTGAATTCAAATTTTAGTCAATATTTTGTTTGCCTATGCACCAGGCCCTCTCAAATTACGGTCGGGAGACGGAGTACCGATTGTCTCGCTTTTGCACTGAAACAGGGATAGTATATGGGGGTGGTTCGAGCGATGTCGGATTTTTTTAAAGGGTAAATGCCTATTTTTCATATTCCTGCACTGCACACGTTTTATATTTTTATTGGCGCACTGAAAAAACGACCATGCTTAACCCAATGCAACCGTAGGTAGAACCCGTATCGCCATATTTTCTGTCAAGCATCCTTCTGACTGAGTGGTAGAAAATGCGGCGATACACTGAACTTTGCCTCATTTTTAAAGCCATTATTTAGACAAATGGTACACCAATTGCCCAGGTCGAAAGGTGCCACCAAATCTCATCCAGGGAGGCGTGTGCTGGGATAGAGCAAGCTGCATCCTATTCAGGGCAATTACCTACTGGGGTCTAAACGTGGTGCGCTTGGTTCAGATCCTTATTTTTGACTGTCATTGAAACATGGTTTGGCATTTCTACTGTTTAAAAGGGAATGTTCTTGCCTGCTTTTAAACTGTATGCCTCAATGAGGACGCAAATGGAAAAATATTATCCAGCGAAACTGGCGGAGACCAGACCCAGTGCCGCTCAGAATATTGAT
Organism: Lepas anatifera; assembly: GCA_034440635.1. NCBI lineage: Eukaryota > Metazoa > Arthropoda > Thecostraca > Lepadidae > Lepas > Lepas anatifera. The sequence continues at coordinate 292,161 of JAOTON010001142.1, read as the reverse complement.
GTTACAGCCATTGCAACGCTGTGCTTGGAGTTTTTTAATCGAACACGATGTGATTTTTGTTACTTTGACTTGAATGCCTCACACAATGATCATTTGAACCTATTCAGGAATTGTTGCTATCCAGCTCTCCTCAAAACATTCTCTCTTCGTCCTCTTTCGTATTATCTGGCGGAAATATTCTTCATGTTCCCATTCCATATTCTTAACCATTGTTCCCTTCCTTTTGCAGTTTCTGTTCCCGCTTAATATGCTTTGGAGAAGCAAAACTAGACATTTCCCCCTGGGTTCCCGGCCTCAATACCAGTCAGACACCTTCCTACAAATAGAGCTCTAGTAAATCATGTATCATAAACATTTTTCCTTCATCTTCCATCGCTACTCTTTTTGTCTGTAGCTGACGTTGGCGTTAAGACTGCTGCGCTTGTACATGGCCACAGCTGCTTCACTGAGCTAGATCGTGAAGTTCCTGATTGGACACTATGTCCCGATGCAGTTTCGGATCCAGAGCCGCAGCTGCTGTGCTGAAGGACCCACGAACCTCGCATACAGCCTAGAGCTGATCCGGGCCCTGCCACGCCAGCTGCAGGATATAATGAGGTCAGTAGTGCAGCGTAACTCCTTTCGGGCACACCCGGAGGCGGTGCTGCTGGCGATGACTGTTGGCCGGGAGAAGACGGTGCGCTGTCGGGCCGGGCTGGCCATACAAGATTCTCACCGAAAACTGAATGCAAAGGTCCGGCTTTGCATTCTGCCAGTCAAAAACCTTTCAGCCGACAGCATCACGGAGCTTTTTGACTGGGAGCATGACCTCATCACTGAGCCGCCCGTTACAACTGGCCTCAGCGACGAGGAGTTGGAAAAGATATGCAGCCAGCCGCTGAAAGTGGAAGCCTACCCGGTTCACACAGTAGCGGTGGAGCGTACGGTGAAGGTGGTGACAAAGGCCGCCAAGGCAACTACTGCCAAGGCAGTAGTTGGGGAAAATCAGTGGCACGGCTTCATCTGCACCTGACTCGGCCACCGTCAGCAGCTGGCGTTTGCTTCTAGCAAACAGTCTTGGGCCAGTTATTTAACACAAATAGCGCAGCACACGGGATGCAATGCTCACGTGCAACTTTTGCACGTGACTACACTGTTGCGACTGCGTGTGTTGCGATGGCTTGATAAGATTCGGGTGGGTGTGTTGGAAACTGGCGGATACAAGGGGAACTAAGGGGCTCAAGCCCCTCTCCCGAAATGTCAGAGCGCCTATAGTCAATGTGTAGCCGGAGGCTGTTCCGAGGTAATGGTAGGGGAGGTTAGAGCCCCGAGCTCCCCCCAATGAAGTCCTGGATCCGCCACTGGTTAGAACACTTAAAATTCAGAATAGATCACGATTTAGAATAACCATCGTGTGGACATTTTAAGTTGTGCATCGCCTCGAACAAGCCCGACTGCAGTATCTTGTTTGCGTGCCGGTGATATTAGGTGAGGCGATATTGATATTAGAACCATATTAACACCAAATATAACACCTGATATTAAACTCTAGTCTGTTGAAATCGATGGTTGATGACAGCACGCACTCCTTCCATCGGTTTTTTTAGTCAAAACACGCATTCCTTCCATCAGTTTCATAGTCAAACTCAACACAGTTGCGTCAGCCTGGTTCCGGCGGCACCGCGCAAGGCCGCAGGAAGGCTAGTTAACGGTAAGTGTAGAGCAATTCAGCCCAAAAATAATAGCCCAATCTCTATTATATTATCTTAAAGTTGTTTGAAACATTTCGGAGCTCTGGGGACAGCTCCTGATCCGCTTAGCAAAAAGACACACATTAGTACCCGCTCCCGCCACCAGGTTGGCTAGTGTCGCCAAGCTATTAAGATAGGGGAAATTTATCTCTCTCTGCGCTGGATGGGGTTAAAAATTCTGACAGAATGAGTGTTGCCATCGTGTCTCTACACGCTTAGGGCAAAAGAAAATCATAAGAGCCCGTTTGACTGCGATATGCGACACACCCTAATACAACGCTAGGTAAGTGAGAGCAGACCTCTTTTTCGCGGATGTCCTCGCGCAGTTTTCGGACGCAATTCCAGCAGACGGAGAAGCAGAGGCCGAAGAGCAGCGCGGCGCCGATCACCATGATGATGATGTTGGCGTTAGTGAGCAGCTCTGGCCCGCCGGCGTTCTTCAGGTCGTCGCAGTTCTCCTTCTCGTCCAGCTGTTTGTCGCAGTTGAAGTTGCCGTTGCAGACCAGGTCGCGGTTGATGCAGTAGAGGTCATCACAGTCGTACTCGTCCTCTTCGCAGGACTCTGGAGGTGGGCGCTGGCTATGGTCATTGTTGTACTGATAACAGCAGATATTGGCTAGTGATTGAAATAGAATGTCTTCTGGGATAATCAAAGGAGAAGAATTACATGCAAAGAATGTCTGGCTAGGGAATGTTTCGGTTTTAAGCTCTGGGTGGTTTCTCTGGGTAAATAAAATCTAAATAAAAAGTACCTACGTACTAATATATAGTGACCATCACTAGACCGTGGCCTCAGCTCAGTGGCCAGTCAGACAGAGAATAAGTACCTACCCTCACAACAATATATACTGACCATCACTAGACCGCGGCCTCAGTTCAGTAACCAGTCAGACAGAGAAGAAGTACCTACCCACACAACAATATATACTGACCATCACTAGACCGCAGCCTCAGCTCAGTGACCAGTCACACAGAGAAGAAGTACCCACACAACAATATATACTGACCATCACTAGACCGCGGCCTCAGCTCAGTAACTACCGACTCCACTGATGTTTTCTCATCCAGGAGGCTGGGTAGAGTGGTAGGCGCCGCGAAAAATCTGACGGTATGGTGGTCATGATCAAAATTATAAGCATCATGCATGGGAAACAAATCTTCTGGCGCCCTGTCAACGACCACAGTCAGCTTAATCCGAAATCATAACGCAATGGTAGTCTTGGTACCGGTATCAGTCTATACAAAGTTACCTCGTATTCGAGACAATCAAAACAACATGGTATTATTATGTGTTTGATTTCTGATTTCAACCTACCGTCTTGCAGTGTGGAAATATCGAAATGAGCTTAAGCTACGATTTAAGCCCCTCCCCGCTAAAAAGCTTCCGATACATCAAAATTAGAAAAAGCCGCGTTGCTTCACCTGAAAGTGACGTCTTGTCCGTTGGGAAGCTTGACGGAGTCGGCCTTGCTGCTGCAGAATCTGGCCTTCTGCACCAAGTTCAACTCCGGACCGTGCAGTATCTCCACGAAGTTGAGCTCACACTCGTTTGGCTTATTTAGCTTGAACTCGGTAAAAGATACCTGAATCTGCCGAGTTCATCATTGGACTCAGAATTTAATGACGTGCAAACTAGATGCAAGGCACACGCGGCTTATGTGGTGATTTGACATTGACAAATAACCAGCTAACTAGTTCAGCCTGCGTCTTTTTACGTCAAATTGTATACGTATATCATATGCACCTGGACTGTGCTCTTCTACTGTAATTACATACATCATCATCGCAGGTGCCGATGACTCAGTGGGAAAAAAGTCCAAAGCGCGTCCTGAATAGGGCATAGGCGGATCCAGTATTTCCGATCGGGGGGAGGCTCATGGATGGGGGGGCGGGGGGGGCGACGCCATCTGAACCTGGGGGTGCCACTTTTGGGTGGCAAAACCTATCAGGTGAATCCTAATTTTTTTGTAGGGGTGTTAATACTCTACTCGTATCTTGGGAGGGAGGGGGATTTCAAGGGTGTACCATCAACCTTTCAGGGGGTGAAGCGACCATAGGCGGATCCAGGGGGGCACGTGCCCCCTTGCCCCCGATCGACCCTCGGCGCCCCCCTGAAATGTCGCTTCCCACCCCCCCAGGATACGAAAGTCGGCCCCCACCGATAGGATTTGGCGCCCATCTGATAGGTTTTGCCGGTCATAAGTGGCACCCCCTGGTCCGGATGGCGCCCCCGGGAAGGTGCCCCCTCCGATCGGCAATCCTGGATCCGCCTATGGAAGCGACTATTTCAGGGATCACCTATGCTCAATGAGGAGGGGTCGGGTGGCAGAAAGAGGAGGGGTGCTGGCAAGTTTTAAATGTATAAAGAATAACAATAGCTACATGGAACTATTGCGAAGAAGCATTTTCGTCCTCGTCCCTATGAATGAACTTAACCGGCTTCAGAGCTTAAATTATTTTTGGAAAACACCTTGGGAAAAAGAAAATGGTGAGGGGTCCAAATTATTCAGCTAGGGTGTGTATAGCATTCCAAAGCCCCCTACCGGTGTAAAAGACTCTGGAAAAAATTTTGCGCTAGAATTATTATCTCCTTCAGTCTAGGATAATCGATACCTTTGATGGATCTTTGAAAATGTTCACAAAATGAAAGGAAAAGGTAAAAATAATAAAACACAAAAATCAGCAAATAAACAACAAAAAACATGACAAAGCTTATCCACAACAGCAAACAAAGATGGAAAACGCAATAGATACATCAATAAAAATAAGAAAAAAACATGCTGATAATTTTTGATTGAGGACATTGACTTTACAGGCCCTGCTCTCGGGGTTAGATAACTCAACCGTCCAAGTGTTTCAACAGCACAACCGATTCACATTTCGACTTCGCATTCCAGACACTTGCCTCACGTTTCGGTGTGACTGTAATCCGCCAGGAGCAGTCGAGCGCCACCTCCGAATCGATGGCCTCCTGCACGAACTCGCTACTGATGTTGGAGGTGGAGATGATGACTTCCGGACCGGAGACCTCGAATTTGCACTCGGGTGCAGGCGTGATAGCTGCAGATAAATGCAGCAGTCACGTCAGCCAACGCCACGCCCAACACAAGTACGTCTGTCATAACCACGTCCCCCACATCTGATCCAACACAAGTAAGTCTCTAAGGGCCACGCCTACCACATCTGATCCCACAAAGTACCTTTGTCAAAGCCACGTCCCCCACATCTGATCCAGCACAAATACGCCTGTCAGAGCCACGTCTCCCACATATGATCCAACACAAATATGTCTGTCAGAGCCACGTCCCCCACATTTGATCCAACACAAGTACGTTTGTCAGAGTCACGTCCCCCTCCACATCTGATCCAATACCAGTACGTCTGTCAGAACCACGTCCCCCACATCTGATTCAATACCAGCACGTCCGTCAGAACCACGTCTCCCACATCTGATCCAGCAAAAATATGTCTGTCAGAGCCACGTCCCCCACATCTGATCCAATACCAGTACGTCAGTCAGAGCCACGTCTCCCACATCTGATCCAGCAAAAATATGTCTGTCAGAGCCACCTCCCCACATCTGATCCAACACAAATGGAATCAGGAGGATGCAGTGATGTAGTGAAGCGCTTGCTTTCCTCGCAACTGATTCGGGCACAAGCCCAGGTGGGTTCCCTGAGTAGAGAGTAATTTGACTCTCCAGAAAGCATTCCAACGGAAAAGGGAGTTGGCGACGCCACATAACCCTGGCAGTTGGTGCTTCGATAAGCTCCAAAAAAACGTTTTACAAATTGTGTCCGGAATAGCAGTGTCTGACACAGCCACGTCCGTTAGACGCGCATCCAAAACAGCAACGTCAAACACAGTCACGTCTGTGACATCCACGTCCGTTATAGTCACATCCGTTATTGTCATGTCGAAAAAAGCGTCTTCAGTACAACTACGTTCAGCAGGGTCATGTTCTCCAAAGGCATGTCAGCAAGTGTAACTTCAGTACAAAGAGAAGTGGATTCAAGGTGCAAATTGTAAATAAGGATGCATGCATCACAGAATCACAACTGCCACAGTGCTCTTTATCTCATGGTTAACCGGTGATATAAATCTAATACTGATGGCCGTTAACTCATGGTTAACGAGTTCAGACGGGATGAGATAGCTTTACCCCAATTGTTTATAAAGGATGTGAAGTGACAATAGAAATCACCCTAGCAGAAGCATAAGAGGGTCCTCAGACCAGCGGTAAAGACCCTAGAACTCTTAAAAGAGGCATCCGGGACCATGCGGGGTCCAAAAACCCGCAGAAGAGGCTTTTGGGAAGGTCTAAGAGATTTAAGCACACGATTTAAACGTAACATTTAGCTGCTGATATACATACAATCTCCAATAGAACTTGTTATACATTTCAGCCAAAAAATTGTTATATAACACTTTCAAATCGATTTGTGTTGAAAAGTGGCCTGGGCGCAAATAACCTTACAAATTTTAGGGGCGTCCTCAATACCACGCAATTTCATGTAAACCATAGGGGGCTGTGGAAACGATCTGTCTTAATTCCACAAAGTACTCCCCCCTCACAAAAATGACGAGTAAGACCCTTGGACGATCGATACACTTGCAATCAGTTTCGGAACTCCCGAATCTAGCAGTCAGTGGTGGATCTAGAAGAATGTGGAAAATCATAGGGTTTTTGTAGAATGTCTGATAAAACTGAGAATTTGGGAAAGTTCAGCCCCCACACGCCCTGAGTCCACAAGTGGCGGAGGCAGGCACCAGAAGACCCTCTAAGCCGGAGTGTGACGGACTCACCCTCGTCCTTGTGGAACAGAAAGCCCTTTAAGCCAGAGTGTGACGGACTCACCCTCGTCCTTGTAGAACGGAAAGCCCTTTAAGCCGGCGTGTGATGGGCTCACCCTCGTCCTTGTGAAACAGAAAGCCCTTTAAGCCGGAGTGTTAGGGACTCACCCTCGTCCTTGTGGAACAGAAAGCCCTTTAAGCCGGAGTGTTAGGGACTCACCCTCGTCCTTGTGGAACAGAAAGCCCTTTAAGCCCTCGTCCTTGTGAAACAGGAAGCTCTTTAAGTCGGAGTGTGACGGACTCACCCTCGTCCTTGTGGATCAGGAAAGCCCTTTAAGTCAGTGTGTAATAGGCTCACCCTTGTCCTTGTGAAACAGGAAGCCCTTTAAGCCAGTGTGTAATAGGCTCACCCTCATCCTTGTGGAACGACTCACCCTCGTCCTTGTGGAATGTGTAGACGGCCCGGAAGCCGCGGTACTGGATGTTCTCGTCCGAGTGGAACCGTAGCCAGAGGTGACTGCCGCTGGAGCGAATCCTCTCTGGAAACTGGTGGCCGCACACCCGCGCCAGCTGGCGGCTGTAGGTCTCGCGTCCGTCCCGCACCTGCCAGAGGCGTACTCAGCCGCGTCACCTGGGGCTGCCGCGCCAAAATCAACCAGTCAAGTCCCAGGCGATGTAACATATGGGACATTGATAATCTCCGGTGACTTTTCAAGAAGAGTGACCTTCAAAACCGAATTCACCGCAAGTTGTTCTCTGCAATACTATTCTGAGATTTGACAGAACGAATTTCATCTTCTGCCGGAGTAACAAAAAATTGCAATCGAACTATAAAAATGTCTTTCGCAAGAGTCAACATCAAACATAATATGATTCACAAAATTTAGAGTGAAATGCGAGCTGTACTATCACGCCAGCACTTCCGCAATTTTTTTGCATGTTTTGCAAAAAAAGTAATGCTGATGCAAATAAGGAGTTGATCTAAGAAAAACACTATCAAAGCCTTGAAATTGTATACTACCAGCTAAAACAGATAAGTTTTTCACATCTGCACGGAGTGTCGTTAGTCGTCAACAAACTAGTTTTATAGAATGATAATCAATATCATTTTACAAACACATTTGACGTAAGCAGAAAAATGAGGTTTAAGCAATACAGAAAGACAAAACTTTACTAATGGATTCTTGACTTTCATCGGTTCATGTTTACATCCGGATATATCTTCGAGCACTTCAAAGGGTGATATGGGACCATGAATGTACACAGTGAATGTTTACGAGGAAGAAACAAGGTGTGAACTACGGGTGGTTTGTTTTAAGTCTTGAACCTTGAATGATGCGCGATTTACACCGGAATGTGATTGCTTTCTGAAGATCAGAACAGTTCGAGCTGTGAATGCTTTGATCAGGATCGAGCAGCAGAGAATGACCGCAGAATGGAATGTTAATAAGGATGAGCTAGCAGAGGAGGACGCCGCTCACCAGGAGGAAGTCGTTCTCACATTTTGGACTTTCCTCCATCTGGAACCAATCCCTGAAGTCGATCTGGATCACGTGTCCATCTGGAGCTGCGAAAGTGGTAAATCCGGTGAAAAACACTATTTACACCGCAAGCTTGGAGCCACGGCTCACACTGAATTGAAGCAAATCATATCTGAAAAAGCGTTCTTCATAACACTTTTGGGCCAGTCACTTTAACAATAACCTCTGCTACTTACTGGACGGGCTAACTGTTAACCCTTCCCCACCTGGGAGTTTAATTCGATCCCCTACGGTTTTTCGCAAATTATTCTAGGCCAATCCAAATGAGATGCGCGTCGCTTGACAGGCCTGTAGAGTGATTAATTATAGAACCTATCACCTAGCAATGAAATCAGCTCAGGTCAGGTCAAGGAATTATGACGTCATTTTCAAAACCTATGAAGGCGATTCTCTTCTTCTAGGATGCTTCTGACAAAACCAGGATGTAACTCGGCTTCTAGAAGAGCCAGATTAGGCTTTTAAATATTATTTGAAATCTCTTGAAACAAAAAATGTGCACACTAGTACCAACTTGAGGTCCGGTCAATACCAAGGTCACCAGAGGTCATCAAAGGTCATGGTTTTTGAAAATTATAATTGAAGTTATAACCTTTGAACGAAACAATATACAGTCTTAAATTTGGTATCATAGCAACGAAAATTACCCAAGAATTCAAATGATATGCAAGATGACCTTGAAGGGTTATTATCTGGCCTTTATCCTAGGTGAAGGTCATGATGTGACTCACAATGTCATGCCGCATATCATTTAAATTCTGGGGTCAAGAGAAACACATTGATGTATTTTTTGTTCGTTCTAGGTCTAATGATTCTTGAGTTGTAAGGAATTTTCTAAATGAGTATAATTTTGGCACATTTTGGCCCAATGTGATATGACGGGTCAACGGGTATAGTTTAAACCTGGCTCCAGTGCAGAAGACGGCAAGGTGCTTCCAGCGCCGTTTAATTTTTTTCCATGCCACTTCTTCCACTTCTGAGATCACAGGGGGGGGGGGGCATCGGAATCCCAGGCAGTGGTGTGTACGAAAAGAGCCCAGGTGGTGCCAGGCTAACAAAACCTCAACATATTAACACGCGCATTGACGGGGGCGGGTACCCGCCCCCTCGGGTTTTTCGGAGATAGTAAAAACGCGGCGCGTAGCGCCGCCGTACTTGGTATACCTTTTCCCTCATCATTTTTACAGCTTCTGTGAAAATTTTAAGGTGAGGTCATCTCAGGTCAGGTCACCAGTACAGGTCAAGTGACCCGACCTCAAAAAAGTTTAAGATAGCATAAGTCGGAGCAGGGTGAACTTATCCGTTTGAAACTCATATCACATAATGGCCCCACAAAGTTCTCTAACATATGTTCCGGTATTTTTGATATCGATGACTTAAGGTCAGGTACGAGGCATGACCTCTCCATTGGAAATACATGAAAAATGGTTTTTACGGAATAACTCAGTAACGGATGGTGATAAAGCACTTATTTTAGCTGCATTAGACTTGCCTGGGCTTTGCGGTTCTAATGATATGCATTTTATATAATTTGACCTTGACCTGACCTCAGGTCAGGTCAAATCCTTGATTTGACCTAGCAAGGTCAAATTATATATCATTTGATTCGGCTTGCTAAGAGGATTCATACAGTTCAAGTCGTTTTGCTCTATCTTTACTTGTTCAGATGTAATGCCCGAAAAACTGAATTTTACATGTTATCCCTATGACGGGCATGTTTTGACCTCTTGTGACCTTAAATGTGACCTGACAAAAATGGTTCAAATGTTTTCGATGGAGAAGTGGATGGGCAGCCCAACGCCGTTTACCGTTTTTCGCTACCTACCGTGGTTCTCGAGATCTTAGGGGCCGGGTACCCGCCCCCGTCAATGCGAAGGTGGCTCAGACCCCCTTCAATGCGCGTGTTAAATGTAAAGTCAGTTTTCACGCTGTTGCTCAGGACATTAAAGGCATTATAGAACCATCATGAGATGTACGCTGAGCTACCAGCCACGTAGAGCACGCAGAAAACCCCGGCTTTATATTTCAATACTTTCCAAACCTTCCTCTTAGAAAAAAATGAGCCACTCGTAAGAGCACTACTTTTTTAACGCACTTATATCGACTACTAAGCCCCTCCTCTCCAATGGCATTATGGATCGCGGTGGTTGCGTCCCAGAGGACCATACCCACTCTAAATAGACACTTATTCCAAGACGATGAGTTTTGGACCGAATAAACGTCAAACACGAGTTTTCCGGTATAATCTTCCATATGGTGTATCGGCCCAAATCCCATTATAATAGTACCACAATTCCTTTGAGAAGTGAAATCATGTCTGTCCTGGGAAACGAAAACTTGTAGACCCTCGTTGGCTTGCAATAATGGCTCCATCAGAAGCGGACAGCTTCGCTTCCACAGCTGCGGGTCTGCCGTTTGGCAGGAAAGTGAATGACGTCATATTGTGAACGAACGGTGGTCTGTCACCATTCTATTTCCAAGAAACAGCTGTGGCTGAGCCGATTCACCCTCCGGCTATAAATACTACCATCTACCGGGCAGCCGCACCTATTTGTATCAGATAGCGTGAAAATGAGTGCCAACGCTTCATATATATATATATTTTTCGTTTGAAATGTGCTGCCTATTGGTGTGTTGTATATCACAATGCAATATTGATACTCTAAAACCCTACAATGTATGGTGAACTTTACGAAAAGTTTGTGATGGGCAGCACTTGGTACTGCTCTGTTCACTATTCACGCAAATCTATATTTCACTGTTCACAAAACCTTGAGTACAGATTTTATTTTGGGGTAGTAGAACTTTGTACTGCTCCTTTGCACAGTTACTACAAGCGACTACAGCGTATTGTTTGCCACAAAGAGCAGTGTCGCATGCCAAACGTGTTCCAGCACAGCGATAATAATAAAAAATACTTAAAAATGTTGCTTCTGGTATAGAAATGGCTTAATTGTACTAAATTGCTTAAAACAGTAGCCAACGCTTAACACACGCGCCACTGGGAGCAGAATTCTCCCCCTCCTGGTTTTCCCCAGGTAACGCAGAACAAAAGATGCGAAACAACACAAATTATTGTACCTTATCCCTGATTAGTTCTACACATCCGACCAAATTCTTTAGGTCAGGTCATATTAGGCCAAGGAGCTATTCAAGGCTAAGCAACCGAATCTAAAACCCAAAATCACGAGTTTGAAGCGTCGCCTAAAGAACATCTGCCAGCCCATTAGGTAAACTTTCACAACATGATAGGGTTATTAGGGTCTTCAAATCTGATATCTCGGAATTTCGATATTGTTGAGCTAAGGTGGGGTCAATTTTTTGGTCATCCCATTCACCCCACCCCAAGTCTATGCTGAAAAATAGAGACGGTTTAATTTCAGTAAATACTGGATGCATAAAACTGAAAATCCTCAAACCGTGTATTCTCACCACAATTTTGACCATAACGTTAGGGTTTTGATTATCTGATATCTAAAAGGATATGTGAAGTCACAGGAGCATACAGTGATTATTTTGCCAGTAACTTCTTACTGAATTGAGATAAAGCTTCCATTTTGTTTTTATTGTGCTTATCTTGTCAAAGGGAAGTCGATTGATATGCAGCATGACCATACCAGGTCACCCTGTGACCCTGACCTAGCTCGATGTCAGGTTAGTTTCACTATTTGACCTATCAAGGTCATATTATACATCATTTGTTTTGTCCCAATGAGAAGAATCCAATGATGCGCAAATATTCCCTCTAGCTCCACTGAGTACAAATCTAGAGGGAGAACGTACACTTCCCTGTTGTAAGCCTATGGAACCTTCCTTGACCTACACTGACCTCAATATTGACCTGACATAAAGATAGTCCTTGTAATTTCTCTTCGTCTCTTCCAGAGCTTTCGAAGCCGTGCATAATTTTTCTTTAGCTTTTTTTGGGAAATGAGTTACGGAGGGAGGGGGACAAAATATGCCCTCCCCCCAGCGGAACTCGTCATGCCAGGTACCCCAGCGGGGCGCTTGTTAAGTGGTTATATTTGTTCAAAAGCAGCTCGCACAGGGCTTCGTGGTCGAGCGGTGTGGCGCCGGACAGGAATTTGGGAGGTGACCAGCTTGGTTCCGGGAAGTGCCATATTTCTGTGGTGATTTGTTTGCCTGTTATGTTTGGCCCCAGATACTAAGCCTGTGTATTGGATGTAGGCGTTGGGCAGATCCGTCGTCATGTAATTTTTTATGGTGGAAAAGGGATGAAGTCCAGCCTGGCGATGGCCGGAGGGGACTCCATGCTGTTCTTCAATGCATTTTATATAAGTATACCGAGTCCAAGACTCCATACTGTTCCGCAATACAGTTCATAAATGCATACTGTATCGCACAGAAAATTTATTACAAGGTACAACTTAAAATTGTGTTTCTACAAGCTTTACCATTGCAGAACAATAGTTGCACCGTGTTCAATTACCGAAGTAAAACAACCCTGGTTACATCACTAGCATAAAGCAATCAATTACTACGGAATGACAACCTTGCCTTGTGCCACAATAGTGCGCGCCTCGTTCATACCTGGTTCATACCTTGCTTGCGCACCAGCGCTGCAGTAACTAAATACAAGGCGTTGTAGTGGCATTGTAAATAGCTGGTAGGTAAAGCTAGGACGTTGTTGCACCCTTGCTCGGCCATTGTCGTTTGACTATGGTTTCAAATACCTGCTCGGGTTACGGTCGCCATCTTGCTTTCTGTTTACCCGTGGCAATACACAGTGGCCTGGCCGCATGCCGTGTAGGTTAGAATAAATGTACTTATTTTTATCAATCGTGGAACTTTGGAAGCTGTCTGGAATATTTTCAGTGATCTGCAAGTGGAAAGTATTGTTCTCTGTTCCAATAGTTGAAAAGTGAGGCATTTGGAATGGTCAATCCAGGTCCAGGTGAGTAGGTATGTGGTTACTTCAGGCATGTATGCCATATTGGTATTAAGGCTCATATTTTCGTGTCAAACGAGCACAGACTATTTGATCATATGGCTTAGGTACTTGCAGTGGGTAGAACCTAACTGTGTTTGCCTTATGGGCCCGTTTGAAAAATAGGGGAGTTGAGTCCAATATTATCTTGTTGGTGTCTTCAGATGGATCGGCGCCTGATGAGTGATGCTGTGTTTTACCGATATGGGTAAGACAACGTGCGGGTTATTTTCTTGCTTGAGGGGTGGCTCAATGCTTACCCTTTTCTACCGATGGTCTTCCGGTTGCATTTGGGGCCAGAAAACGCTTTAGCTTTCGCATAGAGACTGAAAAGTTCCTTTTGAAGCGAGGTAGGTACAAGGAGGGGCTAAGAGGGCTCAAGCCCCCTTCCACATCATGGAATGTCAGGTGCCTAAAGTAAATGCGTAGTCGGATGCTGTCCAGACACTATGGCGGGGAGGCGCGAGCGCCCAAGCTTCCCCCGCCCCCGAAATGAAGTCCTGGATCTGCCGCTGTTGAAAGACGTAATCCGAGTCTCGTTTTACCCTTGTAAAACCTTGCAACACCCTTGTTCCCTCCCCGTTACGCACTGGTAAAGCGGTTGTGTAAGCAAGGTTCTAATCTCGTCACGCTCTTGTAGGAAGGATGCGGTTGCGTACAAGGCGGACACAAGGCTTTGTTCTACCCTTGTTATGGGGTAATCAGGACCTAGTAGAGGGCTTGTGGGGACGTTGTCAGCCATTGTCTTTGCCATGTAGGTTAACCATAGTTAAGTTACAAGGTTTGGACAACGTCTTCTAGCAACCCTTGTCGTACAATGGTTCTACCATTGTTCTACATGGTTTTTCCTTGTATTTCCCTTGTTTTCGTGGCACGGATTTTGAACGTACAAGCTTTGCGTTTTACCCCTGTAATTTCCATGTAAACAAGGGTCTGACAAGGTTTGCCCTTGTAAAAATTTCTTTCTGTGCGTAGCATAGTCCTGAACTCCACGCTGATCCGCAGCACAGTTCCTGCATGTATACTGTACCGCAGCACAGTTCCTGCATGTATACTGCACCGCAGCACAGTTCCTGCATGTATACTGTACCGCAGCACAGCACAAGCTCCGAACTGTTCCGCAATGCAGACCCTAAATATATGCTGTACATCAGGGTATCTCTCGATCATACTGTTCCGCGACACATTCCCTGAATATATACTGTACCGCATCACAGTCCTGGACTCTACACTGTTTTGCAATACAGTCCTAAAATGTATACTATACCGTAGCACAAGCCTGGACTCCACACTGTTCCGTAATGCAGTTCCTGAATGTATACTGTACCGCACTACAATCCTGGAGTCCATACTGTTCCGCAATACAGTTATAAATGGATGCTGTTCCGCAGTATAGTTCTAAATTGATGCTGTTCCGCAGCACAGTCCCTGAATGTATACTATACCATAGCACAAGCCTGGACTCTACACTGTTCCGTAATGCAGTCCCTGAATGTATACTGTACCGCACTACAATCCTGGAGTCCATATTGTTCTGCAATGTAGTTTCTGAATGAATGATTTAGGCAGCATAGTCCTGGAATCCATGCTGTTCCGCAACACAGTCCCTGAATGTATACTGTACCGCAGCACAGATCTGGACTCCACACTGTTCCGTAATGCAGTTCCTGAGTGTATACTGTACGCACTACAATCCTGAATTCCATACTGTTCCGCAATATGGTTTCTAAATAAATGATGTACCGTACAGTCCTGTAACCATGCTGTTCCGCAACACAGTCCCTGAATGTATACTGTACCGCAGCACAGGCCTGGACTATGCTGTTCCGTGACACATTTCCAGTTTTTATTCTTAAGACCACTACCCATTTACACAGGTAAGCAGGAGTAACCTTCCGTACCCGTGCACTGCAGGGCACTGCACTGCACATTGTGCATGACTAATATCTATACAGACTGGTTCCATACCAAGGCTAAACTTGCCAAGTGCTCATCAATTATCAATCAATACGCTTGTCTAGCGTTTGATGCACGGTAATTAATGCCCACTCTCCACACATTGCACTGAATTGGATAGAGCTTCCATTTTGATCACATTGTGCTTGTACTGTCACTGGGAGTTGATGGATGTGTGGCATAACCATACCAGGTCAGCACATTATTCTGCCATGCTTTGAGGTCATTTCATCTTCCCCATTTGACGTCATATCATACAGATTCGATGACCACAGTGCGAGAACTCTAATGATACAACACTGCTCATGCAACTGTTGCTGCAGTGCTGCTCAATAAGAATCTCTAGGGGGAAATCTGCAATAACCTGCTGTATACGACCCATTTTGACCTCTGGTGACCTTGATATCGGCCCGACCTAAGATCTAGTTATTATAATGTATTTTTGAATCTTTAAGATATTTCAAAAAGTTTTAACAGTTTTAGTTTGACTTAAGCTTTACCAAAAAATGAAAGAGACATGGGCTACCCTGCCCCGGTCGGGTGCGTTCGTATATACGTGCATAGAGACATTTTCTTCAGGGAAAAATGGCTGACGTGATAAGGCTCAGGAAGGAAACTAAGTCAAACTATAACTACTTATCAGAAGGCAGATGGTACATTACTTCCTTTAACTAGTCACAAACTCCTATGATAGATTGAGAGTGGGTTACCACTTTACGCACATCATGCTAACATGAGCACCCTCGCCGGAGCCCGGCTCTGAGCCCCCCTAAGTCCCGCTCTGCACTTCGACCAAGTCCTGTTCGGGGCCTCACCTGATATGGTGCGAACACAGTTGGTGTTATTGGGGTACATGGCTGGCCAGCCTGGTGAGTAGAACTCGCGGAGAACATCGTTGCCCCGCGTGAAGTTGCTACAGGTGATGGTGGAGCCGTGGGGGTAGCCCGCATGCCGCTCCACAAGCGCACTCGCTGCAAACAGGGCAGTGCTTCGAACTTCTGTAAGGCCATCCCGACTCTATAGATATATATTCTTCATCCAATATAAAAGCATATTCGGCATTGATGAGTTTTTAGATACTGATTCCATTTTGCATACTGCGTGTTACCATCCAGCTAAAAGTTATTTTAGAAGTGTGCCTGTTTCTCGTCACGTTTAGTTAGTTCTGCCAACATCCTCAGACATAGGCACAAAGTAAAAAAAAACTAAGTAAGGTATTATGCACATCGCCACCATAAATTGAAACATTCGTATCGCACCGGAGAAAATTCAGAGACAACAGAATACAGCTTGACATAAAACAATTTGAAATTATTTTAGAGGAAAATAAAAACAATACTGGGCGACTCCGCAGCAGATAGATAGATAACAGTCTCTTTTCAGCTGTTATTTTGCTACTGTCTTGGCGCCAGTGGCTGTTCATCGCTAAGGTGGATTTCAAGTTGCCAAGTTCACCCAAGAACCTTTACTTAAAGGTACGTTCAAGGGATTCCTTCCGCCCACGTGACGTCACATGGACGTGGAGGAATTCCTTCACCATTGGGCCGTGCGTCAAACTGCTGCTAATGGCACTGCCCGTTTACGAATTGAGAATAAATAACAATCAAGTTTATCCCAAATGCAATAAATAGGCATTTCATCTTCGATTATGGGTCTCTTTTACAAAATGTTTGATATTTATCATTTCATTTTCCCAGGTTATATGCTACGAGGTGTGACGTCACATCCGGTCGTCTACGCTTCCTGTTGGAGGGGCTGAATTCACCGATGCATAAGGAGTCGGAGTAAAATTCTGACAACCTTTATCACGACTAAATAAGCTATATTTAACGATTAAGTCGGGCACTTCCGAACTTTTCCAATATATTGGCAGTTTGATTATGTTGCGTGATTAAGTGGGTTGCAGTTTCTCGTATACATGTATGTAATACATTCTACGAGGCCACTGTAATACATTAAATATCCATACGAGGCCATAATACATAGCCGCACATCAATTTATGTAGAGATGTATCATTCTGAAGACTAAACCCGAAAAACCTCTAATTTTTTCAGTTCACAGCCGAATCATCTATAAACAATCGAATTGCATTCCTGGGCGTAAACGATGATGTCTCAAGCGGAGCGTTCATGCCAGCAGCTTATAGGAAGCCAACCGAACCGGGAAATGTCTCAATGGGAGTTATAGAGCGCCCTGCTAGATACAAACATAGCGTCATCGGATCCTACGTTTACAGGGCGCACAGACATTGCAGCACGTGGTCCCTTATTCACCAAGAACTCGCTCGGAGTAGAAGCATACTCGCCAACAGCAACTACAGCATGACAGCAGTAGAACACAAGACCAGGGGCAGTTCCACAAACACTTCGTACCAACACGTGGCCATCAGGCTGCTGAACAGCATGGTGAAGTGCAGGCTGAAAATTAACTACCTTCGTCCACACTCTCTGCTGAAGAGCTTAGCATGCAGTAAGTCAGAGCTGAAGAGATTGCGATGAACATGATTTCCTTCTCCTGCAAAGGAAACATGTCAACTGCCTACAAGACCGATGAACTTGTAATACGTAGCATCACATCAAGGAGCTGCAAAGCACTTAATCCACGGCATATAATCAAACTGTCGATCTATTATCAAAGTCCGACAGTGCCCGACTTAAAAATTAAAAAGAACTTATCTGGTGACAGCTCAGCTTTGAAGGGCCAATATGTAATGCACGAATTTAATTGTCTATTTGGTGATTGTGAGCAATAACCAAACGTTAGGTATGTATGTACATACATCGGCCATACAACAACTTCTCTCTCAACACGAACCACTTTGCATATTCAAGATGGTGCACCTAAGCGACACGGGAAATCTGAACACAACTAGGCTCTGAACAGAACAACAATGGTGGGGAATGTAACCATTCTTACTAGATGCTTAAACAAGTGGAGGCTTAAGATATTAGAAGCAGTGTATATCAAGGATAGGGATATCTGGTCCCTACCAAGGACAGGGACCCGATCATCAATCGCCAGATAGAAATTAAAGCGCACCCTTCAGCTGTGCGATAGATAGCCACAGGCGCCAAGGCATTAGCATAATAGGTCGGCAGAAAGGAGGCTGCTACTTATCGGTAGCGAGATGCCCCTCATCTTTATTCATTTGGCCCTAAAATAGTTAAAGTTATGTCAAGCGTAATGGTGTCTCGAACCCACACGATACGAATAGTTGACCAACAATTAAGTAGTCACACGAAGCACTAGTGTGTACTTGGGCATATGTCGAGGATTTTAGCAGAACTAACGAAACACCACAAAAATATGGGCAAACTTAAACACTTTCGTCGATGGTAAAAGAATATCAAAATACAATGATATAAAAAACACACCAGTGTCAGACATGCTGTCGTATTCACTGAAACATATCTTATTTTACACGTCGATTCGAGACTTTGGAAATTGTCATCAGTTTGTCCTAAGAAGTAAAATCTAGCTAAAATGACTCGGTGACTTATCAAATAGAGGGCATACGCCCCGATAAATGCCCGTTAGCGCTTGACAGCCGATAGTAGGGAATAGAAGAAAATGAGGCAACGGATACATGCTCAGTCTCAGCACTTCGTAGTAAAGTTCCATAAAAGCAACACGCCACATTTTGAAACGAAAGCATATATGTCGGTACTCCCTTAATATGAAGAAGGTGTGTCTCGAAATGTATGTTGGAAGATACATCCAAAAACCTAAGCATCACTTGACAGCCTCAATCATTTTCTAAAGATAGCAGAAGCGATAACATTTCAAATCCGTCGTGTTTCTCCTAAGCACAACATGATAATTATCAATACAATCATGATTATCCTAAATCATTTCTGAAGAATCCTATTGAATAGTTCAACCACAGATAGCATAATACCTTTTTTATCCTATCAAGTTCAATTTGGTTTCTGGACTCTATGGTTTCCTGTTATCTATGGTTCAATCGTTCAATCTATACATTCCAGTGAGCCTTTTGCTTATAAGGTTTAAAATGTCATCTCTTATATTTATAAGTAATGTCCCCTTGTCTTCCTATTCTGCACATAGCACTGAGGTACTTACCACACACAGATGATGAAAACAATGAAAGACAGGCAAGAATGACTGGAATGACATCTGAAAAAAGCACAAAAACGGAATTAGGAATTATCAAAGATATGAGACCCAAAACACAGGTAGAACACAACAAAATGTATGTGCGTTGAATGAGTATCGTAGCTACAATTATTACGTTTTGTAATTACTTAGAAAAGTATGCCTGTCAGTGCCTTGAAATATGAGGCCTTCAAAAGTGTACCGGATGGATAACATAGCCTGTCATTCCCTTCTTATTGATGAAAAATCCCATGCCAGCTTCCCACCTCAAGCGGAGCTGTAAAGTAGGATCACTATTCAAGCATTAGAATACAACTCCTCAGCATATTAATCAAATGTAACGCCTATGACAAGGATATGACACCCCAGCAACTTACAAACCTTTGTGCTTTCCGTAACAGCATATCACAGCTGCTTCAGTCGCAAGCTAAAATGTTGGAGACCATATCAACTCCGTCCTGAACGTGGTAAGGAAATACAATTAAATCATTATCAGGCGGTAAAACCGAATGCTGAGTGATAGCTTATCCTTCACTACTGATTTCGACATTTTAACATTTATCTAGCTTTTGCTTGTTTTGGTGATAATTTTTGTGTGATATATATATATATATATATATATAATATTATTTTACAAGAACACAACACCAAAAAGTTTGGATGATTTCATGCCCAAAATTTCTGAACCGCTTTATAAGGACATTCTGTTAAAAGCCATACCTTCCTTTGCACATGCATCTGACACCGTATATCAGTGCTATGTATGTTGACTCACAATACTGAAGGTCGGTGGTCGGATTGACCTTGGCACAATTCGACGGGCCAAAACGGTCGGTTGGTCACCCGATAAAATCCCAAACAACACTTTAACTGAAAATTTATGTCAGCCAACAAGTGTGAGAACCACCGAAAGAACCACCGATCAGACGCAACGGTCGATCATTTCGAAATCGTCGCACCTCATCCCACGTGAACCAGACTCCTGTCCTCAATAACATCCCTCACCCTCCCCCTCGCTGCATTGAGGCGGGCCTCGGTCTGTGGCCGCGGGCGGTAGCGGTCACGTGACCCCGGCGGCGGTGGATCTGGTGAGGGCATGTCCCAGTGCTCGTCAGGTCGGGTTACGTAGTGGTGTGTTTGTAAGTGCAGCAAATCTAGATCAGGAGGCTTGGATACATAACTTAAGACTTCCAGTGAGGGAGCATTTCACAGAGGCAAAATGACTCTTCTGAAGGTAAGCATGACGCTGCGATTATTGCAACATTCCTTCCATTCATTTTCTGCATTTAAGCTTCTGACGAAACGCTGAAAAATGAAATGTCCACACGGATTGCTTCTCATTTTAAATTTCGTTATTTCTTGATGCAATCTAAATCCGCGCAGAAGCTAACAGAGTTACGTAAACATAAGGTGGCATTGGATAGCCTCTGCACGCGACCTTTCCACAGCTGCCTGTCGCCACCGATGCCGCTTGGCAGTGGAACGCAAGCTGTGGCTGGGATAAGCTACTGGCTGCTCTTTACCTGTGTTGACAGACCCGCACATTATTATAACATTTTCTCTTATCTGGGAGATAAATCTATGTTCACCTGAGTACTACGATACTGGGTCACCCGCGTGGGAAAGTAAGTCAACACTGAATAAGCCGCGTAAAGGAAAAAGTTGTACATTCCAAGCCAGCATTCACGCGCCGCCAGTGTACAAGCATGCCACGCAGGCGTAGCCGACTTGTGGCCCGATCTCAGCAGACTGGGTACAGGTGGGCTGTCAGAGTTGGCTGCGGCTCGCACGAGAAACAATACGGCCCACAGGTGCCCAGCTGCCCCAGCAGTAAAACAGGCCAGGTCTGGCCCAGTGCCACCCCGACGACAGAGCAGAATTCGCCTCACAAAGAGCACCCTCAGCCGCAGGAAAACGTGGAAATGTTTGTCGCAGATAAGTCGCGTCTGTGGACCCTGCTGGTGGTCCTGGCTTGACTGCCGGTGGTTTCTTTTGCAATGACTCATGAATATCGAATTGGTCATAAAGTGGGCTATTTTTCTGGTTGCTCACATGTAGTCAGTCACCTGTCCCTTGGTCCGTGATTTTGATGGTGCGTTGAATGTGAATGCTTGCATAATACGGCGCCAGGTGCCGTAAGATTCCTGTGACAGCATCGTCGTCACATATTTTCACTGGCGCCCTGCAGAAGCGTAAATGACCCAGGGAATCAATCAAACCATATACAGAAAACAAAATCACGCGAATATCTAAGAACCATTGTTGTTCTTACAAATTTGATGCCACTTTGACTTTTGGCTTTTCATCATTGAGTCCTTAAAATTTATTAGCTTCAAAAGCGTGTTAAAACTAGGGATCAATAGCATGGAAAACAAGAAGCACGCGTTTCGAGGCACTACCTGGTCGAATCCCTCATGTACTAAATTCACTCACTGATTCACTAAAAGCTGAATCTCAGAAATAAGAAACATTTAAACTATAGCCACCGACTACAGTGGCCGTGAGAGATAGAGATAAATATTACATTGGAAATAACAATGTAACAAAAAAACGAAAACAAAACAGGCGGCTATGAACGTTAAATATTTTACCAGTAGTATAATTTTCGAGGGGGAGGAAATTTACTAGGACAGCATAAACCACCCGAAAGCACATATACAGTGCTGAGACGGCTGAAGACAGCTCAGACAGTGTATTTATTCCGGTGACGGGTCTGACTGGCCGGGCTTATCCCAACAGACCCCGTGTCAGAGACGGTCGGGGGATGATTCCTCCCAATCTCTTGTCAGACAGCACCCTAGCCAGCCAAGAAGGGTAGCGATGCCTAACGACGTGCCAATCAGTGCCACGGGTCAAGGCCCCGTAAACCCAGGCATCTGGGACCAGCTTCTGTTCTAGCTAGGGTTCTGACTAAACTTCAAGAATATTTCAACAGAGGGCACTGCCAACAATGGCCTGATGTAAACTGCCTGCCAAGGTTCGGAAAATCTTTCACGTGTTTCAAAAAGCTTAAAATAATAAGAAACACAGTATTGATAGAAGTAGACAATGGCCCCCGTTATCTAAACACAGTTACGCAAATCTTGCGAATACAAAAACATTGCTGGATATGGCAGTGCTTGGAGAATGGCTTTAAGTTGAGAAGATGTTTAATAGCCTGTTTGGTTGAATCCTGAATGCCAAACTGGAGCAAATATGCATATTGACTGGGGTTCTACATTCGGGCACAACTCTTCATCAAAATCAGCATAATACAGTTGGTACAATCACAAACGTCGTGGTCATCTGTGATTTTACCTATGCTGATTCTGATGAAGGGCTGAGCCCGAATATATAATCCCAGTGTGTTAGCTCCATTTTACATCCGGGATTTTGAGGAGGCCCGGTCATTAAACATCTTGTCTACAAATACAAAATCATTATCGACTTGATTGCGAAAGTGGTGATTGGCAAGCGGAGAGGTGACCATATGCCCCAGTACTTACTGGGTTGCAATGGCTCAGTGCAGAGCAGCTGGTGCAACACTCCAATCGTGTGCGGTGTACCAGGCCATCCAGATTGGTCAACCACTGTCCATTGCCAACACCATCAAAACGAGAGGAGAGGGAGAGAGTGGACATGACAACACGAACATGACGCAAGACAATGAAACCAACTGACTCTGTCACGCATCAGGACAGAAGCGGGGAGGTAAAGACTGTTATTGCAGCGTTTGACTCTTTAACGAGCTGAGTTCGAAAGAGCAAGGCGTTTAGAGACACGTTGGTTACTAGGCAGTGAGGATACATATTTAGGCGTTATGTCGCACTGTTTTATGGTCACGGTTCCTATGTTTTAGTAGAATATTTCATATCTCTTACTCTGTTCTTGTTCCTGGCTCATTTGGGAGCACTTCTCGAGGTCTTATAATGGGAAATTCCATCGTGAGAATCTGCATCAGTGTGGATCCTAGATGAAATACACATGAATGTGAATCACATCACCCCAAAAACACTGCAGTTACAGAACAAAAATATGGCGGCCACCTTGCCTGTCTTCTCATGGCAGATAGATGTGATACACTTTGACGTTGAGTCGTGATGATAGACGTCTCATGTTGTTCAAGTCCATCAATTAAGGGTGCTCTGTTTGGACCAGGGGGTCGTGTCGGTGGTGATGTAGCTGAGATCAACACCACATGGTGTGTTGATGGCCGCAGATCATGGCTTTGATATGAAATATACAATAGTAAATTTAGCATACCTCACACTGAGGCTGGGGAGGGCGTTCCTTTTTAGATATTCTAAGTCACCATAGAAAAACGTAAACATCCAAGTAACGCTTTTTATGCCCACGTGTAAACTTTGACAGCACTGCGGCTGACTCCGGAAACCTTTGCGTTACGTTGTTATTGGATGGCCGCGTTCCAGAAGCATCCTACGCTAAAAATCTTATCTACCTCAAAATTATTCTTAGGACCAGCAAACATCCAGATAAAAAAGCTGAGTGAATCGAAATGAGGTGCCGTCGTCCAGGAATTAATGACGTAGTGCTTTCCTGACCGTTAATGCAAGCTGTATATATTTATCCTGATCAGGTATTCATGTGATTGGTTTTATGTGCAGCTAGGGGGTTTTATAAGTGAATATGTGTGATGTTATATTAGGTGAAAGTGATGGATTGTATTTTAGAATCATAACATGTATTCATTCATTCATACGAAAACAAAAATACAATACACGCTACAACAAATGGAAACAACAGATATGCAGACAGAATAATCCGTGGATGACAGCGCCGGGGCTCAGGAACGATGGGTAGGGACCCGCCATTTTCTCTTGAAGGGCTTTTAAAATGTTCCGAAAGTGGAGCAGTGTGATATGACTGCGATGGTTAAGAACAATATTTTTTTCAGCATGCCAACAAGTTAGATGTGCTACTTTTGACATCGATCCAACCTCGCACGAAGTGTTCCTGTTCGTGCCTGTGTTTTTATGGTCTCTTGACGGAGAGCTGTGCTCAAAGAATTAATGCGTAAAACTTCCTTTGTATTTTCTATATGTGAGGATACGATTATTCTTCTACTATTATCGATTAAATTTTCCTTGCGGCAAGACCCTCCGCGCCATTTGTAACATTTTAATAACAATTGGTATAACAGCTTCACAGTAGCAATTCTTATCAAGTACAGGATAAGTGAGCTACGTTATAGTGACATTTGATTTGACTAGCGCCTCAATTCGGCTGTCAGATTCAACAGTATTTCTACGAGTTGACGCGCTGAAATCGTGCTCAGAGGTAAGAAAACTCCTGATCCTGCCACCCTAGTTAGGGAAAATTCCAGTCTACCAGAATTTGGAATACTTTCATAGCCGAAGGTGATACCCCTTGAGGTACAAATAGTCCCTTCAATTAAATATGGTATCAAAAAGTAGTACCAAATTGATTTGTTTTGTTGGATGGAGATATTCATTTCCTATTTCTTAAGACTCTAAAATCCATCCTCGTTGGGGACTTTTTCTGTCTTGGGTTAGCAAATTTTGTCCGTCGGAGAAAGTACATAGTTTTCTGAGCTCATGCTGATTATACACATAATCGAAAATTAATACTGGCTTCTTAACCCGCGCCCCGGTGGGCCTCCGAGCCACCTTCGCCAAGGTGGGAGGTGTTTGAACGCCCCCTCCGAACTCGGCCCCTATGTGGGACAGCGAAGAAACGCCAACGCTGGTGGATAGCTCATACAAATTCATGACGAAACTATATAGTCACTTTTTGGCTTAGGTTAATATTGAGGTCATGACAGGTCAAAGAAGTTGGCATTTTCAACAAAGTTTTTGGGCTCTAGCATCTGACAGAGTTGAGTTAGAATCATTTTATAGGCACCATTCGCTTCCTCTGGTCACGGCGAATCGAATGATGAATAATATGACCATATTAGGTAAAAACACAAAAATGACCTGACCTCAGGTCAGGTCACGGTTACATTTTGACCTAGCATAGTCAATATGCATATCAATCGACTTGCAATAGCATTCCAAACGCAACGGTACAAAAAAAAAGCTGTATCATCATTTCATGCAAACTTATTTTCCTAAGTCTGAAAACTGCTTAAGTACCTCCAGATGGCCTCTTAGATGTCACAGGTCAAAAATTGCAACACTAACCTGGAAAAGGGCCCAGGATACTTCTATTTCGAGAATATGGAGGTATTATCAGCTTTATCTACACAAATACAGCCCGATTTCTGTTTTTCCCATGTATTTCCAATGGAGAGGTCATGGTCTGTACTTGACCTTAAGCCATCGATATGAAAGATCCCGGAACAGGTTTTGTAGAACTCGACTGGGCCATTATGTAACATAAGTTTCAATTCGATAGATTCACACATTTCCTATTTATGCCACCTTAAGCATTTTTTAGGTGAGGTCACTTGACCTGCACTGGCGACCTGACCTAAGATGACTCAAACTTAACATTTTGGGTAGAGTTGCGAAATCAACCAAGAATAAGGTGTGCCAAGTACGGCGAAGCTTCGCGCCGTCGTTTTTTTCGTGCCGCCGGAAAAACCCGTGGGGGGAAGTTCAAACACCCCCCACAGGTGGGAGGGTTAAACTTAGTGTTTATAGACAAAAGTAATTTCACGTCGGAATGCGCATTGAAAAAGCACTGGAGAAAGATGAAATTGAGAAAATGAATTTGTAATTCAAAAGCTATAAACGTACCAGTGAATATCAACCAGACCAAATAGGACATTTCACCCGGCAGCAGTCCTGAAAAACCGTTTTTGTAAACTGCAGGGAAAAATATAGTTCTAAGCCTACTTCAAAAACTTGCTAGAAGTATGAAGTATATGCTGAAGGGTGTCGAATATTTTCTGTTATAAACGTTCAGATAGTGATGATGCGTGACTGAAGAAGCAGACCATGATGTCCTGACAGAAGGAATGACACGGCTTCCACACATTCTGACAGCTCATCGCTTACGTAAATGACAGCTCATTGGCTTCCCTCATTGCTCTCATAAGATAACGCAGGTGAAATACCTCGACGTAGAGCGTGGGGTACGGCGGGTCATGCGTTCTCTGGATTGTCGTTGTTAGTGCACGATGGCCTTTACCTACCTTGGAATTTTCAATTTTTCACATATCTAAACGCGTTGGGTCTCAGCCCTGATCTAATTCAATCCATTACAAGAATCCGGGGTCAAATCATTCGGTTCAGAAAAGAGGTGCAAACGCCTATTTTGTTCTGTTCTTTACGTTAAGCGCTTGCGAGTCGGCTCAAGCGATGGTTAGGTTAGTGAATTATAGAGAGGCCATTCATGACTCCCGCCTCCATTTGATGCCAACGGCTGTCGCCAAGAAGATACTTCGGGTTGGCAGTTTTGCCTCCCACGTGGTCGATATGTCATACACAAGGGTGGTTCCCGATGAGGCGGTAGTTAGCGTCGGAGAAAGGGAGCCGGAGGGGACCTGCCGGCCCGCTCTTCATCTCAAAACCTCCAATGTCAGCCACTTTGGCAACAGTGTGAAAGTTTAGCAACAAGGATGCCTGGAAGGTAGAAAAAGGCTAAAATGTAACAAGTTTTTGCACCTTGAGTTGGAGTTTCTCTACAGCAAGAGCCTGTTTGCTTCTTGAGTAGGAATTTCTCTACAGCAAGAGGCTGACAACTTGTTGACACCTCACTTTTTCATAGCGCAACACTTGTGCCGTGTAGAGGGATCAAAGCTGCCAAAGAAACTTCCTTCAGTTTGATAAAGGAAAGTGGGAAATCTGATGTCCGATTAGGCCAGGAAAAGAAAGTTACCAGGAAAGTTGAGATTTCAAAAATGTGGGTACAAAAAATCCCCGGTACCGCCGGGCTTACGCATCCAAGAGATCAGACATTGTGCACAACATTCCAAGGAGAATGCTAGCTGTGTTTGCACACCAGCACTGCACTGCAGAAAACAGGTTCGAGAGATGTGTGCTAAAGCGCAGCTGAGTAGTATTAGCGTAGGTTAGCTAGTATTTGCCAGACCTTGCCAGACCTTGCACCTGAATGCCCTTCTGCACCCTTTTTATTGTTTCATTATCATTCTTTTTTTCCTTACACCTTTTCTTAGCGAATACACTTAAACCTTAAGAACAGTCAAGATGTTGGCCAAAGTCTGTAAGTAAGTTCCGGAAATGCCGACGGAAGGAAAAGTGATTCTAATACAGCATTACAAAATACAACCGTGGAAGGTATTTGATCCCGCATGTGTAAAATGAATCGTCCCTGTAGGAGTGAGTACTGGAATGCAAAACTTGTGCACGAGCCAGGGACGGATACCGGGGGGCGTATGAAGAGCACGGCCGTCTCCCTTCTCTCTTAGGTCTGTGGAGGCGCCCAAACACCATTGAAACACATGCATGTGTTTCTTCATGGAAGTGTGCGATACAGACGCTTTAAAATTGAATTCAGAAAGGGACCAGAGGGGTCTTGTTTTCTGGCCTTTTTATACACGGACAGCTGCGGACTTCCGTTTGACTATTTGCCCCCCCCACTCCTTCTTTCCAGACGACGGAGTTCCTCCTGCCAAATATGATCTGTTACTTCCCAATGTTACTCATAATGTAAAACAAAAGATGACCAAATTCAGGAGTTTTATTGAGCACCTGCATTTGGCCGTGTGTGTCATGTATTTGATAAAATTAAACGTGCTTGTAACGGCCTAAAATACATCTCTTTACGCCGGTACACACATGTTAACTCACCGAATACACGTAGAGTCCGCAGTAAGTGAAGTCGGCTATGAGTCCATCGACTTCTGCGGCGTCTCACACCATGCACCGGAAATATTCGACTGATTGACACTCCTGGTTCCACCATAGTGTGCTTGGAGCTAGAGTCACTGAATCTCCTTCGACAGGTCATCTCACCACTGGGGTCGTCTGTGACTGGTAGCTCCATTCGTCGATGATTACCCAACAGATCGACACCTAGGTTCACTCTAGCGCTGCCGGTGGGGCAGGCTGCGCCGAGCTGGGGCGCCGGGCGTCGGCTGTGGTCCTGCCTGCCGTCAGTCGGTTTGTCGGCCGCAGTAGCGGCAGCACGGCCCCCTCTGGCACGTGGCCGCGCTTCCACAGCAGCCACGCCGCCGCGGCGCCGCAGCGCTGCCAACTCGTACCCACCGCCGGCGCCGCCCCTGCCACTCAGCCCAGCGGCAACAGCCAACACACTGCTGAGGAAAACCGGCGCCCGCCCAGATCCGGAGTACTAGCCAGAAACCGTTCAGAGCTCTGAGTCTTTACACTCCGGCCGACGGAAACTAATCCCGCTGGAATGAATGGTCGCGCTAGAAGGGATTCCAAGGCGTTGGCGTGTTGGGGAGATTCCGAGCAGGGACGGGATTACTGATGTCGTCGGCGGCTCCGGCTACGCCGCCGGCGGCGCCGAGACAGCGGCTGTTGGCAGCGGCCGAGCTCTGCAAATAGCCGGCCGTTGGCTGTCTGTGGTCGGCAGGGGCGCGCCCAGCGCTGCCTCGTCTCCTTGTGCGCACCACCGCCCGCACAGTCACAGTCACAGAACCGGCCCTGGGCACGAACGGCTAGCTGTTGCGAACGGATTTCTGAACTCGCAGAAGCTTTGCCGCTCCCTGGCCCCTGGTGATCTGGCCAGATTACCTGGTCGCCTCCCCTGGCGCTGTGCGGAGGCTCCCGTCGCGGTCGACGCCAGTGTCCCCACACATGCGGAGGAGGGTCAGAAGCCCCGGCCTGGAGTGCGCATGCGGTCCGGCCTTCATCCAAAAGCGGGACTAGAATTGTGACATTCAGGAATTCGTGTTGGTCTGAATTGTTGATCGTGGTGAAGTTTTACCGTTCAAGGAATCACTAGAATGTGTGTGATGTATCTCGATATGTTATAATGGTACCTCTGAATGCTAACCTTCCGTGTTGAGATTTATGTCAGATCTCTTATTTGTGTGCGGATTAATATCGTAAAGTAGTTTTATTTTCATATTAATTCTAGCCCTGATAGTTTTATTATAATCAAAGCTGCTGCCAGGCTAAGTGCCTACTAAATTCACACTTGAAATATTTTGCACAGAATTCGTCAGCATTTTTTTCGACCGGCACAAGAAGACAACGCATGGAGATGGCCTACCGACAAGAATCTGGTCAAACTAAGAAGCCGATTCTGAGGTCCTCAGGGTATTGATGCAAGGGATTACCGCTTTATACAGCTGCTTCTTGGACACCTTTTTGCTTACAGGAATTGTTTTTTAGCCTCTTCCTGACAGATGCTCCTCAAATGTGACCTTAATGAACCTCTATTATCGATATTTCTGAGCAACAAGACCTTTAAGTAACTAGTTTCCAAACCAATGAGTATTGAACCCGTTTTCCATATACATGTAAATAATATTTTTTTGCGAGAAACCCATTGCAAATACATCATTTTTAATGTCAGCTGGGGCCATTAGCTATATTCAGATTAGGTGACGTGGTTGTCGTGGTTCAAATACGGATGGGGTTGGAAATGCTTCAATCATGCCACCGACCAAACTTGTGACTTCCATTTAATTTATAAACGGGCATGTGGGTATAACACGTATAGAACACGCATGTGCGTATCACGCGTAAGCTTTTTTGTCAGCGAAGGAAAGCGCTGGATTTCTAATCAGTGGGACATTTTGTAATACTGCTTTCAGGTAGTCAACCATTATGCGACGATGCGGAAAGCTTTGCAGTTTTTATTGGTTTTGAAAAGACGGCCATCCATCAATACACATCGTACAGTCGGTCAGGCAGAACTACCCACTTCAGTCAGCCGAGACAGTCGCACAACAGCCCACGCACTCAGGTTGGGATAGTGTTCGTCATAGCCAGAACAAAACAAACAACTCCCGCAAGACACTGGGATAAAAGTAGCAAAAAACTATGATGGAATGGACAGTGAGCATAATTCGTCTTTACAAAGACGCATCAAAAGCATTATAGTAAATTGGCATTTTCGAGAACTAAAATCAAAGGTAAGAACAAAGGTTGGAAACCATGAAAACATGGGTAAAAGTGAGATGAAAACATCAATAAAGCTATTGGAATGATTCAAAATACCTGATCAAAACAAATCCGTTTGCAGACAAGTCCACTGATAGTAATACAATTTATAGGGGAAAAGGCCAATGGCGAATATCCTACAAAGCACGGTTTTACGTCTCCTCCATCTCGCCAAAGATTATCACAGCTCCTCCACCGACAACGAACAATATCAATCAGCAGTCACTCAATCTGAAGCGAAACACAGGCATGCTACAAAACAGCCCTTCAGCTCAACATGTTCTACACTGTGAGGATTCCCTATCCATATCACGTCACAAGCCACTGCATTGCTTGCGACAGGCCCATTCGCATCCAGTACGAAATCTACGTTCTTTCAGCTGGGTACGACAGGGCCAATGTTCAAGTCTTTGACCACATTAATTTATTTACACGCAATATTTACTCCTGCACCACGCAATGCTGCATAACTACGCCACAGCGTAAGTACTCCACGTAGCAGCCTACATGCGTAGGGTTAGTAACATCTCCAGACATTTGCGTCTTACAGGTGTCAATAAATTATCACATCCATAAAAAGGGAGCCCTGAAGCTGAACCGCCCTTTTTGTTCATAAGCTTTCCTTTGACGGATCATATTGCTCCAATCTGTCTCGCGCCCGAATCATTTGCTTCTGCAGGTCTAGCAGATACCGATCACAAGTAAGCAACACGATTATACCCAGCTGTGGTCCCTCGGCAACCATCAGTCGGCCTCAAACTTGCACAACACACGACATTATACAGAGTAAACCCTGCACAAGTGTACACACACACACACACACAGTCTACAAAACACATATCAGTATACAGTTTATGACTATGAGCCGTCTTTCAAGTTAAGCGCAAGGTACTGTTGATGCAGCCGCTGCTTGCAGAACTCGTAGAACTCGATTTCATGCGTGAAGTTCTTCCGCACGATGTCTTTGACGTAATCGGCCACCGGGGGCTTGTATGTGTTCCTGTTTACCTTCGTGAACTTCTTTTCCTCTGAAACAGATCAAACGTGATCGTTGGCTACAGACAGCAACTTATATTACGGCCTCTATGGAAAATCGGGCAGTACGTTAACGGGCTTGAATATTTATTTATAGGCCACAACACTAACCGATACGAAGACAAATTAGCAATCTTACCCATGGTGAAATGACAGGCCCCTTTGCCAAATGTCTTGCTTCGCCCCTTCCCTAGGAAATAGTCTGGCAGAAAATGGGAGTGCAATACTGTTAAATCCGGACTACCTGCCTAAATCTATACATTTCATAGTGATCTTCCAAATAAGACAAACTTTATGACATATCTTTATTTTTACCTATCTATATTCACATAGACTGTCATTAGGGACAAGCGCCGCCCCAGGAAGTGTACGATGAGACGTTGCGGACAAAACTACCTTTAAAACAAGAAAAACCACACTCTTGAAACTATGGAGACCCTCTCCGTCGGTGGAAATTTCGGTCCTGTTAGCCGCCACCGTCCTTCAGGAAAATCCTGGATCCGCCGCTGGTCAGGGGCGTAGCCAAGGGGGGTGGCAGGGACAGCCACCCCTCCCTCCCCTGAGGGCCCGAAGGGCCCCCGTGAAGACACGGGCCGCGCAAAGTGCGGCTCACCCGCACTATGCTCTGTGGCCAAATTTGAAATTTCATTCCAGACAGGCCCCTCGTAAGCCCTCTTCAGCACTCCATTCTGTAACAAGCAGGGCCCTTTTTACCCATCAGGGCCCTTTTGGTGCTGTCGCAGGGGCCCTTTTCGGGGCGCCCCCTGAGCGAAATCCTGGCTACGCCTCTGCCGCTGGTGGTAGTGGTAGGGTTACGTGTAAAACCATGGCCAATTCTAAGATGTAGATGGTTGAGTCAGGGCCAGTTGTTCTGGCTCTAGCTCAGCTCCGTCTCAGCGGAAATTCGGCTCATTTAAGAAGGTCATTTCCTGGACCTGACTCAACGAAACTGCGGAATGTCGCATCTATAAAAAACTGTACCTCGTACTTCTGATTCACCCAGTTCAGACAAGAAGTCAAGATTTTAAACTCGTTCGGATAAGGCTATCAATAAATCTGATCATAACGCAAGGCAAGCTGTCAAAAGGGCTGAGAAGTTTTGACCATTGGCTATTTTTTGCCAGTTCATATCGTGGATAAAACTGGATGATCAAAAATTATTTCATTTTCTTGGTTAGCAGTTGCCAAATCTTATAAACTTCGGGCGAAAGCTGCCCTAAGTGAAATACAATTCGCAAAAATGGCCCCATGAGTAGGGGACAATCAGTAAGAATGTGTAAGAAGTGGAAAAATTTCTGCCTAAGATTAAAGACTTAACTTATTTGTGTGTGAATTATTTTTGGGGGAAGCGACTGGGAAGCCTTACGAAGTAGGCAGAACGCCCAGGATAGCGGACGTCTCCCCACCATTTGGGTGGCGGCAGTCCTGTGTGTACTGACCATTGTAGAGCTCGGTGGCGCCGCCGAAGAAGCGCGGGATGTAATGCTCCAGCACCGCCAGCGTCTTGTTCATCTGCTCCAGCACCCCCACCACCGCGTAGTACTTCTCCACGTTACGCTTGGCACGCTGCAGCGCCACCTCTGAGTTGAAGGCTCTGAGGGGTCGGGGCGAGGGCGCTAGGTCACCTTCCGCGATGTATAGCCGGACGTGGGAGAAAGAGGGGGAGGAGGTGACGTCGACAGAGTCATGGCGCTACAACTCGTGAGCGCCAGTTGCAAAAAGATCAAAGCAACGTGGAACGAAAGCAAATGTAAACAGCAGTCCCATTCAGCCAAACTCTGTAATACTCTAGCATTTTTCATTACTACTGTTTCATATCACCGCGACACTCATCACACTGAACTTCTTTATAAAGATATTAAACTACATCAGAAGGTAAATACGGTTTAAATATGGCACTGCAAATGTAGACAGAGACTGGCACTCCGGGAAACCCGGTGCAGTCACACTGAGAAACACTGGCACTCAGGAAACCCGGTGCAGTCACACTGAGAAACACTGGCACTCAGGGAATAATCCGGCTTAGTCAGGGGCATAGCCAGGATTTCGCTCAGGGAGGGGGCGGTGCCCCGAAAAAGGCCCCTGCGACAGCGCCAAAAGGGCCCTGATGGGTACAAAAGGCCCTGCTGGTTACATAATCGTGTCCTCAGGGGCCCTTCGGGCCCTCAGGGGGGGCGGCTGTCCCTGCCGCCCCCCCCCTGGGCTCAGTCACCATGAGAAATACTGTCACCAGGGTAATCAGGTACAGTCACACACTGCCACCCCGGGTAATAGGTACAGTCACACAATGTCACTCAGGGTAATCAAATACAGTCACACACTGTCACTCAGGGTAATCAGGTACAGTCACACACTGTCACTCAGGGTAATCAGGTACAGTCACACACTGTCACTCAGGGTAATCAGGTACAGTCACACACTGTCACTCAGGGTAATCAGGTACAGTCACACACTGTCACTCAGGGTAATCAGGTACAGTCACACACTGTCACTCAGGGTAATCAGGTACAGTCACACACTGTCACTCAGGGTAATCAGGTACAGTCACACACTGTCACTCAGGGTAATCAGGTACAGTCACACACTGTCACTCAGGGTAATCAGGTACAGTCACACACTGTCACTCAGGGTAATCAGGTACAGTCACACACTGTCACTCAGGGTAATCAGGTACAGTCACACACTGTCACTCAGGGTAATCAGGTACAGTCACACACTGTCACTCAGGGTAATCAGGTACAGTCACACACTGTCACTCAGGGTAATCAGGTACAGTCACACACTGTCACTCAGGGTAATCAGGTACAGTCACACACTGTCACTCAGGGTAATCAGGTACAGTCACACACTGTCACTCAGGGTAATCAGGTACAGTCACACACTGTCACTCAGGGTAATCAGGTACAGTCACACACTGTCACTCAGGGTAATCAGGTACAGTCACACACTGTCACTCAGGGTAATCAGGTACAGTCACACACTGTCACTCAGGGTAATCAGGTACAGTCACACAATGTCACTCAGGGTAATCAGGTACAGTCACACAATGTCACTCAGGGTAATCAGGTACAGTCACACACTGTCACTCAGGGTAATCAGGTACAGTCACACACTGTCACTCAGGGTAATCAGGTACAGTCACACACTGTCACTCAGGGTAATCAGGTACAGTCACACACTGTCACTCAGGGTAATCAGGTACAGTCACACACTGTCACTCAGGGTAATCAGGTACAGTCACACAATGTCACTCAGGGTAATCAGGTACAGTCACACACTGTCACTCAGGGTAATCAGGTACAGTCACACACTGTCACTCAGGGTAATCAGGTACAGTCACACACTGCCACTCAGGGTAATCAGGTACAGTCACACACTGTCACTCAGGGTAATCAGGTACAGTCACACACTGTCACTCAGGGTAATCAGGTACAGTCACACACTGTCACTCAGGGTAATCAGGTACAGTCACACACTGTCACTCAGGGTAATCAGGTACAGTCACACACTGTCACTCAGGGTAATCAGGTACAGTCACACACTGTCACTCAGGGTAATCAGGTACAGTCACACACTGTCACTCAGGGTAATCAGGTACAGTCACACACTGTCACTCAGGGTAATCAGGTACAGTCACACACTGTCACTCAGGGTAATCAGGTACAGTCACACACTGTCACTCAGGGTAATCAGGTACAGTCACACACTGTCACTCAGGGTAATCAGGTACAGTCACACACTGTCACTCAGGGTAATCAGGTACAGTCACACACTGTCACTCAGGGTAATCAGGTACAGTCACACACTGTCACTCAGGGTAATCAGGTACAGTCACACACTGTCACTCAGGGTAATCAGGTACAGTCACACAATGTCACTCAGGGTAATCAGGTACGGTCACACACTGTCACTCAGGGTAATCAGGTACAGTCACACACTGCCACTCAGGGTAATCAGGTACAGTCACACACTGTCACTCAGGGTAATCAGGTACAGTCACACACTGTCACTCAGGGTGATCAGGTACAGTCACACACTGTCACTCAGGGTAATCAGGTACAGTCACACACTGCCACTCAGGGTAATCAGGTACAGTCACACACTGTCACTCAGGGTAATCAGGTACAGTCACACACTGTCACTCAGGGTAATCAGGTACAGTCACACACTGTCACTCAGGGTAATCAGGTACAGTCACACACTGCCACTCAGGGTAATCAGGTACAGTCACACACTGTCACTCAGGGTAATCAGGCACAGTCACACACTGACAGGTCAGCTGTGACCGGCGTCGGTAACATGACCATGTCAAACTCGACAGTCGGTGCGAATGGGGGGGGGGTGCTGAACAACAGCACCGGTGGTGTAGCGGGTGCTCTCTCCTACTGAGGCACCTCAGACGTCTATGAGCGGTGCATCGGGCGCTCTCTCCTACTGAGACACCCCAGACGTCTATGAGCGGTGCATCGGGTGCTCTCTCGTACTGAGACACCCCAGACGTCTATGAGCGGTGCAGCGGGTGCTCTCTCCTACTGAGGCACCTCAGACGTCTATGAGCGGTGCAGCGGGTGCTCTCTCGTACTGAGCCACCCCAGACGTCTATGAGCGGTGCATCGGGTGCTCTCTCCTACTGAGCCACCCCAGACGTCTATGAGCGGTGCATCGGGTGCTCTCTCGTACTGAGACACCCCAGACGTCTATGAGCGGTGCATCGGGTGCTCTCTCGTACTGAGACACCTCAGACGTCTATGAGCGGTGCAGCAGGCGCTCTCTCGTACTGAGGCACCTCAGACTTCTATGGCGTAGTGACGTCAACGTCATGCGACTGGTCTGTGAATGTGTATGGTGAGCTGTGCGGCTAAGGATGAGGCGGAGTCAGTTTGCTTACAGTTTAACGTTATTAGGAGAGGCAGGGCTTACCTAGTTTATGGCTGGCTGATAGGTGTGCTTAGGAAAGTAGGGTCAGGTTTACCCGCTACCATGGGTCACTGGCTGAGGCTCATCAAGCTTCGCAGCACCACTAAGGTGCTGAAAAATTGCACGTTTAACCAATTGAAGTGTAATTACGTACGTGTGCAATTGCGGACACCTACGTCGTTTAGCTGCGTAGTACCGGCCTATTGGGATACTTTCAGTCTGCTCTTGACTGACTGCCCTTTTCAAACTGCCGCGCTTCTCAACTAAGGGTTCTGAACTTGTAGACTCCTGCAATTTTATAACTTTGCATTATTTGGTGCAGAAACTAGATCATTAGCCAACTTGGAAGCTGCACTTCCTAATCAAACGCCCTACTCTGCAGGCTGTGTTTATCCGACCCGGTTAGACCCTTGAGCCCTGTCCGGACACCAGGCGGCGCTGTGATCACTTACGAGCAGTCCTCCTCCATTCCGCAGAAGAAGCCGATCATCCGGCGGTGGTCACCGACTCTGTCCTTCTTGTCGCCCGTGATGTAGCGACACTCCCAGTCGTGCGTCAGCACGCATGTCTCGTAGTCCTGTCACCATGATGCACTCACATCACACCGCCGGCAGCGACACGCAGTGAGCAAAACAAGAACTAGTGTTGCGCTGCACACTCGCCAGACGCGGGGAAAGCTGTTCCGCTTCATGTGCCGTTCGCGTCCAACAAAAAGTGAACATGAAACGGTTCACTATGTAACAGGAGGGGATTACGGAATATGCACGCAAGTGAAAGGATAAAAGCAAGGAGAATGTGAGGAAAAAGAACCGAGGCCGAGAGATAGCTGTTGCATGCAGTCACGTTCAAAGGCAAGTGAGTGGTACAAGAAGGCACCTCATCATGCCGCAACACCCCACTTCCTTTCACGATGTCATGCTTGTGACATGCTGCCACACCGTGAGAAACACACCCTCATGCTAGAAAATCATCCACGCATCTCATCTAAGGGCGCTGGGGCCCTTTCTATGGGCCGTGATTTTCTATAAGCTCAGTGATTGAAGTGCGTCCAGATGCACTGCCGGGAGGTGGTGTGAGTGATCTCAGCACTTACGTACAACCCCCTTCATTCCGCAGAAGAACTCAGTGAGCTGTCCGTAATCCTCGCGCTTACTGAGAGGCTTGTACGAACACTCTGGGTCCCCCGAGAGCACGCAAGTAGCGTAATCCTGTACACGGGTGGTGCCACCGACCAGGACCAGTTAGTAATGGGTGCTTCAAACTCATGTTGGCATTTGCCTGTCAGAGTTCAGAGGCTCGTTATGGACAAGAATCTGCTAGACCTACTTAGATTGAAAACAAAATACTTAATCGCAAAGGAGGTTGATTGATCATATGAAAAGCTGTTAATTGTTCTTCCATATTCGGAGATTTGAATGTGCTTCGTCATCACTGGCTCCAAATAAAACGCTATAGCCTTCCTTACAAATAAATACAAGCAGTTTAATTGTGCGCTGAAAATATCAGGCATGGCTGACCATATTTTCATCACCCTTGCTTAAACGGAGCGACTGGGGCCAAGGCCTCCACTCTCGGAAATTTGGGACCATCCTTCACTTTCCGCCGGGGACGAGTTTTCCTGAAAGTGGAATATCCAAAATGCTGGATTAAAGGACTAAATGTTTTTTTTGTTATTTCAGTGCAACGCTGTTTGCTAAAAAGTACTTTCTCTGCAGGTCAACTGAAAATTAACAGACAAGCCTTCCAATCACAACTTTTTCGTCCCTCGCGGGAAAATTGGTGTTAACGCGCCTGCTTGCCCATCGAGATCCTTTACCAATAAAACCCAATATCAATAAACCTGAAGCTTCTGAGGCAGTGAACGGTTTAGGGCATTTAACGAAAAAGATGAATTGCCAATTTTACTTTCTTGTTTTTCACAGGTTAACCAAAGAGCACCGGACTAAGAAAGGTCGATAGATGCATGCATGTATGTATATACAGAATAATCACTTCTGGCGCCATAAATCGCGATATTAAAGCACTGGATACAGACACGTACTATTGCAATCAAACTGTGAGGAAAAATGTTTGTTTTGAGGGTTAAAACAGGAAGCTATGCCCCATAACCGGGTCAAAGGTAACGCACATTGCAATGCAAACAGGCTACTAATGAATTGTCCAAACCATATTGTGAGTAAGACACGAAAACTATACCCCCAGGTATACACAAAGAAGGTGGATACAACACTTAGCACGACTGTATTAGTCATACTTCATCCGCATACATATTGGCTACGGTTGTATGAACACTTCAGGAAAGCTTCACTCACGAATCTTTGATCGATATGGAGGGAAAATTTTAGAAGGTTACGGACTGATATATCACCTAGGCCTGTTACATTTAAAACTCATGCTTTGGAATGGAAAGTATCACGCGGGAGCAATTGGAAGTGATGAAATACATTAGTTGGTTAGAAGGAAACAAAGCCCAGAAAGTTATTAGAGAATAGAGAACATCAGTCAAGGTATGTAGCCCGGCCAGACCAGCGGAGTTAATAGAACGTAAAGGAAACGGGAGGCGAAGGCAGAGTGACTCGAAAGATAAAAGCACACGACAAAATAAATAAAATGTCCTTTTACTGGCCCTGGGAAAACCAACAAATTACATTTTCCAGGACGCACGCTGATAACGGTGCGTAGCTAAGATACGTTTGTACATAAGGTAACAAGTACTCTCTACACTCCGCTTTCTTTAGAGCGTTTTGTGAGAATTATCATCTATCTGAGGGTAACGGCGGGCTCAGAGGGTTGCCATGGTTACTTTACAGCTTGTCTCTGTGCTACGCATCCGCCCGACTTCTGACCTTTCTGAGCCAGGCTGGATCAGGCAGGTCCAGCTCGGGGAAGGCCCGCTTCCTCTCCACGAAGTACCAGGGGGCGCGGACGTAGTAGTACCAGCTGATGATGCGCTCTACCGGGTCCCGCACCATGTTGAAGTAGATGGGTGGCGTGAAGTTGTACCTGCCGCAGCGCAAGGGAGCGTCGGGTGGACGTCCAAAAGAATGGCTCACATACAGTATATAAATATATAAATGGCATACGTACGTGCTATATAAATGTCATACGGTATGAAATCGCTTAGAAGTGTAAGTTGTGCAGTGTTCTATATGACTGTGCTTCCCAAATAGGCAAATGATGTAACAGCTAGCGTTATGGGGCAGGGGGCTCCTTACAATCATACGGTTTTGACCAAAAAGCTCAAATTGATCCATCTTTACTAATCTAATTACACGGCGTCATTTTCAGCACGTGTATGAGTCTGTGTGAGCTGGTACGGACAGGCCTAGGAAGGTGGTGGACAGGAAAATCAGCTCCTGACGTTGACAGACATACTACAAGGTAAGTTTACCCGTCAAACTGGGCCAACATCACGCTACGAGACAGAAATGGGCTGGTGTCATCGACATCCGGGAAGCTTTCAGTGGCTGGCATCAAATGGAACCCCGATGAGGCCCGAAACCTTTCCTTTTCAGCAATGCCGGACTGCTTTCTCAAGCCCCCTCCCCCACACACACACACACAATTACACATTCAGAAATACGTTTTTTTGTGGGGCAATGTAACCATACAATATACCCTAGCGAGTACCATCCAGCTTGTTCTGTTTAGCAGCCTCAATTTCATTTACACACTAAGATGTGTTAGTTTTGGGCTGAACAATAAAAAACGCCTCAGTTTACATTATTGCGTTTTCCGGCAGAGTGTGCTTATAAACTTGTCCTTTAACACCCTTGTGATTATGCTTATTTTCTACCTTTTAGCGACCGTTAGCTACAAACCTGCACATTAATTGCCACATGATTTGGAAAAATTAAATTGTCTGTACCATTCTTCATTTGATACTGGTGAACTGACAGAAAAGTCAAATCCTCTAGAGTGGCCAACCCCACCCTCTCGAGCGTTGCAAATGCCATGCTTATGTCATGGGTCTTTTTTGACGCGCTTAAGAAGGTGACTGGCCGCTTCAAAATTGACTTTCCATTTCATCATTCACTAGAACTTCTGTGAAGTCTGTTTGTTTTCAATATGAAACTTTGGATGGCGGTCCCGCTGGCACTACAAAGTTTCACTGGTGAGGCCCGAGCATCACGATGCAAATGTCTTGGAATGGGCAGTTCATTGAACTTTCTACGGAGAACAGTGGAAAGCTTCAGGTGCTAGCTCAGCCCAAGACCATCATTGCGAGGGCAAGCAAGGTGAAAGTGTTTTTTGTCTTCTTGCTGATGGCGGTGCTCACCGGCTGGGCAGTCAAACTTGCCAAGACCATGTCTGTGAGTATAAAGTTACGATGATTTGAGCCTGGTCTGTGTGGAAAGTTTGATTTCAAGTTTTGCTGGAAGTAAAAAGTGGCACCTTGGATTTTCTAGGGCAGGTGTTTTGTAATACGTTGTTTGTTAATTGTAAGCTTTTTTAAAATGCAACACTCCATAAGGGTTCCCTGAAACCCAAAACTCTGCGGTCCCTTATGTAAGATTGGGGTCCTGAGACCAAGATAAGTGAGTCCGTTATCGTCTGGGGTTTTAGGGAGAGCCAAAATCTCGGGTTACATTGCACCCAGAGCAAAACATCGGGTCCCTTAGACAAACACTCGGCGAGAGCAGGCCGCAAGCCAACGCTCGAGGGGCGGATACCTGGGACCAATAATAGGGGATGGGGTTTTTAAGACCAACACTCAGGGCCCCTGAGACTAGCATTCGGGACCCCGATCCCAGCACTTGGGGGCCTCCTGAAACGAACACTTGGAAGGACACACGACACCAAAACTCGGAGGGCGGCAGGGGGAGGGGAGTGTTGAAACAAAACCCGGAGCCCCCTTAGAGTAACACTCGCCTAAGGCCGGTCTAAACAGGGACCCTCTGTGGTGCTTGAGGTCGGCTAAAGGGGGTTTTGCGGACCCGAGGAACTATAGAAGATCAAGGATTGCTGATCTGAGGGGTATATGGTGGGGGGGGATCCGGACCTAGAGGCGCCACTTTGGGTGGTAAAACCTATTTTGTGGCCGCTAAATCCTATTGCCGGAACACTGATACTCGCATCCTGGGGGAGGAGTTAAAAAGGGACATTTCAAGAGGCACCATCGATCATTCAGGGGATACCGATAGCCGATGAGAAGGGGAAGCCCCCTTAGATCTGCCCACACCAGGAATTCCGCCCTTGACAACACCACCGATTGGTGATAAGTCAGACCTATCGATTGAATTCACTTCTCTATCCCATAAAGACGTTAAATTGACAGTTTGCCACCCATGAGTTAAAAGTTGTGAGTACAAACACCGACTTGTTGGAAAATTATCTCTGACATCATTGGCAAAAGTTTTACGGATGTTGCTGGTTCAGTTAGCTCGGCCCGCTTTATTGCTGGCCCCACCAGTCGCTTCAGCTCTTCATCCACGCTGTGTAAGACCAACACCATCTGTCCAAAGTTGACGATGTGCAACCAGAGACTCCTTACTAGGCCGCCATGACCCAAGCCAGGACACCTTGCCTGCGCCAGGGTCTCAATGGGCAGTCCTTCGGCACTGCTCTGAACCAAAACGCAGTAATTTTGGCAGTTTAGTGTGCGATTGGGCTTACATGGGAACCCGCCAACAAACAGAACTGACTGTTAGATCTAAATAATCCAGAGAAGAGATTTCTGAGCTAACATCAGCGCTTTCTACCGCTCGACTTCCGAAAGCTTCAGCTGGCGTCGAAGCTGAAGTGGCTTCAGGTGCAGGCTAATGATCAGTGGCGATAAACAGTCACTTCCTATACCAAGCGACAACACTCCATCAGCTCTGAGCTCGTTTTCGCGTTGAGTGGAGGTATACCGTCTGGAACTGAGTCGACGGTGGTTTAGGTGTCTGACTCAGGGTGCCATTCCCCGCGCAGCTTCCTAGCTTTCAAATGATAGTAAGTTAAAATTATGAGTAATCGGAACTTTGATGGCCCCTTAGGATTCCAAAAGCTTCCAGGTAACCTTGCTCTGGATCATTCTGCGCTGATAATGCCAACCTCGCGAGGGCAGTTGACAAATGTTGCTTCTCAACCATGACTGACAATGGCTCCAGTACCATGCGTGCCCCTCCGAAACTCCAGCGCCTCATCGTAAGTGGGGTCAATCTACCTTACCAGGACACGTAGTTCACTAGTACCTTCAAAATGACTGAAATAATGGTCTAAAGTATGTCTATCTATGTAGTGGTCTATGGTATAAATCATACCAGGAAGGTCGACCACAATGCCTACGCCAGGCCAAAAATCAGGTTACAGAAGAGGAAAAGAAATGCTCCGCTTCCCTTGCGTGCAGTTTGCAGAGGAAAACCACCCATCGGTACCGAAAATGGGCAGCTAGTACGGCCATTATTCCGTGCGCCGGAGACATTGGCAGCACCTCGTGCCCAGTGCCAGCTGGTGCGCGAACAATGGAGAGTAACGCGGGAAACCTGCGCAGCCGGGGAGTTCGGAGCCACCCTCGCCCGCTTGGACTGCCTAGCCAGCTGCCTAGCCAGCTGACAGCTGCACGTCAGACGCAATCAGCGGGAGTTGGAGCAAGCAGTAAATTCTAACACAAGATCAAATAGTAAAAACTTTGCTCGGATTTGGAGATTTCCTTCAGTATTGACCTAATTCTAGGAGGTAGAAACGCCAATACCGTATTTTGTCCGCATACTTGAGCTACATCGTCAGGTATACCTGCAGATTTTATGTTGTTACGACGATTTCGCTCCGTGCTAGATTTCGTGGTCGCGACGGTGAGTTGTCTTCATCAAAATTGAATGCAGGTGACAAGACAGAGCGCACCGGGCTGTTATAAAGCTGCAAATTTTGACAACCAGCTATCATTCGATGCAAATTCAAGGCTATCGGCTATCGTTCTGTGTTGATCTAGAATAAAGAGCTCATTGGTGGTGTCATGCTAAATACCGGTCTGTTATTGCCGGCCTTGTACAATGTTGAAACGGTGTGTTTGTTTCACTACTAAATAAGGGTAAATGTATCGTCAAGGAATGCGACGCTGTTTTTCGCCGAATCATTACCAGTCAACTACTCTCTTAGCGTATATTGTCAGACAGTACCTCCCAAGCACGGATGTTTCATTCTATTTCGGAAACTACACCTAAACTGCCGAAGAGTTGGCACCTGAAAATCTCAGAACTACAGAGAAAACCGACGCCTTTCTGTTCCTGGAACTACATCATTCAATTTTATTTATTTATTTTATTTATTCAAGTAAATCGCCAACAGAACATGATCCAATAACAGGCGAAACCCATGTAAATAAAGGAAAACTATGTACACAGATGAGAGTCATACATGTAAAAAGCGGTAAAAACATCAAAATGTGAGTGATGAGAAAGATGCAGCTGATGATAAAACCGATGGTAAAAGTGGCGTTAATAAAAGCTAAACAGTGCGAATATATGCAAGAACATGTTTCCTAAAATCGATAAAAGAGTCGTTGAAAAAATCTGTTTTTCCCCGGCGCAGAAATGCATTTAACTCCCTCGGTATACGCTGAGGGAAGCCGTTGTTGACGGTGCTGACACGACCGCGGCGCTCAGCGAAAAAAGCAGCGTGCGAGTTGATCGGGATGGCACATGCAATGGTAATTTTTCAAGCAACCTGATGACCTAATTTTGTTTGAAAATATGCCTTTAAGAAAGAGCAAGTCGTGTTGCAATCTACGAGAAGAAAGTGAAATGACGCCAAAGTGGTTAAGAAGAGATTCGTAAGAAAGGGAAACGCAATGTCTGGTAACATGATGATTTAACCAGATGAGAAATGTGTGCTGAATCTCCACCTTCAAAGGAAAGGTGACACCTTCACCTGACCTGAAAGTAGATAACAATCTTGTAGGGCATGCCGAAGACCCCTGGTTTTAAACTGCGATTGCCCGAACATTCACCGTTTGTCGGGGAATCATATGTACCCACAGAGGTGGAATCTAACCCTCCGGGGACTCGCTGTCCCTGGGAGCCGATGGCGGTGCACCCGTGGCGTGTCCTTGTTGCACGCGGCGGCTGCTGGGGCTCCTAGTTCTGAGGTCAGAAGCACGCGCTGGCAACGATTTTTGTCTGCTGCGGGCTTTGGGCAAAATCTTCTTGAGAGGGGCTTTTGGCACGCTATACAAGGCTTCTATATTTATTCAGATCCCATAAAAAGGGTACCACATTCTCTCAGGCCAATGCAGGCAGCTGCAGTGACAGTGCAAACGGCACCCTCAGGCTACCTCTTTGATCTTGGAAACCCAATGTGCCGTGGAGAAGCCGAGATTCAG
Source organism: Lepas anatifera (assembly GCA_034440635.1). Taxonomy (NCBI): domain Eukaryota; kingdom Metazoa; phylum Arthropoda; class Thecostraca; family Lepadidae; genus Lepas; species Lepas anatifera. The sequence continues at coordinate 247,821 of JAOTON010001142.1, read as the reverse complement.
CAGCGCGTGGATTTTTTGGATGGACGTCCGGTACTTATTCTCAGAGTTGCATAAGAATATAATACGTTGAAAAACTAAAGTTTCCATGCTAGCATGACAGACACGCGAGATATCAATATTGAGTGAACGGAGGTAAATTTGACATTCCATCGACTGTACTTCAACGTATTGTTCAATTTCAGACACTATCTAACGTACATAACTACAAGCGGAAAGACCAGGGCACCAACAATCCGGGAGTTCCAGAGGCGCCTCCTAAAAAACAAGCCTAATAAAATCCAGCCCGGACCATTTCCACCACTGGGTCCGAATCAGGACACCAGCCGGATATTGAACGCCGAGCAACAGTCGCCCCAGGGACTCTGACGGCGAGACGAGACCGGCCGGCTACGGAGAGGGTTGGAAACGTGACGTTTGAAGCAGGGCTCCGGCCACTGCCGACTAAGAGGATAGATATGCGAGAGGTTAGATTATTTTGTTATGATAAAGAGGAAACAGTGTTCTTCGTGGTAGAAAACCCCGGTCTCCAAGTTAATAGCGAGGGCCATGAAGTACCATTCACAGAAACTGCGCTGACTTATTCGATATAACTCCTGTGGCCACTTCTTGATTCTAATGGAAACTTGTAGAAACTATTGAAAACACCTCTCCAGGGAGCGTTTCAATCAGTGGTGTGCAGGGAAACCGCATCGCATGCATTAGCGCGGAAATTAAGCATGAGTGTTTGTGATTGCTCTGATAATTTAGTGAAAGTTTACATGGATTTAAGTCTTAATTGAGGCCTGTTTTGTTTTTAAGTTACGAGAGATGACAAATAAAGTTCTCGGGCTGTCGTGCTCCGGGAAAAGAAACCCCAGACTACATTGCGATCGTAAGATGAGCCTTTTCAATGAAATCTGGTGTCAGACTTACAATTTCCTGATGATCTTCTCGGAGTATTTTAGGGAGAGCAAGTTCTAAGATGAGTTTCCGCCGACACTTCAGCATATTCTGCCATTCTATTATTTGCATGCTGCAGGCGAGCAAAATATGTACAATTGTTAATCTGGTGTCACCAGTGGTACCACATTTTGGCGGTATGGAGTTATCAGAAATGTGGCAATGTGTCAAACTGGCGTATTCTAGTTGTAGATGGACAAGTAGGATTTCTAACTCCCGACTCGGGCAGGTGAATCAGCTTTCTAATTTAGGTTCTATCTGGAATAAGATCTTATCATATTGATTTTGCCACTTTCTCCGTAGATATCACTTGTCATATAAATCTAAGCGATAAATGGTATCACAGAATTTTGCACAGCCAAAAGGTGTGCTCACCGCCGCGAAATTAATTCAGCGACACGACATCGAGCCGTTAACTGCAGTCTGCAACACATGGCGGCCCTCTCACACACACGCCGCTTTCTCAAGTACACACCGGTGACCGAGTGAACTAGTGGCGTCTCCGGCTCGTGCATTAACTGTGTCGGCACTCCCGTTCAGCCGATTCCGCCGACGTGCGGTTGTGTGAGCGTGGAATAGTGGCCGAAAACTCCCGCCTTTCGTGTGTGAAGGTGCTTGTGACGCTGCTTAAAGTGCTCCTCGACATGACAGTAGCGAACACAGAGAGAAACATTTCCCGGTGCCAGTGAGATTAGCTGTGAAAATAACCAACGTTCATATGTAATGTAGACATGGGGGATATTCTGACTGGTGCTAGTCTCCCAGAGACACCGGAAAATTTGAAATATCACGCTTAAATGGGTGAGACAACACGACAACCGAGGAATTTATTGTTTTATTCGACGTTCGATGAGCAGAGTGAAACAGCTGCCCCGTCCCAAGGGCCGAATGAGATTCAATAACATCACTGGCCGGTCACGGGCCAACGGTATTGGCTCTCATCCCCTCTACCACGAGGCACACAGTTATCTGTTCTTTTTTTAGAGTTCCAGGCCGGAGCTAGTCCAGCCAGCAGAGCTCTCAAACATAGCGGGGCGGCGGCGCCAGCGGCGGCGCTGGAGAGGCGACAGAGATGACTGGAAAGTCGGCCGCCTGACTGCGATGGCCTCTCCGTGTCTGGCGGAAGAGTGTCTGGCGAGGGAGTGTCTGGCAGGAGAGAAGGTAGCTTCTGTCTGGTGGGAGAGAAGACAGCCACTGTCTGGCGGAAGAGAAGGTAGCCTCTGCCTGGTGGGAGATAAGGTGGCTTCTGTCTGGCGGGAGAGGAGGCAGCCACTGTCTGGTAGGAGAGAAGGTAGCCACTGTCTGGTGAGAGAGGAGGTAGCCACTGTCTGGTAAGAGAGAAGGTAGCCTCTGTCTGGTGGGAGATAAGGTGGCTTCTGTCTGGCGGGAGAAAAGGCAGCCACTGTCTGGTGGGAGAGAAGGTAGCCACTGTCTGGTGAGAGAGGAGGTAGCCACTGTCTGGGGAAAGAGAAGGTAAACAGCTGATGACGGACATCTGGGGCAGGAGAGAAGATAGACGAGGCGATAGGGGGAGCATGGTCTGCTCAGGAGAGACATGGTCTGGACAGGGGAGACACGGTCAGGGCAGGGGAGACATGGTCTGGATAGGAAAGACGTGGTCTGGACAGGGGAGACGTGGTCTGGACAGGGAGACGTGGTCTGAACAGGGGACGTGGTCTGGACAGGGAGACGTGGTCTGGACAGGGGACGTGGTCTGGACAGGGACGTGGTCTGGACAGGAACGTGGTCGGACAGGGGGACGTGGTCTGGACAGGGATGACATGGTCTGGACAGGGGACGTGGTCTGGACAGGGATGACATGGTCTGGACAGGAGACGTGGTCTGGACAGGGAGACGTGGTCTGGACAGGGAGACGTGGTCTGGACAGGGATGACATGGTCTGGACGGGGCGTGGTCTGGACAGGGGACGTGGTCTGGACAGGGATGACATGGTCTGGAAGGAAAACGTGGTCTGGACAGGGAGACGTGGTCTGGACAGGGATGACATGGTCTGGACAGGAGAGACGTGGTCTGGACAGGGAGACGTGGTCTGGACAGGGGAGACGTGGTCTGGACAGTGATGACATGGTCTGGACAGGGAGACGTGGTCTGGACAGGGGAGACGTGGTCTGGACAGGGATGACATGGTCTGGACAGGGGAGACGTGGTCTGGACAGGGATGACATGGTCTGGACAGGGGAGACGTGGTCTGGACAGGGATGACATGGTCTGGACAGGGAGACGTGGTCTGGACAGGGAGACGTGGTCTGGACAGGGAGACGTAGTCTGGACAGGGATGACATGGTCTGGACAGGGGAGACGTGGTCTGGACAGGGAGACGTGGTCTGGACGGGGAGACGTGGTCTGGACAGGGGATGACATGGTCTGGACAGGGAGACGTGGTCTGGACAGGGATGACATGGTCTGGACAGGGGAGACGTGGTCTGGACAGGGGAGACGTGGTCTGGACAGGGATGACATGGTCTGGACAGGGGAGACGTGGTCTGGACAGGGGAGACACGGTCAGGGCAGGGAGACATGGTCTGGATAGGAAAGACGTGGTCTGGACAGGGGAGACGTGGTCTGGACAGGGGAGACGTGGTCTGAACAGGGAGACGTGGTCTGGACAGGGGAGACGTGGTCTGGACAGGGAGACGTGGTCTGGACAGGGGAGACGTGGTCTGGACAGGGAGACGTGGTCTGGACAGGGAGACGTGGTCTGGACAGGGATGACATGGTCTGGACAGGGGAGACGTGGTCTGGACAGGGATGACATGGTCTGGACAGGGAGACGTGGTCTGGACAGGGAGACGTGGTCTGGACAGGGGAGACGTGGTCTGGACAGGGATGACATGGTCTGGACAGGGAGACGTGGTCTGGACAGGGGAGACGTGGTCTGGACAGGGATGACATGGTCTGGATAGGAAAGACGTGGTCTGGACAGGGGAGACGTGGTCTGGACAGGGATGACATGGTCTGGACAGGAGAGACGTGGTCTGGACAGGGAGACGTGGTCTGGACAGGGGAGACGTGGTCTGGACAGTGATGACATGGTCTGGACAGGGGAGACGTGGTCTGGACAGGGAGACGTGGTCTGGACAGGGATGACATGGTCTGGACAGGGAGACGTGGTCTGGACAGGGATGACATGGTCTGGACAGGGAGACGTGGTCTGGACAGGGATGACATGGTCTGGACAGGGAGACGTGGTCTGGACAGGGAGACGTGGTCTGGACAGGGGAGACGTAGTCTGGACAGGGATGACATGGTCTGGACAGGGGAGACGTGGTCTGGACAGGGGAGACGTGGTCTGGACAGGGAGACGTGGTCTGGACAGGGATGACATGGTCTGGACAGGGAGACGTGGTCTGGACAGGGATGACATGGTCTGGACAGGGAGACGTGGTCTGGACAGGGAGACGTGGTCTGGACAGGGATGACATGGTCTGGACAGGGGAGACGTGGTCTGGACAGGGGGGACGTGGTCTGGACAGGGGAGACGTGGTCTGGACAGGGATGACATGATCTGGACAGGGGAGACGTGGTCTGGACGGGGAGAGGTGGTCTGGACAGGGGAGACGTGGTCTGGACAGGGAGACGTGGTCTGGACAGGGATGACATGGTCTGGACAGGGGAGACGTGGTCTGGACAGGGATGACATGGTCTGGACAGGGATGACATATTCTGGACAGGGAGACGTGGTCTGGACAGGGGAGACGTGGTCTGGACAGGGGAGACGTGGTCTGGACAGGGAGACGTGGTCTGGACAGGGATGACATGATCTGGACAGGGAGACGTGGTCTGAACAGGGAAACGTGGTCTGGACAGGAGAGACGTGGTCTGGACAGGGGAGACGTGGTCTGGACAGGGAGACGTGGTCTGGACAGGGAGACGTGGTCTGGACAGGGAGACGTGGTCTGGACAGGGAGACGTGGTCTGGACAGGGGAGACGTGGTCTGGGGGAGAGGCAGTAGACGCGATGGTCTGGCCGGAGAAAAGGTAGACGTGATCTGGCGAGAGGAAAGCATCTATCACTGAGCCCGGTGAAGAGGTAGACTCGGCAGTCTGGCGGGAGAGGAGATTTGCGTAATCTGGCGATAAGAGGCAGTCTCTGAGTGACGGGAGATAAAACAGCGTATTCTGGCGGGAGAGGAGGTACACGCGGTCTCCCGGGAGAGAAGGCAGCGTCCACAGTGCGGAGGAACTGAATGAGACCACGCGAAGTGCGTGGCTCAGCGGATTGATCTTTTGTTTTATGAGCTACAGGTCCCGGATCAGAATCCTGGTGTGGTCCTTGAACGACTGAAATCTGCCTCCTGAAATATATTCCAATGTTGCAAGTTTGACGGTGCTGTATGATCTAAGGAGTTGGTATGTAGTAATACTACAACAACACGGAGCCATCCGCGGTCCGAAAAGAGAAGGCAGTAGCCGTTGTCCAGCGAGAGAGGCAGTGACATCCCAAGCGGTCTGGTCAGAGAGAGGAGATAGCAGCCGCTGCAGCTCAAAGTGAGAGGAGGCGGAATCCGCCGTGTTCCAGTGGAAGATGAGGCGGAATCCGCCGTGTTCCAGTGAAAGATGAGGTGGAATCCGCCGTGTTCCAGTGGAAGATGAGGTGGAATCCACCGTGTTCCAGAGGAAGAGGAGGCGGAATCCTCCGTGTTCCAGTGGAAGATGAGGCGGAATCCGCCGTGTTCCAGTGGAAGATGAGGCGGAATCCGCCGTGTTCCAGTGAAAGATGAGGTGGAATCCGCCGTGTTCCAGTGGAAGATGAGGTGGAATCCACCGTGTTCCAGAGGAAGAGGAGGCGGAATCCTCCGTGTTCCAGTGGAAGATGAGGCGGAATCCGCCGTGTTCCAGTGGAAGATGAGGCGGAATCCGCCGTGTTCCAGTGAAAGATGAGGTGGAATCCGCCGTGTTCCAGTGGAAGAGGAGGCGGAATCCGTCGTGTTCCAGTGGAAGATGAGGCGGAATCCGCCGTGTTCCAGTGGAAGATGAGGCAGAATCCACCGTGTTCCAGTGGAAGATGAGGCGGAATCCGCCGTGTTCCAGTGAAAGATGAGGTGGAATCCGCCGTGTTCCAGTGGAAGAGGAGGCGGAATCCGTCGTGTTCCAGTGGAAGATGAGGCGGAATCCGCCGTGTTCCAGTGGAAGATGAGGCAGAATCCACCGTGTTCCAGTGGAAGATGAGGCGGAATCCGCCGTGTTCCAGTGGAAGAGGAGGCGGAATCCGCCGTGTTCCAGTGGAAGATGAGGCGGAATCCGTCGTGTTCCAGTGAAAGATGAGGCGGAATCCGCCGTGTTCCAGTGGAAGATAGGCGGAATCCACCGTGTTCCAGTGGAAGATGAGGTGGAATTTTCCGTGGTCCAGTGGAAGAGGAGGCGGAATCCGCCGTGTTCCAGTGGAAGATGAGGTGGAATCCGCCATGTTCCAATGGAAGATGAGGTGGAATTTGCCGTGGTCCAGTGGAAGAGGAGACAGAATCCGCCGTGGTCCAGTGGAAGATGAGGCGGAATCCGCCGTGATCCAGTGGAAGAGGAGACGGAATCTGCCGTGGTCCAGTGGAAGAGGAGACGGGATCCGCGGTGATCCGGTGGAAGAGGAGACGGAATCCGCCGTGGTCTAGCGGAAGATAAGGCGGAATCCGCCGTGGTCCAGTGGAAGAGGAGACAGAATCTGCCGTAGTCCAGTGGAAGAGGATACGGAATCTGCCGTAGTCCAGCAGAAGAGGAGACAGAATCCGCCGTGGTCCAGTGGAAGATGAGGCGGAATCCGCCGTGTTCCAGTGGAAGATGAGGTGGAATTTTCCGTGGTCCAGTGGAAGAGGAGGCGGAATCCGCCGTGTTCCGGTGGAAGATAAGGTGGAATCCGCCGTGTTCCAATGGAAGATGAGGTGGAATTTGCCGTGTTCCAGTGGAAGATGAGGCGGAATCCGCCGTGTTCCAGTGGAAGAGGAGACGGAATCTGCCGTGGTCCAGTGGAAGAGGAGACGGAATCCGCCGTGGTCTAGCGGAAGATAAGGCGGAATCCGCCGTGGTCCAGTGGAAGAGGAGACAGAATCTGCCGTAGTCCAGTGGAAGAGGATACGGAATCTGCCGTAGTCCAGCAGAAGAGGAGACAGAATCCGCCGTGGTCCAGTGGAAGATGAGGCGGAATCCGCCGTGTTCCAGTGGAAGATGAGGTGGAATTTTCCGTGGTCCAGTGGAAGAGGAGGCGGAATCCGCCGTGTTCCGGTGGAAGATAAGGTGGAATCCGCCGTGTTCCAATGGAAGATGAGGTGGAATTTGCCGTGGTCCAGTGGAAGAGGAGGCGGAATCCGCCATGGTCTAGCGGAAGATAAGGCGGAATCCGCCGTAGTCCAGTGGAAGAGGAGACAGAATCTGCCGTAGTCCAGTGGAAGAGGATACGGAATCTGCCGTAGTCCAGTAGAAGAGGAGACAGAATCCGCCGTGGTCCAGTGGAAGATGAGGCGGAATCCGCCGTGATCCAGTGGAAGAGGAGACGGAATCTGCCGTGGTCCAGTGGAAGAGGAGACAGGATCCGCCGTGATCCAGTGGAAGAGGAGACAGCAGCCGCCGCGGTCTGACGGCTGTCTGGAATCAGCGACGTCAGCGACGACCGGGCAGCCGTCACTGCCGCATCGCTGCTTCTAGCAACAACTCAGCAACATTTGGTGCCGCGTCACCGGCGCCCCATTTTCCACGCCCGCCGGCGATCGCATCCGTCACGAAGACCCAGCCATGGAAAATACACCTTGGTCGGGCTCTGACTGGAATCGTCATGCCTGCTGTACGGATGATGTGCTCCGTCACCCAAGGACTCTTCAATATTGTTAGAGACAATTTTGAGTTCCTATATGACGTTGCGTTAGTTGTATAAAATTTTCTAATATATCTCCGCAAAAGGTGATATTTTGACCATGTTCTGTGATCCGGAGCAAAGTAGCTGAATTAATATTTTTCGCGCATAGCCCGAGCCGGAGCCACCACACAGCAACAAGAACCTTTCATGATGACACTATGGGGGTCGCAAACCGGAGCCGGATCCACCAAGATTTAGCTGGTTAAGAAACACCGGTTGGATTGACCCCTATGACTATTGTTGGCGTTGGATTCAGATGCAAATGTCTAGAAAGTGTTGCTCTCTCATAATAATTATATTTCTTACCCTTGTGACCCGCAGTCTTTAAAGCTTTGAAACTTTATGCAGCTTTCCAAGATCGGAGGCATGCAGGCTCTGAGTCTCCACGTTAAGCACACATGCTTGATCGCCGACTGAGCCTTCACGTTCAGCACGCACGCCAGACCACCGACATCTTGCCGCCGCAAAGTACTATGACCGCGACGCAGTCCCCGTTGCCGAAATTACTTTTATTTGGGAACATCTTCCAAAGCTTCAGTGCTGATCTCGGCATTCGAAATCAGACCTAATCGCTGAGGTTTAGAAAATCTGCCGCTGCTCCGGCATAAAAAAATTGGATTGTTGGACGGAGTGGCTTAGGCTCCCGTCTATGTTTTAGACATCAGTTGGCTGCCGGAGGTCGTCGAAGTCTTTTCGCGTCCGATGCAGTACTTACTTGGCGAAGTCGAGAAAGCAGACGTGCTTGACGTACACAGACGGAGGACGGAAGACGTTGATGAAAGAACACAACCGCTTCTGTCGACAGAAAGTTTAGCTTTTGGAGAAATGTGGAATGTGAAAGCCGCATGCATGCTAAAGTTATGACGTAATTTGCTTAATATTGTGCGAAAAAGAAACTACATGACAGCAACTGCATTGGTACTAGCTTTCGTTCCAATCCATTACAAGTGGGAACCAGCCTCAAGTATTTTTATCAGGGTAGAATACGCCACGGATAAGAAAAATGATTTGCTGTTCGTGAAAATTCAAGTTGAGTGTGAAAATCCTTTGAACCACGGCTTTCAAATTCAAATTGTACTCATTCTGACAAAGACACGTAGACAAAATATCAATAAGCCCTTTCAACATTTACATACAATGTTTTTTATGAGCGCATGTCCGTTGATAATGTACATTATCAGCTTTACCAGCGTTGTTATTACAATTCTAACATGAGCCGTAACATTACCTCTTGGGGTGGCTTCAACGTGATCAGTTCCACCTTCTGCGGGTGATCTTTGTGGAAGTTAAACTTGTTTCTGTAGGAGAGCTTCTTCAGGAGCTGCATAGTCGACTGAGAGCCCACCTTCGGCACCCGGTTGAAGAACAGTGTCTCCTTTCCAGCATACTTGGTAACGTTGAGTTCGCCGAACTCATACTGCAAGAAGGAAAAATCTGGCATCAATGAAACAAGTTCATAATAAGGTGAACACTTGCACTCTCTCACGACGGCCAGTTATAGGCAGAGTTTTACATGCAAAGCTATTTGAAATGGGAACATCCAGGTTCTTATCCAATACTGTTTGTTTGCCTTTTAAAGCGTTGTTTTAATATGGGACCAATACCTATAAGTTTCCCAATTTTATAACGGTTTCATCAAACCGGGGCGCCAAATGACACGCATGCAGCTAGCCTCGAACTGGGTACCTCCGGGTTGTAGTCCCGGCGCCCAACCAACCGCGGCTATTCCGGCCCACAAAATTTTGCATTCAGCTGTTTGTAAGGAGTTCAAATAAGTTATTTCATATGCTGATTGGTAAGCAAAGAGGTGAAATCGACCCTCACTTTTGCAAGTATATAAAACAACAGAAGGCAGTCAAAGGTTAAAATATTGCGCAAACTGGGGTTTTTGTGCTGTGTCTTCTGGTTTGTGAATCGTTGGGTGTTCTGAGTGCTCCTGCTTATTATGTTAAGATCTTCTGTTTTGGCAGTGATTTTACAGGTAAATGTTTTAAAGTGGATCATTTTTGGGCAATAATGCACTAGTTTTACGTGTAAGGGAAGACTCTTAGCGGAGAGTTTTAGTGATTCAGTTTAATTGCAGTCCTTTTGCGTCGATTCAATTTGTTTAGTTTTTTAGGATCCTCTTTTTTCTTATGATGTTTGGGATTCAGGATACACCAGCCCTTAGATCACGCAACGCCCCTGCTTAGAATGCGCTCTTCAAGAGCTATCGAGTGTCCTCTTCTAAAATATATTTCCTTGGTGGTGTAAGAAACGTAAGGAGCTGAGAAACGTCATTTGCTAGGAAGTTAGAAAACCGATCAGAGCATCAACTGGATAAAACAAATTGAAAGCCGGTTGATTTTTTTAAAACTTATTGACTTTACATGTCATTCTTATACTTTGTAATTACCACAATTGCGCCGTCGCACTAATTCGCCTGCATTAAAGAGCAAGTCAAGACGTCACAATGCCATAGCTATCATCGGAATGATAGGTAGCGTCACTTCACAAGAAGGTCAAGATCATAGTCAAATGTCACAGGTCAAAGCATGCAAACATTTTAAAGGTCATTGACCTCGGTGCTCTCGATCAATTGACTTCAACCCCATCCAACATGCTTTTAACATTGTGTTGTTTCGCAGGCTCGTTACGCACATTTGACGCACATTAGTATATTATGCATAACATGCATATACAAATGCCACTACGGCATGGCGTTCACTCAATACTAAGTTCAACGTGGAAGATTCAGGTAGAAAGTCATGGGCTAAGGCCATCTTATTAATTCCAGCTCAAAGGCGCTGCTGTTGCGCCGTATGCTATAGGACATATACCATATTGTGACGTCATGGGACAATGTTCTGAAATTACCACAAACTCAAAAGAAATCACGGCATGGAATATTTACCTTATGATTCAAACTAATTTTCAGTGTATATGCGTTTTTTTTCAAAATAATGGTGCATCATCTCATAAGGTCCTCAGAAAGGCTGATTTTTGTTTCTATGACCTTATTTGACCCTGAAGATAGCTATCTCTGGGGGTGCCTTTGACCCATATCATACTGGGTATAAGATTCCTCGGGACAATTAGTCGTTTCGTTCATATCTTGCATGGTTTTGCACAATAGCCCGTTCTAGAGCTGTGCTTCTATGATAAGTGCTCCGAACGTGACAGCCTATTGTTCTGCAGAACTTCACCCGGAACATACGACAAAGAGCGGGGTGCCGGTACCACCCTGGCTGTTACAACTACCTTGCGCCACACCTTCACCGTTCACCACCTGCATTATTCCGCCCGCTGTCAGCCTAGCTGACGTCACAGATGTGTGACGTCATACTGATGACGTCATCGATCGGTGGTGCACTGAGTGGGCTAGTGGGTCAGAGCAGGCGGGCTATAGCCGCAGGGTCCTGCGTCTGTGCATTCCGACTGCTGGCGACTGTGCAGGCCGACTGCCCAGGTCAGATGGACGCCATTAACGTCTGACCCCGACTGAAGGAAGGCGGAAGGCGGAGATAGCTGGGGATGCGCCTCATCCGGACCTGGGTGCTGGGAGGACGTGAGATATTGTACAAGTATAGAAATAAAAAGGAGAGCGGGAGTTGCCGAGTAAAAGGAAGTGTAACCACAGGCCCAGTGATTATACAAAACTGGTTTACTGCCCAAAAAGAAGAACATTTTATAATTTACAGCCTCCAGAAAATGATAATTTATTTATTAAATACGGCTGAGGTAACAAACTCCAAAAAAGCTTCCATCATGTTACTATTTTTCCGAGCCTTGGTGCATCAAGACTGCACTGGAATGCTGGCAACAACAAGCGGACGGTTATGGCGAGTGCATTAGGATTCTCCGGTGGCACGTGGTGATGGTAACGGGTTCAACATACACTTGAGGGTTATCCTAAGCGAATAAACACACTGCTGCCTCTTGAGGCCAAGCACTGGCGCACCGCGTCCACCGCAAACGTGGCCATTAGTGATTTCCTTAACTAGAAATATGACGCACGCGACAAAGGAGAGAGAGGACCTCGGGTCACAGCGGCGCCGTGCCGCTGCGTCGATAATAGCCACCTCGTCGCCTATGTCAGGCGTATCCGGGACTCGAACTCTGATGTTCTGACCGCCATCAAACGGACCAGGAAATGTGACCTAACTCGGCCACGGCAGAAGGTTGGCTGGTGCGTCACACAGTGTGCGTGTCAAGCGGACTTGCTTCTGTCATCAGCTAGTTAGAGAAGGACGTCCCGGATTTAATATTCCTCGACTGGCCAAACTGACTGTTAGTCCGTGACTGGTGCGGGAGAGGGGTGTACAATTGCACATACATTTACTGTGCAGATTCCCTTCTGTCTTGCTTGCCTAAAAATGGGTGCAATTTGCGACTCAAGTCATCTTAAGAGAATTCTCATCGAAAATACTGAATTTGGCTATGATTCCGTTAAAAATGATAAATAATATTATTTAAGTAATAAGGAATGCTATCTAAATGATAAATAATATTCTTTAAATGATAAATGACCTTATCCATTTCCCTCTGTTTGAGGTAAAAAACCTTCAAATTGGCGTGATGTCATATTCGGTGTCTGATCTGGAAAATTGTGCCGCGATTAAGTTCTCCAGTTAGGGCTCAAATCAATACCCGTACAAATGAAACGTTTTAAAGAAAAGAGACTGTTATAAAAGAAGAAGAAGGCTAAAGAAGTCGTTAACGATTTCTGCCATTTTTTCTCGATATATTGGAACATATTTCAGGTTTAAAACTAGACAACAAAACATATTATACGAATTTATAATCGCCAATTCAAAAGTAATGTTAAGTGCATAGTTTTAAAAAAATTCAGTCAGGAAAAATGGTCTGCCCAGTGTGCCCTTAGGATTACTTGCCATTGCCAGGATTAGCGATGGCCACGTGACGATCCGGCGAGGACAGAGGGGACAGAGCGCGAATTCTTACTTTTTTACTGGAAATGATACATTCTAGGACAAGTGAAATATCGGTCAAGTAGTTTCTCGGCTGGTTCTGTCATATAGCTATGTCAGCTCAAACTCCGTCATGAAGGTGTCACATTTCCTGTAAACAACTAAATCAATGTTTTGGGTGCTATCTAAAAGTGATGCAAACAAAGAAATCCAATTTCCCTCAACCATCCATCGCTTAGCTCAATGACCAGGCAATGTGCGTTGAAAGTAAATCTCCAAGGAATACAACATAAATTAGTCATTCTCGCCTCTAGCTGTTGTCTGGGCGTTATCGTTGTTTTATAGAAAATATTGGAATGCTCACAGCACGGTTAGTTGAATAGACCCTGTTGACCAACTATAAAAGTTTCCCCCCCAATCAATGACCGGTAAAGGTCATCTCTCGAGTCACTTTTCTCATAACGCATAAGAGAAATAGAAAAAATGGCGCATACACACACAATGGCGTCAAAATAAAAGTTGTATCTCCAGTTAGTGCGAGGCTTTTGCGTGTTCGGAGCTGCGCATTTGACCGCGATCCCTGGCTGTTTTTCCTAATCACACACTTCAGACTTGCAACTGGCCTGGCGTCGTCCATTACGATCTTGTTATTGACTAAGACATTCCCAGAGGAGAGATCACGGGCAGCTGGGGCATGTTCTGGAAACTGGAGCGGACCGTGATTGTCATGGACGAACCAGGAAGCTGTGAATCCAAGCACTTGCATCAATTCAAACACGAGGCACCAGGAGCCGCCTTGACAGGCAGTCTTGAGATCATCGATGATACTCGATTTTCTTGCGACCTTTAACTTCGACTAACTTGCGAGGAATGTGCATTTCAAAGCAGTCGAAAGGTGAGACAGTCGAAAAACGCTCTCTCTCCTATCGGAACGTTGTAAAAGTAAAAGGGTTGGATGACGGCTCATAGAGACTAGAAAACGAGAAAACCTCAACGAACCAATGATCAGATGATCGAGACCAATGCTCGGTTGAAAAATTCAGCTCGTGGTTTCCATCAAATGCAAAAACCACAAAAAGGAAAAATGACGCGACTGTAAAACGACAGGAGTGGAAATGCAAGGAAGTTAAACAAAATTTGTATAATCTAATAACTTCATTTCGAATTTCTGTGACACATCTTAAGAGAGGTTTCACGTAGTTTGTAGCTCATTAATTCTAAAAAGAGTCTACAGTCTACTCACGGGGCCAGGTGGTGCACTCGGCCAACGCGGACGCTCGGCTCCAACATGCGACTCTGCAACGGTGCTGAGGGCCTCGGGTTCGAACCCATATGAGGGGCCGTAAGTGTGTACCCCTTCATGACGGCCCAAAGCTTTTCAAAACATCACAGTCAGAGCATCTTGTGATCACCCAGCACCTGGTATCACTCACTGAGGCGTATGGTCCAGTGTCGAGAGGGGCCGCGCCGGCCGGCTACCCCCGATCCGGTGCCAGTGCCGACCTTGAGCGCCAGAGGGCTTCTGTTCTCCCTCGTCTGACCTGAAAATGGGTAACATGCTGCTTAGTTTTGCCACAAGCTCGTTACAGATAGCGATGTCGTGCATGTAGCTTAAATATTGGATGAAACGTGCAAATGGTCCCTTGGTCTGGCAACGCGTTGTAAGTCACTTCACTTCACACCAAAGGCACATGTGGCACGCTTCACTGCAACCGTTGGCGCATTCAGGCAAGTTTTCATGAGTGGAATGACCAAAATGTTAAAAAAGAAAACAATTCAAGAAACAGAAATTGGTCTCACTTACGGAGCATTGGGTTGTTTGGAAAACAAAGTCTTATTGCTGCTTCCCTTCGATCCGCCAGTGACTGCAATATCATTAGTCTGAGCCATGGAAAGCATGCAAGGAGTACATGGGAAATGAGATGGAACAAATGCGGCCATAGAGCAGCGATGTGCATGAATCACCGATGTGCAGCCGCCTCCAATCGGCACTCCCAGCCCAGAACAGTCCAATTTCGCGTGCGGGTCAGCCTGCCTCCTGCCTGGCCCGCTGGAGTTGGCGATGACTGGCGATTTACGAGACTCCGCTGGTGCTCCGAGTCTCGTGGCGACTCACATCTGTTCAAACAGCCTGTATCGAAACGGCCACCCGAGCCCGTGACCCTTTCTACAAAATTAATGCGGCTTCCAGTAAGAGCGGACGGGTGCGACGGGCACCAATTTGTGAAATTGCAGTCTGTTGGCAATAAAGTGGCGTCGATGCCTCCCCAGGGCTTTAAGGATCCTTATTGTCCACCATGTGATAACCTGCTGGGTCCCAATTTCTCAAGGGAGTCACCGGATCTCACAAACTACTGGAAATTCCTGAGTCTAGGCCTGGAACTCCGACGCCGGGGATAACGCCGGCCCAGATACTGGGCTAATGAATTCCTCATATGCCAAGCCAGCCAGATAAGACACGGCTCAACTCACACAGACCCAGTTCGTATGCATAAGTCAATGCAAACAGAAAATCAGACTTACAAAGTTCGCACAAGACATTGCTTCAACATCAGCAAAACGTGCAAGGTCAGGCCATGAACCATTTATACCCTGCGATGTCCGTCCGCCGGTGTATCGTGCAGGAAAAGTTTGCCTCGGCACGAACGATTACATATGGTACCGCTGTCTTTTTGCTATCAACTGCTGAAATCTTGTGACAACTTCAAGGTCCTCATTATACGTGAGGGTATGGCTTAGAGCAGGTTAAAATACCAAACAAAGGAAACGTAGCTCACGGCGACCATCATTTTACATTTGTAGACATTGGGTGATTTATCACGGCTAAATTTAGGGTTGGTAAGTGCGTGATCCCAAATCTAGGCTTCCACTTAGGGAAGCCGAACATAAAGATGAACAGTGCTAACTGTATTACATAAGCCCCGTTTGACAGCGTTGAAATAAGAGCTCACGTGCAGCATTTCCACACCACCGCTTAAACAGTAGCGCCCAAGCACTAGGGCGTGTCCGCGGCACAACGGGCCAAAGACAATTTGGGACATGGTTTGCCAATGGACCGTAACAATAAAACGTACGCTGCTGGAAGTGGTAACTAAGGACCTGTCACACAGAGCCGAGACGCTGGAACATGTCAGGTTGGCTACCCACATCCCTTGATGCGACCAACGTGGCTACCTGAAGCGAAATTAACTTTTGTTTGAACTGAGGCTTTAAATGGTTCCCAGAATAACTGTCTTAGTGAGTAAAAAAGTATTCTCAAAAAAGTGGAGTTATGAAAGTAATTAAATTTACAGTGATTTGGAGACTAATGAATTACATATAGCATACTCTTAGTACCAAACAGCAAAATGTTAAGTATATGTGCAGTGATTACAAGTTCTGTGTGCTGTAATACAAGCATGCGTCCATTAGCTGGGCATATTAATCGGTCACAAATGTTATCAAGTACCTAATTCAAAAATACATGAAAAATAATATGTGCCGTCAGAGTCTAGTACCCTTACTGCAACTGCTTGCTATGATCAATCATTGCTTAGATCATCATTGCTAAGATAGCAGACAACCACCATTTGACTGTAGCAGTCACCATGCTGAGACTTAAGCTACTTGAAGGATACATTCAATTAACACTGTTAAAAGAATACATATAATTTAAATATCTCCAATGCATGCAACCAAATATAGGTACTCAGCCAGAGGACAAGTACCTCCTAATACCACAACCATCATCCAGCAAATTCTAGAAATATTGAAGCAGATCAATAAGCAGCACCACATTCACCTGCTGAATGAAAACTTTTGTGGAATCATTACAATTTTGTTAAGTTTGATTTGATAAAATTGACACCAAAACTGCAGGTAGGCACCAAAGAAACCTACCTGCAGTTTACCTGAATTCATGGGCACCAAACAACATCTAATTTTCTAGGTGCAAAGCCAAAACTTGCATCTCTCATCTCCACAGGTCTACAGTTTTGATATCTCGCATGCACATGATTAAAATGTGTGCTCTTATTGACACCCTCAAATCACACTACTCTCCTGGGCTTTTGAGATCTGGCAGAGTTCACTTTGCCCTGCGTTTCCCTGGCTGCGGCATAATTTATAAGAATTGGTAGTGGGTTTACCACTGGCAACAAAACCTCCTATTTCGATTTAGGTCAAATTCTACAGCCCCATAGTAAGATACCCACACAGCAGCTTCAACAACACGTATATCTGACTGCTTTCTTCTCGCTACTCCCGCGCCAGAAACGCAAAACATTGTGGTTACCCAAGTGGCTACCTGGTGGTCCCTAATCGTAATTTTCGTTGGCGGCCTGGCTACCAGACCATCTCTAATTCCGCAAAACGAGTCCTCAAGTACAACGTAAGCAGTGGATTTACTATTCTATGCAGAGTAATTTCACTATAAATCCTGATATAAATTTTAAATCTTTCTCTTTTTATTCAAAATAAATGGTCAAATTCATATAAAATAATGAATATTACCGTTGTTATGTTATCGCAATTTAGAGTACCTTTTTCTCATGGCTTTATATGGGTCAATTTCGTTGCCGATGTGGCTACCTACCCATCTCTAACTTAGCTGTGGAATAACGCGAGTAAGTAAGGATAAATTATTTGTCACTAATTTGCATCGTCTGTCACTAAAGTTATAATGTTACCTAAAATCAGTCAAGGTAGCATTGCATATTGTGGATAGTTCTTTTTACGTGGCGGTAAGATCGTGGAAATACTTGTTTTGTGCTGAGTGTAATTCTTGATCTCTGTGAAATCTCCGTGATTGGCTACCTAAGTTCTGGTCCTTGAACCTCATTTGGCTACCCACGAGCGTGGGCGAGTTGGCGAGATTCTTGACCTCTGAGTATCTGCACTGACAGGCGGAAAACGCCCACTTCTTCCAAAATAGCATTGCAAAGCCGGCTCGTGGCCTTAAATTTTCACTGAGTTTGATGACAGCGTGTTCAAGTACGCCTGGTTGGTGGTATCAGCCTGCCAATTTTTAATACTCTGCTCTGTCTAAGATGTGCGTACAATCAAGAAATAGTTCAAACAATGATAAGTCTGGTGTACAAATCATTCAAGCACTAACTGCAGGTGCTTGGCGACATTTCTGATGCAGTTCACGAAACATATGAACGTTACAGCATTCTTGAGACATGACATAATTACAACAATCATGACATAATGCACACGGACAGCTGATTCGCTGTTGCTTTCTAAGCTGATCCCAACTGGGTGGTCCCTACGGGTTCAAACCTGTGACTAGCTTGATCTGCGCCAGCCCGTACTTGGCGTCGGCCCTGGGTAAAAATACTAAATACCTATAGTCATCGGGAATTGCTCATGGGTAGGCAATGTGACGTGGCAGTTAAAAGTGAAATAACTCTAGGTGAATTTCTTCCTTAGCTGGTTTTCTTCTATTTGAATGACGTTATAATCATTAAATTTGATAAATAGCTCAATTGTTAATAGTGGGTCCCACTGGGCCACATTCTTCCGCATGTAAAATTCCACTGAGGGTTGATGACGTGGAAGGTTGATGACGTGAGACAAAACTTCACCCGCCGGAAAAGTTTGCACCTGCGGCCCATTGTGACCCACTGTGGAGCGGAAAAACACGCACCACCATTTCAGGCAACTGGGCCCCACTTCTAAAACAAGTGACCGTCACCAAACAGCACGTCTTTTTGGCAGGTGCCCTGTCCTTCAGATTTTCCTGGGCCTCAGTGTAAGAAACTGTCTCCCGTTGGAGTAAGATAAAGACCCTCGTCATCCATTAATAAACACATTCAGCTCCACTTTCAATATCCACCTCCCTACATATTCCTTCTCGTATTTCAGACTTTGGCGTCAGAAGGCAAACATTTCACACAGAACGCCCGTGAGAGGTAACTTTGTGTACTTTTTAGGCGGCATGTGCATACCAGAACCATATTCCTCAGGCTCAACTGTTTTTTGCTTCCCTAATCTCCTCTCACGCCCCCTCTGAAGAAGGTCCGGTACCCCCTTGAAAATTCACATCCCCATCCTCCCTCCTATGCAGGATGAGACAGGCGGGGTTCACAGGTTGCGATTCCGGTGCTTTTTCTGACCCACCAAACTGTGCCCCTTTAAGTTTACAATCCCAGCATTGCTTCCAATGCAGACTAACTCACCTTGCAGAACAGTGCTGCAGCATTAAAGATGTCAGAATAATTATTCATTTCGTCAACGGACACCATTTTTTATTCCAAGATAAGGAACTTTTCTGATAGAAAAGGGTTTAATATGTTTAGCCATATACGCAATGATTATCCCCAACGAACACCATGGTAAGGTTTGACAACATATTAAGGTAGGTACCATACTATATCGAAGTGCGTATTTTCATAGGAAAACTACCATTTCTAATCTGTCTGCATCTGGATTGACCTTTCATATTCTAAGCCTACCTATAATAAAACAGAATATTGCACACAAAGCTGAATCATCTATTGGATGTTTCTCCTCAGCCATGGTAAGGGCACAGAGCAAACTTTGCCTAGCACAAGGCGCTATGGGGTCTAGGTGGCGCTGTCAGCGCGCAAGTTCGGCTCGGTCACGTGATCCTTTGCATCACTGGAAAGGGTCGCTGGGTCGAGCTCAAGAGGCGGGATTTAACACCCTACCCTAGCCCCAGCCTAGCTTTCTCCCTCCCCATTTCAGCGCATAACAACTAAAACCACATATAACCTTACAGCTGGAGCGTCGTAAATCCTCGAACAAAAACAAATAAATGATAATAACACCGCACAACCAGCACCTGCCATCAGACGGCAGCGTCGGGTCAACCCTCCCGACATCGGTGGAATGACATGTTAAAGGCGGGGCGACCCGTTACTGGCACATGAAGCGCTCTGACTTCAAAGTCCGACGCAGCCTGGGTCATCAGCTGATGTCCACGGTGCCAGGTAGTGCCACCTACGCGGTGTCTGCAGCGCACAGCGTGGGACCAGGCGCCACTTCAGGCTCATTAATGGGCGCCGTACCAAACACTGGCCTGTCACCTCCCCTCACACCGCCAGCAGCCGCTCCCTGCTCCAATCAGGCCGCCACGCTTATCCTGGTCCAGAACTGACCAGCTGCTGGAAGGCATGGGGCTCGCGTGTGGCGGCTGAACTGAAACGCAGTTCTCCGTGTGTTGTTTTCCTCATGCCCGCTGCATGACATGGTGACTTCCTTACTTGATGTTTCCGGCGACATTAATTTCAGTCATGGGAAAGCTGGTGCGTGAGTGTTGTACCTCCGTGTGGGTAACTATGTACCTATTTACGCCGGCGCAGCAGACCAAGCGGCGCCTGTTGATTGGTTATTGACTTGGCCACTTTAGCAATTCCGGAAATCAATGTTCGCTGGTTGCTCTAGCCAGCTTTTTCCTGCTGTTGGAAAGTTGAAGCCCCGCGACTCCCTAAGCTGCAATTATGGTGACGGGATCAAATTTGCATGAAGAGCCGGTGGGGATCGGTTGGTTAAGCCCCAAAACGATTCCCACAGATTACCCCCACGGTCGCTACGTCGGTAGCTAATAGACTTAATGGGGCCGTTCATAAGCTACGTAACGCCAAGGGGAGGGGTGGGGAGTCAGCCAGAGCACTATCAAGCGCTGCACAGGGGCGCCAGAAAGCGTTACATGGGGACGGGGAGGGGGTTCAGAAACATTAAAATATGCGTTACGTAGTTTTCGGACAGTCAGTAATGAATGGTTACGCCATAGATCTGTCCTCATCGCGGGGCATCAATGATATGATCGTAGGCCCCGAATTCAAGGATAATTGTCAAGAGTCGAGTGCTGCGGTCCACTTGTCTACTCATAGTAAATACCCGTAGTATGATAATCAATTATGATAACCAACGTATCCTTTCTTGCGCGAGTCCCGCCGGTTTTTTATGTAAATAAATCAACAGCAGTCAATCAGGCTGTGAACGGATCCATCATCACGCTCTCGATTCCCAGCTCTCTCCCTCTCAGCACACATGGGCGTATGGACAGATGGCTACGCCTCATCACAGCTCAGACATGTGCTAAGATCCAGAAATAATTCCAATCAGGATCCCATGGGTAAAGGTTGTACGTATTCTGCCAATTCAAGAGATTTTGGATTGGTATCAAACTTTTGCACAATCTGGTTTTCAAAACACTGATAGCTTTCTTTAGCCATCATATTTGAACAGGTTTAATTTCACTGTAAATAAGATTTACAGCAAAGTGGTTCATTACATAGTTTTCTAGCTGTTGTTTTCAACGTACATAACTTCACGTTGATAAAACATTCGGACAGAAAGGCACCAAAACTACACAGAAACTCTATCTGGAACTAATAGCATGTCTTGTGCAGCATTCATATGAGTTGAGATCATTGTTTATTTGAACTTAAGCTATGCCAGGGCTTTAGACATCCATCGGGTAACTTATCTTGCCCTATGATTTTGAAGATTTCCGCGAACAACCCCCATCAATTTTCCTTATCGAACTGTCAACGAACCCATCATCACTCTCTCGATTCTGTTTGTCTTGCTGTCTTTTAACACTTCTTGAAATATATTTTCTAACCCTACTTTTAATTATGCGGAGACCACAAGAGCTTCCCCCAAGTTCACGTCGGCTCCTGTGACCATCCAGGCAGATGTACCAGCTCACCAGCCACGGAGAAGTCGGTGTTTGGGGAGGGGGCGTGGCTGACGCTGCCATCAGCTGACCCACATCTGCGGGCTGGTTCTGAACACTCTCCAGCGAGCAGACACAGCCGACAGTGCCGTGGCTTTCCCTCGGCACAAGTTGGCGCGGCTTCCTCCTCTTGGCTTTCCCTTCTCTCAGTTTCCCTGGAGTATTCTTTCTCCGTTGCGTTGTTGGCCCCGAGTTGGGCAGGGAAATTTTATACAGGTAACGTATCCAGGAGTTTAAGTGGCTGTTTTCATCGGTTAAAAATAACTGTTCTCTTGGTGGTTTCCCATCTCACACTGAGTTTCGAGACGATTGGAATTCCGACGTTAGCCATGAGCTGGAACCAGACGGGACCTGTAGGTCGATATTTCGACGTAACGTCAGATAAAATCGCATCGACCTATCTGTAAACTAGGCTTAAAAGTGAGAGCAATCGAATTTTCGGCGAAATGGGAAAGTTTACCAATAGCTGAAGTTCCGAAACACCAGAGAACACAGAGACCTTAAGCTTTCTCGCGTAGATCCTATTTGTAGATTATTTCCAGAAATAAGTGGGAGACTTTCGTCGTTTTGAAACAAGCCTAATTTTTCCGAACCCTTTGCTGGTTCATGCTGCCTAATGATTTTCATTAACAGTACTATTAAGCTTCTTATCAGCAATCGTCATTGCAGTAGCTTTGTGATTGACTGATAAGGTAGAACAAGATACTCTAGAACAATTAACTCTTTTCCTGTCAAGGGGTGGGGGTGGGGATCGGATTTTCACACTTCTCTAATTTTTTTTCCAGCATGTATTCAAAGCAATTTCTGAAGTCATCACAGGTCACCAGGGTCAACACAGTATTTTGACGATAAATTTTAACATAATCAAGCTAGAACACTGCATTAAATGTCATGGTGTATGCCTTGCCACTGGCTTTCATTTGATATAAAGCAATATTACTTTCTGACCTGCCCAGACCTCAGGTCATGTTAGGTCAAGAGGTGCCCTCTGGAGGTCAAACCACTGGGAGGAGATCATTATGTTCAATTATAGTGGACTAAGCCTTGGTGTTTTTCTATCAAATGTATTTTAATAGACCTCACTAGCTTTAATGACATGAGAAGTAAGCCTAGACTTCTTAAGCATTGCATATTGTAGTGGAAATAGCCTACCGTGAACCAACTTGACCTCTGGGGGTTGATTGATTATTGAGGCTTAAGGGCGCACCAACCTTAGCGGTTATATAGTGCCCACGACCTCTGGAAGTCAACCATTGACCTGAGCGCTTAAACATGTAATGTAACTCCATGCTGCATTCACATGAACTTTCCAATGGACTTCGGAGTTAGAGGGGGCCATCGATGGCCCGTGTTGGGGCATGGATAAATACATGCCCTTTATACCTCGGCATATGCATCTCGCAGTATTATTTTGCCTTCATGCATCTGCCTCTGATATTTTTGGGACGTTTTGTTATTTGTCTATATGCAGAAGATGTCACAGTATCTGACTTTTGCTAATCTACGAAACACAAAATTGGTAAATTATACTTGCTTTACCGTAGTTCTGGCCCTGGATCCGCCATTGAGTTTTGGGTTTTCGCGTAACTGAGAAATATGAGAACTGCGCATCAGCTATGTCAATAAGTACTAGATTTGTGAATATCAAACATCACAGTCAATAGTTATAGAGATCTAAAAACGATTTCGAAAATGTAGCACACCCCCCTGTCGACGATTTTCACAATTTGGGTTTTATTTTTAAATTGGGCTCATCAGGAAACGAATCAATCCCATTTATGAACCTTTCTAATCGGACCGCAAGTTTTGAGATCTCTGTTGGGCCAAATCCACCCCCCCCCCTCAATCTGACAGGAATAGGGGTAGGAAGGAGCCTCACAGGAATATTATTAAGCACTGATCAAATGTTATAACGTTCCGCATAAGCGATTCAAAGCCATCTCAAATTTATCACGCTACACACAGTATGTCATCACGTCCAGTACAGAGAGCACAACCGTTACTACTGTTTCCACGGAAAATATTCAGAGCATTTATAGGCAAAGAGAAACGCCGGTGCTCTCGGCTGCTGTGAGGACCTTCTGGTTGGGCTGTGGGTGGGCACTGAGGCAGCAGCTGGGCCGGCTGCGGGGCAGGCTTGGGCGGCCGCTCCGCCGCCGGCACCGTTGTCGGTCACGGTTCAGAGCCGTCGCGTGCTGTCGCCCTACGCCGGGCCGGCGCGCCTGGGTGCACTGCTGACACCCTCTGTTGGGGAAAACAGCGCGAGGAGCCATCGGAACATGGAGCAGCGCGACCCACGGCTCAGGGCTCTAATTGGAGGATGACTCAGCACCAACAGGCGAAGGCAGCTATAACTGAACGGTGGAAAGTTAAACTGCGTGGTAGTTCGACGATGGTTATCGGCGATGATTTTCGTAATCTCACAATTGCAACCACTGTTGTAAGAGTCAGAGCAAGCAAGAATTAGTTGAAGACACTATATTTGTTTCCTTTATAAGGATCTGAGTTCATTTTGATGCACCTTGTTTTCAAGACGAAAACTTGTTTATTTATCGGCCATGCTTGTCAGCCGGTATGAGCTTCTAGCCCTGGATGCAGCGTCAGGCTTGTTCGGATACCCTAATGACCCTGTTCTGACACTGTTCGGCTCTGCGTCGGCGCAGTGTTCAGGAACCTCGACGCCAGTCGTGACTCGGAAGAGCAGCACCAGGGAGAGACCGCGACGCGCGACACGCCCGCCCAGCCGGGACCCCGCGGCCGTCAGCAGCAGCTTTCACGTGCGGCTCCATTGGCGGCTTTCCTACCGCCTAGAGATTCCAGGGGAAAATTCAAACATGATGCGTCTGTTCGCTCTCTGAATGCCACTGGTGGACAGGGTTTTCACTTCCTTTATTGGAGGGAATGGAGGTCTGGAGTGCGCGTTGGGACTGTGACTGGGTCTGTGAAGGTTCAGAGGGCAACGAGGGCATCGATCCAGGTGTTTGTTCGTTTCGCATTCAGCAGTCCGCTACTGCAAGGGAAAGTTCTAACGCATTACTTAGTATGCTTTTGATATAAACAGTTCTGTTTATATATGGGTATATATATATATATATATATATATATATATATATATATATATATATATCCTTATTTATCTGCTTATATTATACATCCTTTAGTTTGGGAGATGGATGAGAAATGACTGGCCGTCACTTTTAAGCGCCTATATAATAAACAGCAAGAAAATTAATAAATCAAACAACTCTTACCCCTCATCTATACCCTCTGGTGATGAGGCCACAGCACGGTCGTTCAAACAAAAACAGTATTATTTAATAAGGCTCTCCACTACGAAAGACCGGCTTTGATTGAGGGAAGATAATCTTATTTCTTAGTGAAACCAGAAGTAAGACGAAACGCTGATATTTCAAACATTGCTGGTGACTTGTGAGTCACCTTTAAACTAAATGAAACTTTCGATTGCCTAGGGTCCTGACCAGAGCTAAAAATGAACCCCTAATTAAAACTCAGCTCAAACAATAAGCTAGGTAGAAAAGCGAATAATACAATTTGTCCAGCTTACTTGAGGTCATCAACAGCAGCTACTAGAAAGCAAAGACAAGTCCACAGCTTCAGTTTAAGCTTTCTCGTTTGATGGACTGACCCGATCTGATCGACCTACCGACTTTGCTGACTTCGCTGATCGACCTTTGACTTTGATTCCTAGCTCACACCCCAACGACTCCAGATCGAAGACATTCCTTGGCTGGATTAGATGTTAGATTAAGAGTGAGGATCATGTTTAGATTAAAAAATGACAAACAAATATCACAAAAATACCTTCCGTTTAGGAAAAACCTTTTAGCTAACCATTAAGGTCTCCTGATGGTCTACAAACTTTTCAGCCCGAACTAAACTTTTTATCCTCCCCGAAAACCAATGTACACTGCCACCTGTGGTTTCCCACTGGTCTTCAAGGGGT
Source organism: Lepas anatifera (assembly GCA_034440635.1). NCBI lineage: Eukaryota > Metazoa > Arthropoda > Thecostraca > Lepadidae > Lepas > Lepas anatifera. The sequence continues at coordinate 222,457 of JAOTON010001142.1, read as the reverse complement.
GCTATAAACTCAAACTAAGATTAACCTAAGCTTTCTGGACATTTATTCTCGAATTAAATTTTTCATGCGTAAGACATTTTCTCGTAAATAAAAGAAGCATATCATGTCTGTTGCTATGTAAAATTGTATTGATTCTAGAGACAGCCTATCACCTGACCAAATCTTTATCATTTTCAAATTTTCTGAAAATGAAATAATCTAAAGTGGGCTCAGAAAAGCCCGAGTAACAACTAAAACGTCTTATCGTGGTCATACAGAGCTATTTTCACGTTTGATTAGACTGTTCCGACGAACTCCACACAAATGGAATGTCTCGCTTCAGGCGAGACAGACTCCGTCCATATGTCCCATCGAATAATGCCGTCAACTTGTCTCAGCATAACAAATAGTGAACCACTCTACAAATAGCTCTGGGATTCTAATTTGGTCGGCAAACTGACAGGCCAAATCTTCCGGGCGACTGATAGGGGCTTAAGTGGTGTCAATAGCACTGAGAGTAAGCGTTATTTTGGTCCAGACTAGCGTTCTAAACTGGAGACGATTAACGTCCGGTCTGGTACGATCAATGACGTCCGCCCCCTCCCTCTGCCCGACGGTGTCGGCACAGCAGCTTATTTTGTCGTCTGCGCGCTATTTCGGTACTTCGGACAGACGGCGGGTATCAAATCCGCCCCCGGGCGTTTCCGGGAGCGACTGAGCTGATCTCTTTTCAGTCAGTCAGACAACGCTCAACATTTCGGCGTTACAGCCGGCACGAGCGGGCTTTGTAGTCCGGAATATCCCCGGTTAGGAGAATGTCCGCACGGTTGTTTTGCATTCAACACTGAGAAGAATATATTTTTACTCGGAATTCTTCAACTCAGTGGCGGAGATCTACCAAATTTCGCGCTAAAACTAGCGTCTTTTGCTTGCAATCTAAGATCATTAACTATGTATGCAGGTATACATTTCATATGGCGCACGGCTCGTAATAGAGCTATCTCTGTATCTAGGAGTTCTAAGCATCATCATAATCATTTTATATGAAAATATTATACATATTCTAATGAAATAAGGTATTTTGTCGACTACCCTTCCCATTATATACTGGTGGCACAACGAAAGTCAGAAAAGCTCGATCTTGCCAATAAGGTTAGAGAAAATGTCGGGAAACTGAAGGATTGAATATCTTCGTCCTAGTCTATTCATTTCCTGGAAAGCTGAGACTGGTATTAAATGAGGTATTAATTATGTGTGTTGGTGAGAGTCATTTTTCAGACCGCACCAGGGCTTCCCTCGCCAAGGCTTCCCTGCCGACCTTGCCAGGCAGCGTGCGCGACGTCAGCTTTGCACCCGGCAATGTTTTATTAAACGCCACCTGGTAGTGCATGTCCGCACATTTTTACGTGTTTTAATTGCACTCCCCCACGATGGTTCATCTACCACCTGCAGCGCCCTGTGAGCTCAGTTTTAGCAGCAAACGCAGCTCAAAGCAGCAACAGCGTATTCCCGAGCAGACTTGTTAAGTTACGAGTCGGTGTCAGAGTCGGTTCTGATTCGACTCATTTCTTTATCGATTTAGAGTTGATTCGACTCATTTTGAATGTGGGTTCTGTCGAAGTCAACCCAATTTTTAGATGAGTTGGGAAAGAATCTGAGTCAGTATCGAAACTGTGAGTCAAAATTGAGTCTATTCAACATCTTAATTTTTTCGGAAATAAAGGCTGACATATGAAAGGCATTTATAGCCTTAACAGGACGTGTAAATTATTTTTGGTAAATAATATTGCTATGATATCTTAATATTAGTATTCGTGGCACTGACAGAATTATAGCGACACTGACCGAGGGATAGCGACACTGACCGAAGAATAGCACCACTGACCAAGGGATGGACACACTAACCCAGCGATAGCGACACTGACCGGAGTCGGGCGCTGAATGTAGCTGCTGGCTGGCCCGCGCTGATTCCAGCTGGGCTGACAGCTGATTGGTGTGCAGAAACAGGAACACGGTGGCCGTCAGCAGCACCAGTGTCAGCATCTCAGAAACCCTGTGGTTAACAACAGTGTCAGCATCTTAGACACCCATGCCGTCAGTACTAAGCTCCTCAGATACTCTGTCCTGAGCACAGCGTCAGCATCTCGTACACCCTGTGGGCAGCAGCAGCAGCGTCAGCATCTCGTACACCCTGTCCTCAGCACAGCGTCAGGACTGCGTCAGCAGCACATCTACTATGCTGTCAGCAGCAGCTTGGGCATTTCCAGGACCAGTATGGTGGGCCGCCATAAGCCTGCATCTGTGGCTTCACTGGTATCGCTGGCAGCGCGTATGACTCGATTAAAAAATATTTCGGATATCTTCAAAGCGATTTCGACAGCAAGTGGGTAAACGCTTGACAACCTAAATTAAAAAAAAACTTTCCGCTAGAAAATGTTGCAGCATCTCCGACAAATACCGATGAAGGTAAGATGTGTCGGTATTAAGATCCGTGCTGCTAACATTCGGCAGACACAGGCCTAACCTCGGTGCTGTGAGCGATCATCTTTACCCAAACAAAAGAAAGCTGTCGCTAATTTTTTTAAATGTAAATTTTGTTCCAGTTGTTCCCAGTACGGCTGCTGGAGTAGGAGCCACACTAAAGTCATCAAAGGACTTGTCACGGAGACCAGGACCCCACCACCCGAACAGGCAGCTCCCACAATGAAGGGTTAATTTATAAGCCAAAGTTCAACGTCCCACAAAGCGCAGGGACGGCCACCCCGCTCAGGCCACCCTCTCACCAGTCAGCTGCCAGCCGACCTACGTCGGGTAAACTATTGAGCGCTGGAGCGTCTCAGGGGAACCGATCCCAAGCCTGGACATACACTGCCACTGCATGTTTCTCAGCAGCCGAACGGAGCCCAACGCTCTACCAACTGAGCTACCGGGGCGGAAACATGCCTTCGGTCCTCAAGTAAGGTGCATTTCCTTGAACTCAATGCATGAAAGTATTTGTCGATACGCATCGCAGAAGGTGTACGCACAGCTCGAGTCAGCACGTGCCCCACTCCTTAGTAGAGCCTTCATTAATCCTCTGCTAGTACATCGGGTACCTCTGATGACTCTGTGGGGCTGGACCGCGATAGCATCCGGCGTTCGCGCCTTCACAAGGGCGTGTTCTAGTGAAAATGATCACCAAGTAGCACTGGAGCTCCGGTATTGGTGATACCTCACTCCACTGGCCCGGCGCTGGCGCCGAAAAACTTGTTGAGTGATAATGGCTAAGCTACGGTCGGACCCAGGCGGTGTGCGGAAGTGAGGCGTTTTCGGGCAGCCATGGCTGTCTGTTGTGTTTTTGCACGTGGCAAAAGGAGGCGACAGGTCACGAGGCTGGAGCTCGTGTATACCGCACAAAAGAACCCGCGGCGGCGAAGAAAGGTGAAACATTGCTGGGTGAAAGCCCGCTGGTTTTTGTCTCTTGCTGCCACCTGAATGGTAATTAGGCCCACCCCTTACCATTTTATAAATACTGGTAAACCTCCTAATCATATTATATTATTGTTTTTTCTAAAACCTTGACTTCAAAATGGATATGTTTTTGACACGACTGAAAAGTTAGAGCAATCTTTCATGGCCAAAACGTTCACCATCTTGCTATAATTAGTCCAAAAGACAAGGCATTCTCTATCGTGCTAGATCGTGCTCAGCTTAGCTGGCTCAACCAGTTGAAGGCATTTGGAGCATACCGTGACATCAACACTCAGCCATGAATAAACAATTGCAAGATCTAGGAGACTAATTCGTTTAATGGCAATAGACCTAGGACTTAGAGTGATTATCCTCACAAAGAGTACAGTCACCAAATCGAGTCAGACATAGTGCAGTCATATGTTTGACCGTGTACTTTAAAGAGTAAATATTGTAATTGGCCCTTCGCAGGTTAAGTGTAGTCTATGGTTCTTGCATGAAGCGTATTGTAGGAAGCCTTTTCTCTCGGGGAATAGTCTCAACCACAGTAAATCAAACCAAAAAATTGGCCAAATTCTTGTCTAAGGCAGTGTGAGCAATCTCCCAGCACTGTGTTGAAGCCCTCAATGATAGTGTCTTTACCTGAACATGTATTCCGATTAGGAGGAAATATAGTGTCAAGCAAAGAGAAGACTACTGCCACCTAGCAGGCTACCGTGGATGATATCTTGTGCTTTGAAGAAATCCTCCCATGCAGAGCGGTGGAGACCTGACAAAACATGAGGTGATTCCTGTGAATATCACAAGCCTTGATGTTCCCGCGCCTGTTTGCCAACAAGGCATTCAAAAGAGATCCATATAATGACGATCAAAGCAGGCTTTACAGGACTTTTTTAGCTTAGCATGGGAAATAATGCTCAAAAGACCACAGCCAATGGCCCAGTGGTATCACTGGCTACGTCACTGAGTGCTCTCCGCAGCCACTCACCCCTCACCCAATATGGATAGCACCTACTCTGCTTGGTTTTGGTTCAGGCCTATGTCTAGCCTCTATGTCGTCGTTTCGAACTCCTTCCCGGAGCTGAGTCTGGGGCTGGTGCCTAGGGGGCAGCTGAGGTTGACAGGAGAATGTCTCCTCCTGTCGGTGTCCTGGCACATTCATCACCAAGACTGGTTCTGCGGAGTTCAACTGCTCCGACGAGACCAAACCTCCGGGGATTCTGAACGTACCTCAGTCTGGTTCACCGAGTAGCACCGCCTTTGAACCCCAGTGCACTCGAACTTCTGACGTAGTCTAAGCTATCAGCTTACAACTGGTTTACTGCAGAGCAGCGGTTGTCTTCCGAAATAATCTTGACAGTTACATATATATCTTAATAGCATTTAGCAAACGTCTGTTATAATCGTGTTAACTCCATGGTAAAATCCCTGAAGCTCACTTCAAAACAAGCAGCCTGCTTCTCCGGAAGCATAATATTGCCTATTCTTCCGTCACGTTAAAACAATGTACATTGTCCATGGCCGGTCAAATGGTGCAGACATGATGACCTCATCAGAGGCTCCACAGCGGTACGGTCCCGCACTGACAGATAGACTCTGTGGAGCACAGCCGCGTTCGCCTAACACAAGGCGGAAACAAAACAAACCTAAACTTTCGGCTTACAAAACAAGTAACAGCGGAAAAAGGTTACACGTTGCCTGGTGATGTCCGCCCTTACTTTCCACGCCTTTCTCCGCTCTCCACTGCGGTCAGCAGACATGATTGAATATTTACAATGTTCTCCCATTTTCCAGTAGGATGCAGGTTCCAATAGTTACCTGATGCGAGCGAGGAACATTCCCTCCTCTCCACGGTCTGAAGAGATTCTTTATTTTCTGGAAAGTTTTGCCTATATCTGCATAGCTGCCAGACCCTTTCGTAGCAGCTGGAAAGCCCATCAAACGTGCATGAGACACACACTCCGTTTGCGCCGTGTCCTACCCAGGCCTGACTGGTGCAGTGTGGATCCCCGTGTCCTACCCAGGCCTGACTGGTGCAGTGTGGATCCCCGTGTCCACCCAGGCCTGACTGGTGCCATATGGTGTGCCGTGTCCTACCCAGGTCTGACTGGTGCAGTGTGGATCCCCGTGTCCTACCCAGGCCTGACTGGTGCCATATGGTGTGCCGTGTCCTACCCAGGTCTGACTGGTGCAGTGTGGATCCCCGTGTCCTACCCAGGCCTGACTGGTGCCATATGGTGTGCCGTGTCCTACCCAGGTCTGACTGGTGCAGTGTGGATCCCCGTGTCCTACCCAGGCCTGACTGGTGCCATATGGTGTGCCGTGTCCTACCCAGGCCTGACTGGTGCAGTGTGGATCCCCGTGTCCTACCAGGTCTGACTGGTGCCATATGGTGTGCCATGTCCTACCCAGGTCTGACTGGTGCAGTGTGGATCCCCGTGTCCTACCCAGGTCTGACTGGTGCCATATGGTGTGCCATGTCCTACCCAGGTCTGACTGGTGCAGTGTGGATCCCCGTGTCCTACCCAGGCCTGACTGGTGCCATATGGTGTGCCGTGTCCTACCCAGGTCTGACTGGTGCAGTGTGGATCCCCGTGTCCTACCCAGGCCTGACTGGTGCCATATGGTGTGCCATGTCCTACCAGGTCTGACTGGTGCAGTGTGGATCCCGTGTCCTACCCAGGTCTGACTGGTGCCATATGGTGTGCCATGTCCTACCCAGGTCTGACAGGTGCAGTGTGGATCCCCGTGTCCTACCCAGGCCTGACTGGTGCCATATGGTGTGCCGTGTCCTACCCAGGTCTGACTGGTGCAGTGTGGATCCCCGTGTCCTACCCGGCCTGACTGGTGCAGTGTGGATCCCCGTGTCCTACCCAGGCCTGACTGGTACCATGTGGTGTGCTGTGTCCTACCCAGGTATGACTGGTGCAGTGTGGAGCCCCATGTCCTAACTAGGCCCGACTGGTGCAGTGTGGAGCGCTGTGTCCTACCCAGGCCTGACTGGTGCAGTGTGGATCCCCGTGTCCTACCCAGGCCTGACTGGTGCCATATGGTGTGCCGTGTCCTACCCAGGTCTGACTGGTGCAGTGTGGATCCCCGTGTCCTACCCAGGCCTGACTGGTGCCATATGGTGTGCCGTGACCTACCCAGGCATGACTGGTGCAGTGTGGATCCCCGTGTCCTACCCCGGCCTGACTGGTGCAGTGTGGATCTCCGTGTCCTACCCAGGCCTGACTGGTGCCGTATGGTGTGCCGTGTCCTACCCAGGTATGACTGGTGCAGTGTGGAGCCCCATGTCCTAACTAGGCCTGACTGGTGCCATATGGTGTGCCGTGACCTACCCAGGCATGACTGGTGCAGTGTGGAGCGCTGTGTCCTACCCAGGCCTGACTGGTGCAGTGTGGATCCCCGTGTCCTACCCAGGTCTGACTGGTGCAGCTGTGGATCCCCGTGTCCTACCCTGCCTGACTGGTGCAGTGTGGATCCCCATGTCCTACCCAGGCCTGACTGGTGCAGTGTGGATCCCCGTGTCCTACCCAGGTATGACTGGTGCAGTGTGGAGCCCCATGTCCTAACTAGGCCTGACTGGTGCCATATGGTGTGCCGTGTCCTACCCAGGCCTGACTGGTGCAGTGTGGAGCGCCGTGTCCTACCCAGACCTCACTGGTGCAGTGTGGAGCGCCGTGTCCTACCCAGGTCTAACTGGTGTAGCTTTGAGGGGTGGTGTGGCGTGTCGGGGCGAAGTGGCGCCCGCCGGGGTGTGGTCTGTCGCAGCCGAGTGGTGTTCCCGTCACTGCCGGGCAGACACGGCTGCTCAGACCACTGGACCGCCGCTGCCGCTGCCGTGCGTGACCCTTGGGTGCGTGTCGGACCCGTGGCTTCACCGCACGCGCCGTCGGATGCAACAAACATGGTGTCCAACATGGGCTAGTGAGGGCACGCGTAATCAGAGGCGTATACCGGAACTAATGGCGGAGAAATCGAGCGTGTCAGAGGCATCGTTCATGAACTATGGAAGACTAATGTGTTAATGGGTCTGTTAAAAATTTGTGGACCAATCCGTAAGATATTACTAAGGTTATTGATACAATTGAGCTTAAGTTATAGAGTCATGTCATAGAAAAATGCAGCCATAAGGAAGTACCGGGGTGGAACAAACCACGAAATTACCTATTCGATTTTTGCTTGCAAAAGATAACACATTGTGGCTAACGTGGTTTAAAGTAAAACTAAGTGCCAATGTGCGTCTGTGATTAAGTTAATGAAAATTAAATGCGCGAACATGATTGTAAATACAAGGCGGGAGTGACTCTCCAAATATGATTGAACCAAACAAGAGTGAAATAGCCCGAACCCCGACTGGTCGTGATGGAAAGCTTACACCAGCAACGCACGTGTTTGCAGATCCACTGAGGGTGTCTGTGAGTGCCGGGCTGGCGGCGCCTCTGCGCATACCGTCAGGTGGCTGGAAAGAGCATCAGGGGCCATCAGGCCTGGACTGTGGTACTGGGGAGCCGGCGGGCCTGGGAACCGCGCCAACACCCCGTGCATAATTACTGCCGATGACCGCAGAGGCGTGTTCAGGGACAGGCGCCGTGGGGACTGGACTGATTTTCATTGTACTGTTATTTCCATTGCGTTCAATGGCGAGATCTTCAAGGATGAGGAAGTTGTGGGAGATATATTCAGGCTTCCCTCTTCACCGAGCGCGAGCATATTGAGTCAGCGCAGGAGCCCTGGACACTGACAATCGAATCAGTCTGGTGCCAGTTCTTTGATAGGAGACAACATGCAAAAACTGGCACGAAAAACCTTATGTAATAGAAACACAGATAAAAGTAAAATCTCAACAGAAAGAGATTTAAACGCTATCAAAAGACTCGCGGTGCCACGTGTGTCTAACTTACATTGCTAACCGTTGTCTACCGTCCCCTTCTTAAAAGAGAAATGCCCTGGATCGGGGCGGGGAGGGCGGATGCGCCGTGGCTGATGCAACGCCGGCGCCGGGGTAGGGTGCACCCTGCCGCCGGCGGTCACCTAAGGCGGCTATCCAGAGCGACTAATAAGGAGTCTGCTAACGTGCTTTAACAACGCCACTGGGTGTGCCTGCACCTATATGTAAATACGCTCATAAAAATATGAGGTTGGACGAGTTAAAGCCTCACCGTAAGAACGTTACAGAATCGGGGAGGCCCTTTTTCGGCGAGACTTAGTTGGTTACAGCACCTTGGGCTTAAAAACGCTACAAAGTTTTACGTATCGAGGCGAGACCCATTTCTACTTTCGCCAAAGGCTACACTTTACCTGATATGGCTACGGCACGGCTTAGACACGGTATGGTAGTGGCTCGTACTTTTACGGTCCGCCGTGGCTAGCGATGCTCGAGAGATGACCTGGCCGACTCATATAATCATTTTCTTGATGTATCATAGCATTATTCAAGTTCAGCAGTGAATACAGGTTTTCACGCCGAGATAGGGACTTCTTTCTAAAAAAATAATTTCTTGAGTGCTACGAGAAAGAAAATGATTAAACCTAACAGGAAGAATGGGAAGGCTAGGTGCTATATTGAGATGCCAAACTTTGTCGAATAGTGATTCGCTCCACAATGGGCATCAGTATTAGTTAAATATATTCAATCTTCTTTTTTCTAGGATTCCCCGGCTGTGGTCAGAAGATCGGGTGTTACGTTCACTGATTCACTCACCCATTCACTCACCCACTCACAACTGGCCTGGATTCAAACGACAAAATTGAAAGTGCTTACGCAAACCTGAAACTTGAAGTGCCTTTATAGAGGTTTTAGAGGTTAAATCTGCTTTATAATTTTCAAAGACAAAGAAGATCACTTGGTCATTATATGTAGCTTAACATGAAGCTCTGCAATAATACGATAAGTCACTGCTTGCTTCCTGAACCCTTCTATAGAGGTGCTCCTTAAAATATTTAGTCAATGCCAGAAGCACCAGGACGTGTTCATATTAGTTAAGTGAACTCAAATAGAGTTGGTAGGTATTCCGATGTTAATTGGCTTGTATCATTGAGTCCTGGATGAAAAAATAAAAAATTCACTGTGATTATATATTCAATGAATTAGCCGATGATTAAATACACTGTGACTACCCAAGCAACATATCAACTTATAATTATGCTGCTTGGCTCAGCACTGCAAAATGTATGAACTGAAACAGAGATGATATCGGTGTTTATTGTTTGCGTATCGTTACCGCTGCATACGGTTACGTTTCGATAATTTTTCACAATGTTGATCAGAAAACCGGATCATTAGTGCTTCGATTGAAACTCTCAGTTAGATCCATCCAATATGTGTTTAGGTCCTAGCATATTAGAAAATGTTGTTTTCCTGTATGATATTGATGCATCGCTTCCGTAGCACGAATAATCATTGCCTAAGTATGGTTCCTCTCTTTCTTTCTGACGGCATATAACTACAGATAATTTCATGTTACAAATATGAACATCTAAAATCTGTAAAAAAATTCAAATGATGAATAACTGGGAGAAAAGAGAAGCCATGAAAAAGATAAGCAAAGAAAAACAAGCGAACTGAAAAAAACGTAAACAAGTTTTACAGCAAAAATTTGGTACAGAAGGATTTTAGCGTAAATATATAGATCTCGGGCATGAGCCAAACATACATTTAGGTCCAAAAATAAGGTCTGTAGATACTACACAAAAGACATCTTGAAATCTGAGATGTATAACTGTCTTTGCGATGGGTCGTAATGAAAAGGCCGGTAAAACATTCACGCTCCACCTGTTAATCGTAGAATGCACGCCCCTAGTTCTCTAACTTGGTGATAAGGCTCCTGAAATGCTCGGAATCTAAGGTGAAACCGATCCGAGTACTTGAGATATGAGGTCAGCACGAGGAAAGCGGGCGGAGTCCACTCACCTCCCAGGCAGCAGATGCCTCATACGCCGCACAAAATGCCAAAACGCCTGCATCCTGGCCTGGCTTCTCCTCACTTTCCGCTTGTGAAGTCGAAACGTCTCACTCGCCAGAAATCTGTACGTGAAATCACTGGAAAATATTACCACTTGCAGGTGGCTAATGCAGTGTTCTTATGCTTTAATGCCTAACTTGCGTCTCAAATATCTAACACACAGCGCACGCGGGCAGCGGAGAACCACGCCGTGACCATTCACGACTTCTGCACTGTTGTTGGTTCACATGTAGGTCGCTCCACTCAGGAGTTGACGACCCCAGTTCGTCCATGCGGCGAGCACTACTGCCGGCGACACCGCTAGCTTCAGCGGCCCGCCGCCGTCCAGCGCGCATGCGCGCTGCCCTCCGAAGAGCGGCGTCGCGGCGCGGCGGCGCGTCGCCGGCGTCGCGGTGCTGCGGCGGCGTCGGGTGCTCCGGTTCGCTCGCGGGTCTCACACTTACAACGGGCCGTGCGGTTGTGCCCGAGATCGAAGAACATCGAGGTCTCGGAACTAGCCTTTGGTCCACTGCTGATCGTGGGGTGGTCGGAATCAGCTTTCAATGGCCTAAGCAAAGGGGCGCTCAGAACCACTTAGCCATCCGTCCCCTGTTGTGTTTTTGTGAGTCTGTTTTTGCTCAAATTATGCGAAGTAGTCTCAAATTTCTCTCAAATTTGCACTTTACCCAGACGATGCCCCCAGAAACATACAATTCGAAAAAGACTCACATCTATTAGTCCTCACTGAATTGTGAATCACCCATTGCATACGCGGTGGGACATTTTAGAGAATATTTTCTAACCTTACTGTATCTTAATCGGGTCGAATATTCCGTATTAAAGGACGCAACACAAAATCCTGACACTTATCTAGGATAGATAACTTGATTAAGCCTTCAGTGCCTGGGGGCCAGATCAGACCCATCGTTTTTTTGTTACAAATGATCCTAAGTCTATTAAAATGAGATGTAGGTACATCACTTTGCGCGCACTTCTAAGGTGATTGATTAACCCCCCCCACCGGGGCGGCGCCACCCGCCCACCGGGGGCCATCGAGGCCCCCCAACCCGAAAAAGGGCGTAGCGCAAACCAAAGGCAAAGAAAGCCGGGAATCAGAAGAAAACTCGCATGTTTTAGTGCTCAGGTCAATGGTTTGACCTCCAGAGGTCAAATTAGGTCAAGATCGGCTATTTTCACTCAAATATGCAATGATTAACAAACGGCAAACTCTTATGTCATTAGAGCTATTGAGGCCTGGAAAGTACATTTGATAGCAAATTGCCAGTACTTTTCCGCTATGTGGAACGTAAAGACCTCCCGCCAGTGGTTTGACCGCCAGAGGTCACCTCGTGACCTAATATGACCTGAGGTCACGAAAGGTCAAAAAGTGACCTTGCCGTATATCAAATGAAAGCCAGTGACAAACAAACACGATGGTGTTTGTTTTACCGCTCTAGCCCAATTAGGTCAAAAGTTATTGTCAAAATACTGTTTTTGACCCCTGGTGACCTTGGGTGACCTTGGAAAAGCAAAGGAAAATATGACCCCTGGGATCCGTGAAAGGGTGTCTAAAAACGTTGTTCTGAGCAGTCTGAGTATTTGCAATCATTTTTGTGGCTTTCATATCATGAAATAGCTTTTCCCCATGCTTTTCCAATGGGAGAGGTCGCCTCGTGACCTGACCTCAGGCACGAAATCGAAAATCCCGGATATACACCTTGTAGACCCTGGAGGGTTATAAAGTGTAGGAAGTTTCAAATCGATCGACTTTGAAATGTAGCTCTTACAGACCTCTAAAGGTGAAGTGAGGTGACCTTGGTGACCTCGTCTGGTGACCTGACCTTGGTGACCCGGGTAAAAATTTCAGGGATGATGGAAAAATGCAGTGAGAGGTAGAGCCCTCAACCGCGGTGCTGCGCCTCGTCGTTTTTCTGCTATCCCGAAAAACCTTAGGGGGCCATCGATGCCCCCGTGGGGCGAGGGTTAATTTAGCAGCTTAGGACTGAACATTGGCATCATGTCAAGCCTGGTCAACCAGTTATGACATAATTTTAAACCCATGTAACGCAATCACTGGCAGCGGAACTGGGCGGGGGGGGGCACCCGGGCATGGTGTCCCCTTGAAATAAGAAATTGTACACATAAGGCGTTGACTGGAAAGAAATGGGTCGAAAATTTCATGGTGCTCCCTTTAAATTCAGACGCTCCACCATCACTGAACGCAATTATGGTCTTCTAAAATGAGACTGATACAACCAGGGTGTAACTCGGCTCTTAGAAGAGTCAAAGGAAGCTTCTAAATAACATTTGAAAGTTCTTGATAGAACAAAAAGGGAATACTGGCATCTATTTTGAAGTCAGGCTAATAACAAGGTCATCAGAGGTCACCAAAGGTCACTGTTTTTGAATTTGTGTTTTGTGTCTATGACTTTTGAACCAGATAATATTTTTTATAATGTTTGTCTCTTGTGGAAACACCACAGTGAACGGCGTGACACTGGGTGCTGAACCACAGCACAGACATGTTAAATGCCCGTCAGACAGCAAAGAGTGACGTGTTTTGAATTTTGGATGATGACGAGGTGAGAGAGACTGAAAATGTGAGCATAAATAAGTATATTCCCTCCGTTGCCCCGTCGGGCCAGCAAGCTAGGCGAAGCCTGTTGTTGTTCACCAGCCTTCCAGGGCAACGGAGAAAAATAAATGATTTTCTCGTCTAGTTGTGGTGCCAGATGTTGTGTCAGAAACAGAAAAACGTCAAGTCTATACTCACCTGTTTTGAATTTTGACGGGTGATGATGAGGTGCGAGCGACTGAAGATGAGAGCATGATTTTTTACATGTGTGCCATGCGTGGGAGCACCATAGTGTGACTCGTCACCGGGTGCTGAACCACCGACATGTATAATATGCTTTTTCAATAACGTTTACGGTTCGGTGAAAGATGCAAGGGCGCAAGGTCCAGCGGCCGCAACCCGCCAAGACAAAACCGGGCGGACCCAGATGAACCAAACATGCAACAATAAGTTTCGTATCATAGTGACGAGCATGACCCAAGGGTTTGAATGAGGTGCCCCACGATATTGAAGTCATTATTTCACCTTGACCTGAGGTTAAGGTCAAAATTTGACCCTTTAAGGTAATTTTACTGATTATTCAAATCCTTGGGTCAAGACGAACACATTGATGTCTTGGGTTTTGTTCTGGGTCTCATGGTTCTTGTGTTATAAATTATTTCCTAAATGGGTCAAAATTTGACACATTTTGGCCCTGTGTGACCTCATGGTTCAATGGATATGGTTCAAACTCGGCTTGAGAATAGTAGACGGTAAGGCACTTCCAGTGCCTTTTCAATTCCCGAGATCCATTAAGTTTCCAAGGTCTTTGGGGGGGAGGAGTCCGATCAGATCCCCAGGCGGTGGTGGGTGCGAAGAAGGCCCAGACCATTCCAGGTTAAGACAAAACCTTGTTTTTGCCCTGGAAATGGACATTTATTGAAAAAGTCTGTAGTTAGCCTGAAAAAACTTATCTAGTGCCATTTTTGGTCATTGTCGTGATGCCGGTTGGTAGTATTGGCAATTATTTTTGTGTCGACATTTCCTTCCGGTAAAATCTTAGTGGTCTTTGGTATGGTCAATGCCTATGTATTATGGTCTTTGATGACCGATTTGAATATCCAATAAGATGCAATCATGTTCTTCATTTGTTCAGCAAAAAGGTTATATTAAGTCTAGCTGAGCCCCATATATGCTAAAAAAGATCAAAAGCTTCGGCGATCAATCAGAGATCTCTGCGATACTTCGATGTGATGCAATATCCGGTTAATTTATCGAGATTACATCTAAGAGCCAATCAATCTCCAGGCATTGGATGCAGGGTTCCTCCATTGTAGGGTAGTTCACTGGCTACTTGACAAGGATCCAAATTCAGTTACTGGGGTCGTTGGCTCTTTCTTTTCTCATAACTCTCCGATACTTCTCATACGTCATGCGAAATAAGTGCAACAAGTCTTCAGACATTTACACCCTATGTTATTTACAGTGCAGTGCGTTCAAATTTTACATTTTTTTCCAGAGAACAGGAAAAAATCTTACATCGCCAACGCATGTTGTCGTTTGATAAATTTGTTCCGTCCTAAAAGATCTGCAGAAAAATGGAAGATATGTATTAGGATTTTACAGGACGTGAAAATGATATAAATTTATGAAACGTCGAAATAAAAAGAGATGATAATGCTTGGAAAACCTAACAAGGAAAAACTCAGTCTACAGGTAATAACTAGTTGTACAATATTTATGTCGTGTTTTCCGCTTCGATGCAATTCTATCTGTAAATCAACTGGTTTAAGGATGCATAACAGAATACTCTATTAATTGTTTCCAGCATATTTACAGCCAGCAATGTTAGTAGGGTGTGATGCTTTCCTGGAGTTTTGATATTCTTCCCCAACATTCCGAGAAAAAAGCTGATAAGTCGGAGTAAGCTGGAACGAGGGTAGGTATACAGCTTTGCAGAATATTACCTAATGCGTCAATCAAATTTTTATATTTAAAACTTCATCTTTGGTAGATAATTCAGTACAACTTTATTTCAAAAAGGTTTTAGTGCCCCCAAAAAATATGTATTCCCTCAAAGGGAAGGGTGAAGTCTTAGCTTTGCACGCCTACATATTTTTTCCGAAAGTTGACAAAACGCTATCTTTGTTTTCTCAACTCACTTTTTTATTGAATAGAGGTATATGTATAAAAGTAGGAATAAACATTCAGTTTTTTTGTCATAGCGTCAACTGTCGAAACTCCATACTAGGAACATATCCTGGTTTTGCTTTTTTGAATTCAGGCATCAAACACGCAACTATGAACATAACCTGTTTCTTCTCTCTAGCGGTGCTTGCAACAGGTGCAAATGTTACGCAGACACCTTTCTTCATAATCAGCTGGATTGCACCGGTCTGTGCACGATGTTTGCCTTTTTGTCACGGCGCGCCTGTCGTGAGCGCGCTCCGTCCAGCCACCCTCCTGATCACCAGCGCGCGCCTAGTCATGTGTCGCTGCGTAATCCAGCCCCCTACCAGGGAGAAAGGCGGCCTGACAGTCACCTGCTTTTCCAACCCACTGCCACACACTGGCTGGAGCCGTTCATTGCTGATGTTTTATCATGGGATGTGAGCTGTGTGCACCCAGCCACTGAGGTCTAAGTCACTGTCCAGAGATTGTGCGGCCTTTGTTCCCCGAGTAGGCCTCTGAACTATGTACAAGCACCTTTTTAGTCATGGTACTGTTAAAGTGTTTATACCTATTTAAAGGTATAAGCATCCATTTATAACTATATAAGGGCAAGCTTCGGGACCTATTGGGCTCCCGAAGTTTTCCTAACTGGAAGTCAGTGGGTACTCCTTTCTGGACGAGGAAGTGTTATTCTAGGATTTGCACTACATGTAAGCCAAAAAATACGTGCGCATAAGACTATACATACGCACGGACAATAGAGCTTATTTTATACTTTTTGAACATGTAAGACGTTTGGGAAACAGTGTTCCTTCGTCAGTTGAAAGGTTAGCACACATTTATGGAAAACACGATGAAATATGACAACTTTCACACTTTACAGTACTACCTAGTTAACACGTTGAAGTACTATAAAGTGTGAAAGTTGTCATATTTCATCGTGTTCTCCATAAACATGTGCTAACCTTTCAACTGCCGAAGGAACACTGTTTCCGAACCGTCTTGCATGTTCAAAGAGTATAAAATAAGCTCTATTTTCCGCACTTTTCTTTACCTGTTTAAAACTCGAACAAGACCATACACTCTTGCTGCATGTTGGTATGCTGTTAATTAGCCTATCTCCTCAAATCCTGTAAAATATTAATAGGTTCCCTTGATTATTCTCCTAAAAAAGTAAATACATTATAGCTATCATGCTATCATATCTATTATCCTATCCTTTATAAATACCATTTCTCCTTCAACGTAAGATATGGACGCCTTTGATTATCCACTGAAAAGTCACGACAATTTTGAGCTCCGTATGAAAAATGCCCTCGAGGTCTGGCAGCCCCTACATTAACGGGCAGCTTTGTTACCTCGGGTGGAATCCTGTTCAGCTATCCATGAGTCTAAACATTATCGTATATGTTTTCCTGTGGACGCGAAAATTAAAATACTTGTCTTCCCTGACGTAAAAATGCTGCATCATTACGAATGTGAAATGAAACAGTTAGGTACCAAAATGTGTTAATCGCAATTAACTAAAAAACCGCCTTTGGTAACATCCCCAATTTTAATACAAGTACTGATGCAATGACACCTGACCAGAAGGACACAGGAGAGACACTCCTTTCAGCGTGCTCAAAGCTTACGAAAAAGCGGCTTAACATTAAACTCTTCCCTTATTTCCGACCGTAATCAATGGACTATGATGAGGTCAATGATTCTTAATGAGTTTGCGGAAGAATTGCTGGAGTTGTGAAATTTGTTCTAAATTGTTTATGCGCATGGTCCTGTGCAGCAATGGTAGCAATTTCTGAATTAATCAATAGAATTACGAATTATAAAACTACTTGACATATATTTATGTATGATTTGCAATTAACAATTTATATTACTTTTGCTGGCGTTTCGATTATAAACTATGATCATAGTAGAATGGAAACCTATTTACGATTACATTCGATTCGGAGCCAGAAAATTATATGTCAGATCGGTTTTTTCACCATTTTTTTTCTCAAAGTCACAGGGGAAAGGGCAATGTATGTGTCCCCATGCGTCACATCGCGCAGTACAAAATAATTTCTCGTTTTCTTTAGCTGGCAGAGTGTATTCCTAATATTTCTAATCGGCACTATGAACTGAGTTAGAGGGCCACAGAAGTATTCAGTATACGGCACAAAATATTTAACGAACAAGGAACTGGTCTGAAATTTGACACGCATTGGTCTTTATTGGCCGCAAATGGGAAGCGCTGGGAGCCAGTGGGAGGGGCTGGGGATCCAAATAGTCCCCAGCTTGTATGTTAAGGCATTGAGGCGTGGCTACCATCTCATTTTGTTCGCTGCAAAGTACCAAGGTAGTGATAGTCACTTGTAAATAGGAGGTAAAGGTAATAGCTGTGATTGGAGGCTAGGCTCTTGTTTGACTATGCAGTCTACCTATTATTTGCAGCATTTCATGCCAGAAATAGCCAAAGTGGGACGACTTTGCATTGGCGGATCCAGGAGGGCAAGGAAGGATAGAAACTAGAAATGTCGGGATAGAAACTTTTATGTGTTCGGGGAAAACACAATACTTTCAGACCTCTCGGAAAATGCTTACAAGCTACTATGTTGATGACGTTTTATAACATCCAGGGATAGGTCCAGGATGTCCCCGATGAGTGGGCAGCTGCCGCCAGGGACGCATGTTTCGGATACGAAGGTCGTAATATAGTTTCAAAGGGGGGGGGCGTTTTCTTCTAACGCTATTGATCTTTGTCTTACAGAGCAACTTCATCCAGAAGCCTACCATCTCAGACTTCATAGATACCTAGGTTTCCGATAAGGCAGCTTAGATCTTCATTTTATCACTCGGTGAATCCCATTTTCTCAGAAAATTGTCATGTGCTTTGAGCAAAAGATACAACTTCTTTTGAATGTCTTCAGAAAGATGGAACTTCAGAAGGATTTCAATTACCTGTGTACGTGGTCGAATACCTGGCGACTGAATTTCAACCCAACCAAGTGTGTGGCATTCACCATGAGTCTCAAAACCCGACCTATTCAGCATGCATATACTGTTGATCAAACATACTTAGAGCGTGTTTCTGAAGTATGTAATCTAGGCATATTATTCGACTAAAAATTGAACTTTTCTTCGCACATAAATAAGGTTGTTTGTAAAGCTAACAGAGCTCTAGGCCTAATGATTCGTTCATTTCAAAAAACAAATTTCCCGGACGGAAATTCAACCACAAAAATTACTTGTTACGTACTTCGCAAACGTACGGTCCATAATGGAATATGGCAGCGTGGTCTGGAATGGCGCTGCCATAACCCACATAGACCGTATTGAACGGGTTCAGCATAAATTTTTTATTTGGCTTGCGTCGAAATCGGTCTCTATCACCACAGAACAATCCCTTTCGTATCCAAATCTTCTTGAAAAATATAAGCTACAATGCATGCGGGATAGGTATAACCAACGCGACATCATGTTCCTAAAAATCTGTACAATGGTCGAATTGACTCTTAATTTTTACTGGCATGTTTTCCTCTACGAGTTCCAAATCGTGCCACTCGGAAAAGGATGCTGTTTTATGAAGAGTTCGCTCGCGTTGAAATCGTGAGGAACGGAATTTTTAGAAGAGTTGTTCGCCGAGTGAATGACTTGATCACCAGGAGACCAGGTGTTGACTTTTTAAATTCACCAGCATCATCTATTAAAGTCATCTTATTGAGACATGACTAGTATTTGTGCAGCCGATTTGAGAATCATGTTAGCGAACTCCATTTTCATCATTTGTATGTCATTTTGTCATGATTGTACCTATAGCTAGTCATTTTGCTTGATTTCTAATGCTTGTGTCTGCTTAGTGGTATTATTATTTATGCTGGCTCATTGTAAATAACCATGTGTTTTAGCTGCTAGGCTTTACCTGGCAGTGGGCATCGCCTGTTGGTGATATATATTAATAAATAAAATAAATAGAATCGTTACTATCATGCCTCTAGCCCAAGGGTGCCTTCCTTTCTTCTCCGGATTAGGGGGAGAACCGCTACCCCTATTCCGGTTATTCGCCCCAAGTAACGCTGTCAACGACCAATTCCTTCAAGGTTATTTGTTCGAGAAAAGTGCTGGTTGCATCGTGTCTAACAGAGTTGGAAAGCCCTAGTGCTCCTGCGCCCTGTTGTGTGGGGGTACTCGTGACTGCGTAAGTGCAGTATCACTCCTTTTGCAATGCAGTTCATTGCCACTGTTTTGAAATGACTATTCACAAACTGCGCTATATGTTGAAGGGGAGAAAGACCAGTTGCCCGGCCACGTTCACTTATATCGTGCATTCAGAAAGGGCGACTTGGCATGGTATGGGAATGAAGTCTGGCAGCACACAAAAACTGCACGCGAAGATGGCCCATATCGTGTCGAAATCGAACATGACCGGGTCATTCACATAAGTAGATGCGATGAAAGTAGCCCGCTTTGAGCGGCGCACCAAAAACTTGTCGCGCCAACTGACCTGGTATAATGAGCCGCTACTGCACGTACCATAACTAGTAGATGCAACGCGCTAATGAAAGACCAAGGACATGGTAGCAGGCGGAGCGGGGGGGGCAGTGGGGAAACTGGCTCCCAACTTTGGGAACGAGTTGCCAAGAGGGAAGGGGTCAATGCCGTGGGGACATTGACCCCTTCCCTCAACTCTCGGAAGGATAGTGGTTTTGAAAAGCATTCCATGCACGTCGAACTCATTGATTTCAAAGCCAAGTGTCTCTAAATGTCTATAAGATAAGGCGCCGTTTTCGTGTCACGCACCGCTGCCTCTGGTGACGTCTTGGCGCGCCTGCAACATTTTCCAGCTGATTGCTCGCCAGCCAGTGAAGCTGCGTTCACTGCGTGCTGCGCTCTTCATACCCGTCCAGTGGCCGATCCAAGGAAGGTCACTAGAATGTCTGGTGGAGGGTGTGCTATGTAACCCACCTTCGTACGTATACATGAGTCAGTAATTGTGTAGTCAGTTAAATTGAGTTCTGCTGCACTTTTGAGAATAAATACAAAGCTTGTTTGAATTGTAGACATTCAATAATTTACTAGTTTCGTCTTTTTTTCTTCTGGAGCCAGTTTTACATGTAAGAAGTACAAGGAACGAGGGGCTGTGTGCGGGTATTTGGTACGTGTCAGTTCTACGAAATGACTATTCGTCTACATGCATAGATGAGAAGACTCATACCTCCTAAACCCGTAACTGGCATTCTTCAGACGCCCTGTGAATGCAACATATAATCAGTGTTCCCATCAATGTCGTATTTTTGCTGTCGGGGCCAGTGGCCGAAGCTAATGTACCTAGATGTTGCCGTGGCCAATCCAAACACCGGTGAGGGAGCGAACATTTTGGAAACATAGAACCTTCTTTAGTTGCTTCTATTATATTAACACGCACACTGGAGGAAGGGGGGCGGAGGCCTCCTCCCACTTTTTCTAGGTGGCCAGAGAACTGATCACAGCCGAAAAACGTTACTTGGCTACATTTTGGAGAATTCAACGGCACGTCCATTGGTTAAAGAATTTTGAAAATATGTCGAACATTTGTTTTACTTAGAGGCTCTCAAATCAAAACCTATATATTGAGAATGCCGCAATCCAGCGGGCGCATCAGTTGGTGACGTTGTAACACCATATACAGGATATCATATGTCAAAATCACCCCCCAGGAAGGTCAAGGTCAAGATCGCAGGTCAAGTTCATACCAGCATTCTCAAGGTCACAGGCTACAGTATTTCCGGTCAAATGGCGTTGCCCAGTATGACGTATATTATGTTATGGTGTCATATTTAAGATAACTCAATGTAAAGGTCATGGTCACGGGTCATGATTATGGATGGTCCAAAGATTATAGATAAATTGAGCTGTCCTGAGAAGGCTTGCGGAACTTTATCATCATATCACAGGGCTGGAGATCACAGGGGGTCGGGACTCAGAATCCCCTGGATTTTCGGTCTCCCATAGATTTTGTATAGGGCTTGTATTGCACTGTCAGCGTATCCAGAACCTACCTGGATCGGCAAGAGATCCCCAGCCTTGTATCGTATAATATACGAGTCGGGGTATAGTGTAGTATGTTTGCTCCTCCCCTCTGTCCTGTAAGCTGCTAGAGTACAATCCAAATCTATCCATACGTATATTTTGCGCAAACACACAACACACAATTAGTAGGGGTCAAGAGAGTAAAGTTCCTGCGGGAGAGAGAAGAGCAGAAAAGAGAAGAGGTAAGAGCAGTGCGAGTCAGTAAAACAATAAAACACTCAAGTGTAGACTCAGACATCAGCACTCAACACAACGCGGCATCAGATGCGTCCTAGAGGGCGCAACTCAATTACACCAGAAACCCTCCACATTAAGGCTGTCATCTGAAATCCAATTTATAATATTAAATAATCATAACCGCTCTTAATGTAGTAGCCGACTGCTTTGTTGTGCGGAGAACGCGCCGCACACGATAATACTCGGTTAGTGAATAGGTCCTTCCTAAATACCGAGCTATAGCTCCACTCCTGGTTAAGATGTTACCCCAAAGTTGGCAGATTTTTAGAAAATTTAGTTTCTGGTGAATTGAAAACTATTCAAAAACCTATTCCGAACTGTTTTGGAGATATTCCGGAAAAAGAAGGGTGGGAAAAGTCCGGACCACCCCTGACAGGGGATAGGATAAGGACTGCTAGGGAATGATTGCAGTCTTCCTTCCGTATACTCCGTATAAAAAACACATATAGAAAAAGCGGGCGTCGGTGACTATGGTCTTGCCCTTTAGCATGCACAGTTGAGAGGGATTCGGCGTCAACGCGCCGTGGATGAGGGTGCTAAAGTGCCCCCTTCATTTTTTGAAAACTAAGGAGGTTAGAAAAACTCCCGTGAGTGGGTTAGTGATAGTTATAGGGATTTACAATGTAACCAGTTTTTATTGGCCTAAGTCAAAATTTTGAAGGTTAAGCTGGGTCGTAAAGGTCAACCCTGAACAGTGCTGGGGAGCTATTGGCAAATGTAATGAGCATAGGGAAAAAACGGGAATACACTGAAAGCGGACTAAGTTCATGAAGAGAAGGTCCTACATAATGTTCTCTGAAATTTCAGGTCTAGGTCACTCATGATCATTAACCTATCACGCCACCGTATGATGTGTTCCCAATAATGTACACTTTGGCGGGACTTATAACATCCATTAAGCGAGACATGAGGGTTTAATCCTGACCAATGACCTTTAACCCGCGCCCCACCGGGGGTCCGGCGCCACCTTCGCCCCACCGGGGGGCCATCGATGGCCCCCCTCTAACTCGAAAATATGGGCGTTAGCGCAAATCTGCAAAGTGCAATAGAAAGCTCGCGTGAATTCAGTAAGAAATTACTTCGCATGTTTTAGTGCTCAGGTCAATGGTTTGACCTCCAGAGGTCAAATTAGGTCAAGATCGGCTATTTTCACTCAAATCTGCAATGATTAAGCAAACTGGGCATAACTCTTATGCCATTAGAGTTATTGAGACCTGGTAAAGTACATTTGATAGCAAATTTCCAGTACTTTTCCGCTATGTGGAACGTAAAGACCTCCCGCCAGTGGTTTGACCGCCAGAGGTCACCTCGTGACCTAATATGACCTGAGGTCACGAAAGGTCAAAAAGTGACCTTACCGTATATCAAATGAAAGCCAGTGACAAGACAAACACGATGGTGTTTGTTTCACCGCTCTAGCTCAATTAGGTCAAAAGTTATTGTCAAAATACTGTTTTTGACCTCTGGTGACCTTGGATGACCTTGGAAAAGTCAAAGGGCAAATATGACCCCTGGGATCCGTGAAAGGGTGTCCAAAAACGTTGTTCTGAGCAGTCTGAGTATTTGCAATCATTTTTGTGGCTTTTATATCATGAAATAGCTTTTCCCCATGCTTTTCCAATGGGAGAGGTCGCCTCGTGACCTGACCTCAGGGCACGAAATCAAAAAATCCCGGATATACACCTTGTAGACCCTGGAGGGGTCATGAAGTTTAGGAAGTTTCAAATCGATCGACTTTGAAATGTAGCTCTTACAGAGCTCTAAATTGAAGTGAGGTGACCTTGGTTGACCTCGTCTGGTGACCTGACCTTGGGTGACCCGGGGTAAAAATTTTAGGGATGATGGGAAAATGATGCAGTGAGAGGTAGAGCCCTCAACCGCGGTGCTGCGCCTCGTCGTTTTCTGCTATCCCGGAAAAACCTTAGGGGGCCATCGATGGCCCCCGGTGGGGCGAGGGTTAACCTTGACCCGGGACCTACAACGTGACGTTGAGTAACCTTAACTGAGAAGCCATATCATAAAATACGTCATACCGAGAAATTACATCCCACTGAAACGCCAAGGTCAATGACCTTAATATGCTTTAGGGGACTTTAGGGGCGTAGGATACCAGTCCACCAAGCTCTGAATGATCTGTACTAATGAAAGATCTGTATTCTGAATTACTTATATATAACTATATAATATAATGTAACATAATACAAGATAGTTATATAACTTACCTGTATTCTTGATTATCTCTTTTTCCATTCACCTCTACAAGCAAAACATCGCACAGTATTTCTTCCGAACTTTATTAATTCTTTCGTCATTCTTCTCAAATAAAAGCAAGTACAAAATCACCACAGCATAAGCAAATCAGCATGATATATTACTATCCAGTGCCTTCCATCTGCACATCACAGACCGACCAGTCCCTCTTACGACGAGAGGAACTAATACCTGGGTCAACGTCCTGTAAAGGTACAAATTCTAATCATGAGCCGATCAGCAATAAATTTGACATCAATCACCGAATGCGGAACCCACCGGCCGACACTGCTCTAAACTATGCACAAAACGAGCCAGCCTCAATCCAGAAATCTCTTCAACTGTCCGACTTTAACTTGCAGCGGAAGGTAAGCTGGCCATACATACACTCGTCTCTGCTATGCATTACCAAGCAATTTTACTTACACAGTGTAAAAGTTTCTACTTGAGCTCTCCACTCACCAGCCATTCCGGTCGACCCTCCCATGTCTGTGCCGGTGCCCAGCCGCGTTACAACGCCAGCTGGGCTCCACCAGGAACCAACACCTGCATACGCGTCGGAAAAGGGGCCAGGGGGGCAGGCCCCCCCACTTTTTGGCCAAAAATTTCCTGATCTCAGTCAAAATAAGAAAAGCCGGACATTCTTATATCCAGCTGCTGCGGAAGGCAAAGAGGAGCCCAAATTCGAACAGTTTTGGTACTGATGTTGGAAGTTTTTGTCAGCATCAGGTTGAAGTTTGGCTGGCCCCCCACTTTTTTGCCGGTGGCGACACTTATGAACACCTGCACTCTCGAGCCAGGCAGAAAGAACCACGCGCCGACCCACACATTCACTCCGATGCGTGGGTTCACATGTATGCTTTAGAAAGTACGCCATAAAACGGTACAGGACACAGCATTAATCATTCCGCAGTGGCAGTTGTATGCACTGATGATCAATCTAAGCGTACTTGTGCTGACTCTCCTGTTTCTTGCCGATAATTTAACTGCTTAGCCACTTGGGGCACTCCACGACATTTCAGCACACGTGATGGTCGATTTTACACCCTCATGTCTTCGATTTTCTTCAAACTGTGACCATATTCTTATACTTTGACTTTGACTCATATTCTCGTTCGGCACGGTCGGATGCTCCCGAACTACTTCGCCGGTCAGAGTCCCTCTAAAGGGCTCTAAAGATTCTATCCCTGAGTAAGTTTGGGTGAACAAACACAAAATCCGATAAAGCTACTTCATAACCAAGAACTTCCGCCCCCGATACGCAGGTCATGACAATGAGCGTCATTTCCCTCAGTGCGTATTACGCCTCGTTGCCAGGTATCAAATCGAGGGGCACAGGATTCCAACCCAACAATAATATAGCCGGCAGCATCGGAAGTCTGCTGAGGATATGCATCTCCAGGTATCAGCACTGGCACACTCTTCTGTGTGGGCAGATGACCAGGAGCCTCTTACGTCCCCAGCCACGTCCTCTTAGGGGGACAGTGAGCAAACAGCCGCCTACATTCGAAGGCCTAAGGGTCGCCTGGTCGAGGGGGGTGCCAAGTTGTTCATCAGCTGGGCTATTTTCATCTAGTTCGCTGTCATTTTAGCCCGTCAGGCTGCCCTTTACTACCAGTTGCTCATAACTATACCGCTTCAATCTGTCTCGGACTCAAAACATTTGTCTAGCAGAGAACGGACACAAGTAGGCAACCCAATTACACCCAGTCTTTCACAAAACATAGTCTTCCAGCATACATATTATCAACCATTGCCGCTTGAATGACACGTGTATTACAAAAAAAAAAAACCCACACAGGTGCATATGCACGCAGTCTACAAAATACATTTTAGCATACAGTTTATGACTAAGAGCCGTCTTTCAAGTTAAGCGCAAGGTACTGTTGATGCAGCCGCTGCTTGCAGAACTCGTAGAACTCGATTTCACGCGTGAAGTTCTTTCGCACGATGTCTTTGACGTAATCGGCCACCGGGGGCTTGTAGATGTTCCTGTTCTTCGAAAAGTCAGTACCATCTGAAAGTTTCAACATGATCATAAGATAGGACGATAACTTTTCAATACCGCTTTAGCACAGAACAGGTGATAACGAGAGCAAATATTCAAATTAAATATGGGCGACGGCGTGTTATCATAGCTGTAAAAATGTCATAAATGACAAAGTGAGACGGCTCCACACGTTGCCCAATCTGTACCTAGACATCATCCATGGGTCCTCTCTAGAGGAGGAGCTCACCGCTGCGGTTAAATACCTCCTTTGAATTAATTCAAGTCAAAAATATCAAGTTTTATTTTATTTGCTGCATGAGTCACGTTAAGTTATTTGTTATTTGTTACGCTCTCAAAGGATTATTAGATGCCGAAGAGGAAACAAACACGATTGTCTGAGGGATGAGTCCCTCGTGTCATTTAAAATGCACGTATGTGACGGATGAATCATTAATTCGGAGGAAGAATGAAGTCATACATTTCCTACCCTGATGAGCTGTATTAAAAAGTTTCCTGCCTGGCGATGTAGGTGAAAGATGC
This sequence comes from Lepas anatifera, assembly GCA_034440635.1. Lineage (NCBI taxonomy): Eukaryota > Metazoa > Arthropoda > Thecostraca > Lepadidae > Lepas > Lepas anatifera. The sequence continues at coordinate 196,287 of JAOTON010001142.1, read as the reverse complement.
CTGTGTGTACTGACCATTGTAGAGCTCGGTGGCGCCGCCGAAGAAGCGCGGGATGTAGTGCTCCAGCACCGCCAGCGTCTTGTTCATCTGCTCCAGCACCCCCACCACCGCGTAGTACTTCTCCACGTTACGCTTGGCACGCTGCAGCGCCACCTCTGAGTTGAAAGCTCTGAGGAGTCGCGGCGAGGGCGCTAGGTTAGCGTTCGACAGAGTCAGCGGCCTGCGAGACATGGGCGGAAATTGAGCGCGAGCGCCAGAACTTCAGTAGTAAAAAAACTGACATTCCAGCTTTATTGTTCATCATCCGAAACCATGCCGTGTCTGAGAGCGGGTGGCATGGAGGCTGAAATCGTTTCCTCAGATGCATCCTAGGTTGGTATAACGTTGTTCACCAGATGAGGGCGCTGCACTCACGAGCACTCCTCTTCCATTCCGCAGAAGAAGCCGATCATGTTGCGATGGTCTCTGACGAGGTCGCCCTTCACGCCGGCGATGTATTGACACTCCCAGTCGTTAGTTAGCACGCATGTTTCAAAGTCCTGGCGGCACAGTACACTCGCATCACACCGCCGGTAGCGACACCTAGTGAAGAAAATACAAACTAGTGATGCGTCAGACACTCGCCATGCGTATAAAAGAGCTGCTACGTCAAGGTGATGATTATGATGTGTGATTAACGTACCACAGGGCCTGTGGAAAATGATTTATGTACGATATGTGATTCAAAAATATGTCGTTAGTAAAACCTGCCGCTGAAAACATATCACAAGGTTTTCCAAACAATTATGGTGAATTGTGTGCATATTTTTGACACAACAAAGTTGTTCTTCAACAAAGCCATAGTTCTATGAGCGCTTCTCGTAGCTCAGATCATAATACGAGGTTGCAATCTAGCACTAAGCATTCATAAAAAATTATGTAAGAACAAATATGAATGGTGCGGATCTGCTTGGTAAGCCCATCACCAGACAAAATCGATTTGAATAAAAAACCACATCAAATTCTAAATTATCAAAGCTTAGAAATTTGTTCTTCCACATTGTCCCATCGTTAATGATAAGTATATTTTCCATTGCTCCCCCCACACTGCAGTAAATCGCCATCAATAGAATTTTTCAGAAGAGCACGTCCGGCGGACCCGCAGGGGAGAACAGTGCCTCCAATGACACAGCCCCCGTCTCAAGACGAGCACTGGAGGCCGTTAACTATTGAAACACTGGCAATCCCACGCCGGTCAACAGTAGTAATGGAGCCATCAACTGGCGGTCTTTGTAACAGCGGTACCTACAGCTATACGGATGCGTCACCTGCGTGATCAGCGAGTGCGAGGTGGACGAAAGTACTCGTGGAAGAAATTTATATAGCTAAAGTACGTACGCAAAAGTACACATGGCTTGAGTATGTCTCGCTTAAGTAAGCAGGGCAAATTGATCGTAATGGAAAAAGTAAACATGTAAAATTTCGTGTGGTATAGAAAAGACAAGGGAAAATGTTCGTAGTAGAAAACTACAGGTGGATAAAATTCGTACGGTATAAAGTTCGTAACGTAAAATCTTCGATCAGATCACCAGCTCTAGGCGCTGGATAATGGCCGCGGAGCCACAGTGTAGGCCACACAACACCTCCACGGCAGCAGAAAAAAGCCATGTGCTGCGTTAGCCAGCAACCCATTTCCCACCGGAGTCGAACCCGAACCAACAATTTACGAACGCCGCAATTACGCCGTGTCGTTCGCGGAAGGCGTTTGATTCTTAGGCGTTTTACTTTCGGGGCGGCGTAACACCGATATCTGTGCTATGTACTGCCTTAGACATGGAGTAATCTAGTCGGGGTTCAGTTCGAAGACAAGCTCAGAGATGAATCGAATAGTCACGAATAGTGTGGAAATATATTTTCTGACAAGTTTTGTCATTTTTACAATATATTCTTAAGTCGGAGTTCTCATATTTAGTCAGTTCTTCCCTGGTGTCCTTTGCGTATTGCAGGCGTTTCTGCCGTACAGGAATGGCGAAATGCGGCAGATCAGTGAGAATTATTCAGCGTATGATGGGACTGACGATAGACCAAGAAGCAGGTGTTGAGGTGGCCGCCACTGGAGCCGGCACTGGAGCTCCAGTGAGGTGACGATCGCTGGGAGGCTGCATCAGAGTAATCGTCCACTACCACACAGGTGCCACCCGGCCCGCACGAGGTACTGGGGAGACCGTCAGGGGACTCGGATCCTTGTCAGAGAGGATGAGTGACGTCCCGTGGAAATGCACATCTGCACTGAATCCCTGCAATCGGCCCTGGTATAGCTAGTGAAGGGCTTCCGTGCTCAGTCGGACACCTTGGCAAGCTCAGTATGGTACCGACTCACACCCCACACAGACAGAGATATCCACCTCGCCCTGCGGCGGGAACAGGACCACGCGGGTTTACCAGACAACGAGCTGGTCGACAAAGCTGATGACGCTGCCGCCTTGGACGAGGCTCAGCTCAAACGGACTTAACATCAGCAGACTGCCGCCTGAGACGTCACGCTCATGAGATGTGGACAGATCAATCTAGCACACGTGATACGCCGAGGAGGGCGCTATCAAGTGGAGTGGTCCTCGGAGACCGACCTCATCTCCGCACGTTAGAGATGGTCAGAATGTGGACTGACTACCCCTGACCCGCACACTCACTACTGCGCCGGGAAACCTACAGCCCGGTTGGTCCACGCACGCGGTTGTTTGCTGATGATACTGCAGCCTACAACGTAGTTTCCTACACTGCAGACCAGTTCAGCCTACAAAAAGACTTGGACAAGCTTGCTCGCTGGGAGGAGAAGTGGGATATGCAGTTTCATCCGAAGAAATGTACCTCACTTCCAATCACCCGCAGCAGAGAACCAATGCAGTACCAATATGTCTTACATGGGCACAATCTAGAAACAGTCAGCTACGTCAAGTACCTGGGCGTCACACTCAGCAAGGACCTGACCTGGAAACTGCACATCGAGAATGTTTGTTCAAAAGCTAACAAGACATTAGGTTTCCTGAGGAGGAATTTGAAAATCAGCTCACGAAAGGTAAAGGAAACCGCATACAAAGCATATGTGCGCCCTTGCTTGGAATATGCTAGCTCTGTGTGGGATCCTCATCATCAAAATGATATCAACAGAATCGAAGCAATTCAACGCAGAGCTGCGCGGTTCGTGATGAGGGACTACAAACGCACCTCTAGTGTCTCAGTCATGCTAAGTCAGCTCAAATGGCCACTGCTTGAGCAGCGACGGAAGGCGGCACGTCTAACAATGCTTCGAAAGATCGCCAATGGCAACGTAGAAGCAGATGAGCTAAGAGAAAAGCTAACACCGCTCCCTGAGCGGGCAAGACGAGGGCACCACCAGCAGTTTGTCATGCCGCAGTGCAGGACCGATTACCGTCTGCACTCATTCCTTCCAAAGACCATCAGGGACTGGAATCTACTGCCAGAAGAATCTTTGGATCGTTATTCTTTGATTTCTCTCTTGTAACTCTTGTGTGATTATTGTTTGTTCTTTTGGCTTGGCGAGACACGAGCTACAGCACTTCAAATGACAAAATAATCAACTCGATGATTGTGGTCAATATACGGTAGAAGTAGAAGTCCAGCCGTGCAGTGGCGGATCTAGCCGGTCGGTTTGGGAGGGGCAAACCTGAGTAAAAATCGAAAAACAAAAAAGTCACGCCGTGAATGCTGCGCTTTAATACCACTTGCCGGAAGAATTTTGGGTATTTGAGGCGAAAAGCAAAAAAACGTCACCGGGTGAAAAAGATGGGCTCGGGATCCTTTTTCTAGTCCAAGGCCTAATATTTACACTGAACTTAACTGGTTCTGTTTGGAGTTGAGAGTTGAAGCACCAAAATCTTGCTTATAAACTAAAAAGGAGTCAGGGGAAAGAAGGAGGTCGATCACTTTCGGGGGGGCAAAAACATAGTTTTTCCCCGAGCTTTTCCGTTTGGGGGAGGCAAATGCCCTCCCCCTTGGATCCGCCACTGCAGCCGTGGGCAAGGCTCTGGTGATCCACAGGTGGTCCTAGTCTGAGTGGTGGGGCGTATCTAACGGGGCGCTCCGTATATGGCCTCACTTCTCAAGCAGGAATGAAACGTTATCATCAGAAGCTGTGTAGGGGAATGGAGAAGCATGAAAAGGTCGAATATGTAATCATGTTGCTGGCTAAAAAGAAAAGCGTGCAGCGGAATCATTATTGTATGTATTGCTTCCCGGAAAATCCTACGTACGAGCATGTTGTTTCTGTTTTCACTTGATCTGCACCTTGTACCGTTTATATAACTTTTGTTTAACCCTTGCCCCGGTGGCGGGTACGAGCCACCTTCGCCCTGGTGGGGGGCTAAAAAAGACCCCCCCACGATCTCAAAAACTAAGAGACCTAGTAAAAAGCGCAAAACGGCAATCGAAAGCTTTTTCGAAAATGATATCGAAAATACTTCGGTCATTTTTCTTGTCAGGTCAATATCAAGGTCACCAGAGGTCAAAATAGGTCAAAATCGCTAATATGAGGTGTACTAAGAAAACCTCCTATATCTCAGTAACTATGATAGTTAGAAACATTTTTCTAACACCATTCGAAAGCTCTTGAGATGCGCTTTCATTACAGTGGCATTCATTTTCGTGTCATGTCAAAGCCTAGGGAGCTACAGGTCACTAAATATTGGGCATATTCTTGGGAATGTCCATAGCCACCCATGCATAAGGGCGTTTACTTTTTCGCTAATAGCTTCCAAACCAAACAAGATACAGCCATAGTTTATGCACCATTGCAATCCTCTCGTCAATACGAATCGAATGATATATGATATTGCTATGCCAGGTCAAATTTAAGAATTTGACCTGACCCAGGTCAACAGTCTGACCCAACTTGACCTGGTATAGTCATGATGTATATCATTTGACTTCCAGTGACTATACAAACACTTCGGTGACAAAATAAAAGCTCTAACTTAGTTTATTCAAAATGTATAGAGGAAAACACCAAAAAATGCTTATTTGACCTAAGGTGACCTTTTAAAGGTCACAAGTCAAAAATTTTGGTATCAGCTTCAGAAATGGGCTAAGAGCAAGTCGCAACCGATGTTTGAAGTTGATTCCATCCATACTTACTGAGAAAAGCTCATTTCGTGATTTTCCCCATGCATTGTCAAAGGGGAGGTCATGCTCTGCACATGACCTTAGGTCACCAATATCAAAAATCCCGGAACAAATGTTGTAGCTCCTGGTGGGCCCAAGATGTGGTATGAGTTTCAACTTGATCGATTAACCCTTCTTTTAGTTATGCCGTCCTAAGTATTTTTTAGGTGAGGTCACTTCACCTGACCTGGTGACCTGACCTGATATGACCTTGAGCCAAAAATTTCAGGAAAGATGTAAAAATGATGAAGGAACAGCTAGACCAAGTTTGGCGGCGCTGCGCGCCGCCGTTTTTTGGTCACTTCGGAAAAACCCGAGGGGGGTCTAAAAGACCCCCCACCCGGGCGAAGGTTAAAGAAAAATCATGCATGACAGACTGTAAGTAAGACAGCCTCATCACAAGGGTACACTACCGCTGAAATCCAGGCGCAGTATGGCTCCGCCACAAGCCTGACCTTTCTGAGCCGGGCGGGATCGGGCATCTCCAGCTCTGCGAACATCATCTTCCTCTCCACGAAGTACCAGGGGGCGCGGATGTAGTAGTACCAGCTTATGACGCGCTCTACCGGGTCCCGCACCATGTTGAAGTAAATGGGCGGCGTGAAGTTGTACCTGCCGCAGCGCAACACAGTGTTGGGAGAACGTCCAGAAAAAATAGCTCACATACATTGTATACACACATACATATATATATATATATATATATATATATATACATGTGTATATATATATTATCGGTAAAGTCCAAAAATACAAATTATATATATATATATATATATATATATATATATATATATATATATATATATATATATATATATATATGTTACAGGAAAGTGCGAAATCCGGGATTTCGCGAACTCCCTAGGGATTTCGCGAAATCACTGACCAGCCAGGGAGTTCGCGAAATCCCTAGGGAGTTCGCGAAATCACTGGCCGACCAGGGATTTCGCGAACTCCCTAGGGATTTCGCAAACTCACTGAAACTTCAGTGATTTCGCGAACTACCTGAATGCTTTTCAGGGATTTCGCGAAATCCCTAACATGCCAATATGTCATATAGCTTAAATCCAAAGAATGATCCTTCAGTGATCTGGTTTTACACTCCCCGTCCATGTTTTCTCTTTCTATGTTGTATTTTACTTGATTTTATGTATGTCGGCCTGATATTTTTTTTTTGAAAATTAATTTTACACCCTCAGCTCTACCTCACACCGGGTCCTTGTGCCCGCTGACGAACTATTCGAGTCACAAGCCTTCCTCGAGGTGCATGGTTTATGCAATGTGAACCGTAGGTGTGGAGGGGGGGCTCAAAACAAACTAGAGATGCCACTACTTTTTTCATTGTCATCTGTAATGAATATATTGATTTCTTAACAAAGCAGACTCATGATGGGAAGTATTGTGCCGTAAAGAAACGGACAAAGAACTGATATACTTTCACAAAGGTCTATTTTGGCTATGTCTATGTTGGAATGTACTACGGACGTCCACAAATTTTCCAATAACAATATTTTGATTCAGGAGGAAGCGTCGGCCTCGAAAAGGCTCTCGGTGTAAGAAGCGGCACGCCTGTCATCGTTTGACCATTGCCAAGGCTTTCAGAAATTTTATTGTCGATTCCGGCGGGCTAGCACATGCACTTCAAGCTTAGGTGCTCCAGCCACGTTCATGGCAATAGGCAATGAGATAGCACATTGCAAATATGCGTAACAATTGTATTATTCCGTGTCCTGCTTATGCCGACAACTATAGTTGTCGGCTTATGTTCAGCTGTAGCTGAAACTGTATAACACTTCTGATATACTGATAAACTGAAAACAGAGATATGGACTACGTTAATTTGCAGAATAATTATTTCGTTGTTCCAGCTCTGAAAATTTATCTTAGTATAGCCGAACCGTACCTGTAAAGATTGGCCAAAGTTTTGGAATATATTAATGAACTTAATGCAAAAAATAATATAACATTATTGTATTTTCCTTACCCAGAAAATAATACGAAATGGCCATCAGATAAGCAGCATTTCTCTTTTGTGTAGTAATGAGGATTGTGATATGATAATGATCTCTATGCAGATGCTGGATAAGTGAGTTGGAAAGAAGCGCTTCAGAATTTTGTCTCTAACGGTGCTCACAGTTGGTGCACCTGACCGACTTCGTACCGAGTACGTACATGGCCGGGGCGGGGTTGGGTAACCATACCCCTTGGGTTTTTCGCAAAGTCTTGAAAACGGCTACGCGCAGCGCTGCTGTACCCAGTACAGTTTTTTTCTAAAGCTTTCTACAACTCCTGTCAAAATTTTCGGTTCAGGTCATTTCCAGGTCAGGACATCAGTGCAGGTCAAGTGACATCATCTCCAAAAAAGAAAACAACATAAGCAAGGAACAGCTTAATTTATCAGTCTAAAATTCGTATTGAATAAAGGGCCGACTGAGTACACAGTTTCTTTAGGATTTCTGAAGTCGATGACCTAAGGTCAATTATGAGTCATGATGACACCGTTTGAAAAGTATCGGTAAAATGGTTTAAACATCATAATTGTGTTGGGAACGGAGCTAAATTGTATATTTTGGCATAATTGGGGTTGTCTTGTTTCTGCAGTTCTAATGATATGCATTCTGACCCAGTTCGATATTAACCTGATCCAAGGTCAGGTCAAATCTTAGCTTTGACCTAGAATAGTCACATTATTCATCATTCGACGTCGCTTGCAGAAAAGCTTCAGATAGTGAATCCTTATATATTGTATCTCTTCTACATCAGATGGTAGGACTGAAGAACTGTATTTCAGTTATATCAGCATATCCATATTGTGACATTGTTTGGCTTCCAATGCCCTCAGATTTTACCCGACAAAAGAATGCATAGAACACTTCCTTTAAAGCTTAGGTTGTGCTACTTAACGCCATTTACTTTTTCGCTAACTAGCGTAGTTTTTAGATTTTAGGCGGGGGGTGTAGCCCACCCCCTCGTCAGGGTGAAGGTGGCTCAGACCCCTGGCATTGCACGTCTTAAAAATTGCATCCCGCGAAACTAGTTTGAGACTCATACCAAACGTTTTTGACTGTGATGATTTTAAGATTATCAAAAGGCATAGTCATAAGAGACTTCGCAATTGCTCTCGGTGACCGGCACCTCATCGACACCACCAGCCAAAAGACACGTGATGAGTTTTCAAAAATGTGAGCGTCGGGCACATTCTTTTTCGGATGGCGTGGTTTGCTCAAAAGTAATTGCGTTGCGCCATTGCCAAACATTTATACCATTTTTCAGTAGCGCAAATATTTCTGCCATTTCTTGAACTGTGTTATACCCAGATTTATTCTAGTGATCAAGCCATGTATTTCGTACCATTTTCTTTATCGTATCCGTAGATAAAATTCCATAATAATGCAACCTACATAACATATCGTAACGCTATTCTGTGATGTAGATGTGACATAAAATAACCGTAGCATCACATAATTATGAAAGGTGGTGATAGCGTAGATCACTTTTTATTGAATACTTGAGTAGTTATGCTGACTCCATGCACTGCATATGTATAATATTAAATATACAGATCTATCATAGGCGGATCCAAGTTTGCCGATCGGGGGAGGGGGAATCTTCCCGTGGGAGGGGAGAGGGCGGGGCGCCATCCGGACCAGGGGAGTGCCTTTTTTGACCGGAAAAACCTATCAGGTGAGCGCAAAATCCTATCGGTGGGCGCCGATTTTTACATCCCTAGGGACGGGGGATGGAAAGCGACATTTCAGAGTGGCGCCGTGACCATTTCAGGGGGCGCCGAGGGTCGATCGGGGGGCACCTGCCCCCCTTTGTTCCCCTAAATCCGCGTATAAAATGTATCATGAATATAAAATAACCAAGTACCAAATCACAGTGAAGGCGAAGGTGTATTCTGTGGGGGAGTGTGTGAGAACCAAATTTCAGGAGTGGACCAGGGCGTTTTGGAACTGCCAGGGGCCAGTGTCTTTCTCTCCCGTGATCCACATTTGCAATCAGCAGCAACTGAACTTTTACATTGCAGTACAATATTGATAAGCGAAACTCGATAAATGTATCGCTACGAGCTCAACAATACAATTATGACATTCCTTATATTTAGCTTAAAACCTTCCTAATATTTAGCTTAAAACCTCCTTTATACGTGATTTTTATGGAAAATGTCCGGTTACTGTTTGAAATAAATCATAAGAACAATAGTCCGCAATCCTTGCTAGTCATCCTTAGGCTGACTAAATGTCAGGGAATTCGCGAACTCCCTGAGTGTTTATCCGGGATTTCGCGAACTCCCTGACTTCTAAGTCCAGGGATTTCGCGAACTCCCTGGTCACCCAGGGATTTTGCGAACTCCCTAGGGATTTCGCGAACTCCTGGCTGGTAAGTGATTTCGCGAAATCCCTAGGAGTTCGCGAACTCCCGGATTTCGCACTCTCCCTGTAACATATATATATATTTATGTATGTATATATATATAATTTGTATTTTTGCACTTTACCGATAAGAAGGGAATATATCAAGGGAGAGAACTATACAGAAACAGTGTGTAAAACACTATACAATAAGAGGAAAGAAAATACAATTTTATGACTAGCTTACATTTCTAGCTGGTAAGCACGAATCTTTGAAGCCAGACAGGCATTCGTGTAGATTCTCTTCACTTATAGCAGTCATCCAAGACCATTAACACCATCACTTTTCTACAGCAATACAGTTTTTTTGTAACAATAAGTATTGAGATGCTAATTATAAATTACCCAGCGTGTCCTTTGTTAACACGCGCATTGACGGGGGCGGGTACCCGCCCCCCTCGAGTTTTTCGGAGACAGCAGAAAAATGGCGGCGCGCAGCGCCGCCGTACCTGGTATACCTTTTCCCTCATCATTTTTGCAACTTCTGTGAAAATTTTAAGGATAGGTCATCTCAGGTCAGGTCACCAGTACAGGTCAAGTGACCCGACCTCAAAAAAGTTTAAGATAGCATAAGTCAAAGCAGGGTGAACTTATCCAATTGAAACTCATATCACATAATGGGCTCACCGAGTTCTCTAAAATATGTTCCGGTATTTTTTATATTGAAGACCTAAGGTCAGGTACGAAGCATGACCTCTCCATTGGTAATACATGGGAAATATGGTTTTTACTGAATAACTCAGTAACAGATGGTGATAGAGCGTTTATTTTAGCTTCATTAGACTCCCCTTGGCTTTGCAGTTCTAATGATATGCATTTTATATAATTTGACCCTGACCTGACCTCAGGTCAGGTCAAATATTTGATTTGACCTAGCAAGGTCAAATCATATATCATTCGATTCGGCTTGCTGCGAGGATTCATAGAGTTCAAGTCGTTTTGCTCTATCTTTACTTGTTCAGATGTAATGGCCGAAAAACTTAATTTACATGTTATCCCTATGACGGCATGTGACGGCATGTTTTTGACCTCTGGTGACCTTAAATGTGACCTGACAAAAAAATGGTTCAAATATTTTCGATGGAGAAGCTGATGGGCTACCCAACACCGTTTACCGTTTTTTGCTACCTACCGTGGTTCTCGAGATCTTAGGGGGCGGGTACCCGCCCCCTCGTCAATCCGAAGGTGGCTCAGACCCCCGTCAATGCGCGTGTTAAAGCATTTTTTTTCTACATGCAAAAACTTTACATTTGAAATAAGTATGTTCCTTGATCACGTGTATTTGCAGACCTTAGAATAAGTAATCGTGAAGCATAGCGCTTCGAAACAACCTAATATTTAGAATCGATCATAAGTGGTGGAATTTATCACACACCTCTGATGTTCAGAGAAGAGAATGTAATGTTTTTAGCCGTTATAATGTTATATTATTTGTTAGGAGACAGTTGTAGTACCTATGATAATGAAATTGCGCAGGAATATTGATGATTAATTTTCGGTATGTTGCAAAAACATATGATCGCAATGCATAAATACAACATACATACCTCTAATAAATCTCTACGTTTTTAACAAAAACCTCCCCCAGGGTAATAAAGCATTGGTCTGTTTCTATGTCTAAATTTCAAATATGCACCAGTTTGTGACTTTTTTGCCCTAACAACTTTCGGTAGTAGCTTTTGAAATTGAAGCCAATCTCGTTCTGATGATAATCCTAGCACATTTTCAGCAAAACTTTGAAAATAGTTTTGAAAAAAAAATTATTCACATTCAAGTTTCAGTTTTTCGCGCTGTAGCCCTATCTTACCACTTGAACCCCCAAAATCATCCCTGGTACCGCTAGCACATGTGCCTGGCTGTGTTCGGCTGTGTCGTACCTTTTTAAATTACCGAATAAACTGCACTTATGAAGCACGACCTGTGCGATTTTTGTCTGGCTGTCTTACAGAACAAAAAATAATTTTTTGGTAGGCACTACAAGTTTTATTTTTCTACCTAAAGACCAACGAGGTATGCTGAAAGGCGTGAAGGGGTGGTGCTAAAAACTCTGTGCCAGGCGTGGGTTAAGAAACAGAAGACGAGAAAAACACTGCAGTCTAGAAATCAAAACTGCATCAAGCAAGCTGAAACACAAGAAACGAAATTCATGATATAGAAAACAGAACAAACACGCAGCTGAGAAATCGACCATTTTCATCCTCATGTTTGTTGAGCTTACATGTCCCGAATGTGTTTGTGATCGTATGACTTTAAACCGACAATCCTTGTGCGTATCTTTACTCTATCTGGAGACTGTGAACGCATGCGTATGTAGCAACAGCAACCGCTGTGGGTAAAAGTCCACCTCCTTTGGCTTTGCATTTCCCTATACCTATCTTCTTTTTCATATTTCACCGTTTTTAATCACTTCATACTCAAAGCGACGACACTTCAAAAGCCATCTCAATAGCGTCGAAATGTTTGTAGTACATTAATTATCTAAGAACATAAAGAAATTGCGTATCTATATGAATAAACTACCCATGCTGCGAGATCCTCTTTTGTCATTGGGTAAATATGTTTCGAAGAAAGGGTATTTCAGGGAGTTTGCGGACGTATCTGCGTCTGTTTCTGTTGCCGACAATGTTAGACTTCCTCGTGGAAGTTTCTAATCTCTGGCTGCCTTCCTCGCGCAAGTTTCTGGTGTCTCTGCCTTGGTGTTTTCGGCCAGTGCTTGTCAGCTACTGAAGCTTGTCGAACTTACCTTGCACATTTGCACATCCTGCGCCGAACTTACCTGGGAAAGTCGAGAAAGTTGACGTGTTTGGTGTAGACAGCCGCGGGCCGAAAATTGTTGATTAAAGCGCAGAGTTGGACCTGTGGACGAAAATGCAGTGTTTAGAGACAGGGGCGTAGCCAAGGGGGGGCGGCAGGGACAGCTGGCTCCCCTGAGGGCCTGAAGGGCCCCCTGAGGACACGGGTTGCGCGAAGCGCGGCTCGCCCGCACTAATCTCTGTGGCCAAATTTGAAACTTCATACCAGACAGGGCCCTCTTAAGCTCTCTACAACACTCTATTCTGTAACAAGCAGGCCCCTTTTTACCCATCAGGGCCCTTTTGGCGCTGCCGCAGGGGCACTTTTCGGGGCGCCCCCCTGAGCGAAATCCTGGCTACGCCCCTGTTTAGAGGAATGTGATTTGACCCCACTCCAGACTTGCTAAGACATTTATGCCAAAGCAGCAATATGGAAAAAAATCCCACAACTGAACGTCAAAGCAAAACATTGACAAAAATGCTTAATTCTAAGACTTCGACATTTTATTACATAGTTGATTCCCATGCTCTGCACGAATATATAATCAAAACCGTTGTATGTGTCATCGTTTATTTGGGTAAAGGTGCTTGGGCCTTCTGCTCGCGAGGTATCGCGGAAACATCATTTCGGAGACCCGGAGCAGCCGTGGTGGACGCAGTCTATGAAGGTATGACATACCCTGTCAATCATGAAACATTAATCACGGCGGTCATCAATGTCTTCTTCCTCATTTACCATGTAACTCAGACATAGACCACATTGCATTGGCAGTCGCGATAAATGACCTTCAGCAGGCTGATCCTGTGCTCATTTGTAGTGACCCCATCTTTACGCCTCAGTAGTGTCCAGTAGAGAGTATTAGGCGGTTCAATAAGTAAGGCACAACACTCATAACTTGCAGGGTATTAACCTGCAAACCGCCTTCATTATCGGTCAACCAGTGGACAATTCTATTTCAAGACGGCATGTAAGGGTTGGCTTAAAACTTATTCGACGGCTTATCGCTGTTCTCTAACATGGATGCGACACAATTATCCTGCAAGTCTAATCGTGATTAATAAATTCCTTACCTAAATAATTGCAGTCGATTTAATCAGTTCCGAATACAAGGGAAGCTAGAAAGAGAGCCAAGTCCCCTGAAATTTCTGAGTGCCCATTGTAATCACATAAAAAGGGGTTATTCGCGGTAAAGATAGGACAGGGTTGAGCCCCTGTAACCGTTTCATCAGTTGAATCGCCATCAAATATACATAAAACATCACTTCGTGAATAAATATATTTCTACCAAAGTTCACGTGCCTGCCGGATGTAAGCCTCTCGTTTTTCCAGGATTGAAACTGTTTGAAACTTTCAAGATTCAAATTTGGAGGCTATTACAAGGCCTTGGAAAAATGCACACTCCTTGCATGTAGGGATGTGCGTTAAAAGTCAAAGTGCATTTTAATGGGCTCACAAATTCAAGTTGGCCCTGTAGTGTCAGTGCCCCTGTACCGCACAGTTTTATAGTACACAATGCATACGCATGATCTCCGCGAACATATAATCAAGAACGTTTTGTATGCAATCGTTTATTTAGGTGAATGTGCATGGGCCTTCTGCTCAAAATGTATCGCGGAATTTTAAGGGAGCTTTCAGGGAGCCTTCGTCGCCCAACATAGACGCCCGACGTCCACAGGAGGAGGTGGGATAACCACAGGCATACGGGTGATGGGATACCGCTTCCTCTCCTTCTTGGATCTGTCCCTAAACGTTCCCTATTTTCAATCTTTCCTCAATACAACCATAAAATAAGTTGTGGAATTACCTCCTCGGCTGGTTTCAGCGTGATCTGTTCATCTTTCCGCACCCGGTCTCTGTGGAAGTCGAACTTGTTTCTCAAGGAGAGCTTCCACAGTAGCATCATAGTCGACTGGGAGCCCACCTTTGGCACCCGGTTGAAGAATATCACATCCTTTTCAGCATACTTGGTAACGTTGAGTTCGCCGAAATTGTACTGCAAGAGGATACACCACACCATCAGAGCAGCAAGTCAAGACTCGAGCTTTCACCCACCCTCGTACACGGTGTAAGGTTTCAAAACGCCTTCGCCGGGAAATATGATTACTGACGGAAGAAATTTGACGGAACAGTTATGAGAGCAGCTTTTTGTGGCTTGACTGAGCGTCAAAAATTTGTTGGCAATTTTGATTTCAAGAAAAGCAAGGGAAAAATAGTTGACATCATTAGGTGGCATTTAACGAGACAAATCGAAATGCTGCGGGACTTTCCTTACGTCAGATCTATGCTGAAGTTGTACGGTGTGGCAGTTGTCCCGGGTTTAGTGCAGTTTGCATGGGTGGAATTGTTCTAAATTGTATTTATTTTTGAAACGCCCATTTCTTAAAGAAGCTGAAAAACCGTGTGGGGATGATGCCCCTCTGAATTCATAAAGTGTACGCCAGGTAGCATATGCCGTCCCTCGGATGCCTCACCCTCGCCCCTCCCCCACTTACCGAAATCCCATTTTTCATCGCCTCGAATAGCTCCTTAGCCTGAAATGATTTTTTTTTTTTTTTAATAAATCCGGGGGGTTTTTGTGGGGGAAAAAAAATTTTTTTTTTTTTTTTATTTTTTTTTTTTTTTTTTTTTTTTTTTTATTGGGTTTTGGGGGAAAAAAAAATTTTTTTTTTTTTTTTTTTTGTTTTTTTATTTATTTATTATTAAGGGGGGGGGGGGGGGGCCCCCCCCCTCCGGGTTTTTGGCGATAGCAGAAAAACGGCGGCGCGTAGCGCCGCCGTACTTGACGGACCTTTTCCTTCATCATTTCTACAACTTTTGTGAAAACTTTAAGCTTAAGTCATCTCAGGTCAGGTCACCAGTACAGGTCAAGTGACCTGACCTAAAAAAAGTTTAATTTTTTTTTTTTTTTTTTTTTTTTTTTTTTTTTTTTTTTTTTTTTTTTTTTTTTTTTTTTTTTTTTTTTTTTTTTTTTTTTTTTTTTTTTTTTTTTTTTTTTTTTTTTTTTTTTTTTTTTTTTTTTTTTTTTTTTTTTTTTTTTTTTTTTTTTTTTTTTTTTTTTTTTTTTTTTTTTTTTTTTTTTATTTTTTTTTTTTTTTTTTTTTTTTTTGTTTTTTTTTTTTTTTTTTTTTTTTTTTTTTTTTTTTTTTTTTTTTTTTTTAAGTAATATAATAAAAAATAAATATTATTTTTTTTTTTTCCCCTTCTTTAAAATAAATTTTTTTTTTTTATTTTTTTTTTATTATTTTTTTTTGGTTTTTTGGTTTTTTTTTTAAATTTTGGGTTTATTTTGTTTTTTTTTGGGGGGGTTTTTTTCCCCCCCTTGAAAAAAGGGGGGGGGGGGGCCTTGGGGGAAATAGGGTAAGATAGCATAAGTCGGAGCAGGGTAAACTTATCCGATTGAAACTCATATCACACAATGGGCCCACCGAGTTCTCTAAAAAAATATTCCGGTATTTTTGACATCGATGACCTAAGGTCAGGTACGAGGAATGACCTCTCCATTGGAAATACATGGGAAAATGGTTTTTACTGAATAACTCAGTAACGGATGGTAGCAGAGCGTTTATTTTAGCTGAATTAGACTCGCCTCGACTTTGCAGTTCTAATGATATGCATTTTATATAATTTAACCTTGACCTGACCTCAGGTCAGGTCAAATCCTTGATTTGACCTGGAAAGGTCAAATTTTATATCATTCGATTTGGCTTGCTGAGAGGATTCATACAGTTCCAGTCGTTTTGTTCTATCTTCACTTGTTCAGATGTAATGGCCGAAAAACTTAATTTACATGTTATCCCTATTACGGCATGTTTTGACCTCTCGTGACCTTAAATGTGACCTGACAAAAAATAGTTCAAATGTTTTTGATGGAGAAGTGGATGGGCAGCCCAACGCCGTTTACCGTTTTTCGCTACCGACCGTGGTTCTTGAGATCTTAGGGGGGCGGGTACCCACCCCCTTCGTCAAAGCGAAGGTGGCTCAAACCCCCGTTAATGCGCGTGTTAAAACCTCCGATTTTAGTAAATAAAAGCTTTAGAGCAAGAAAACCTTAGTAAAATATTTTGAATGGTAGATTGGGGTTATTGGTGTTCTGGTAGGTTCTCAGGTCACTATAAGTAAAAATCGTTACGCTTGAGACACAGATTAACTGTGCTGTTCCATCCCAGGCCAAAACAGGGTTACTGCTCAGGTAGCCATTTGTAATTTTTTACTGCCTGAAACCGCGGGTTTGACAGCAAAACTACAGCTCTGTGGGCCGCTGAGATTGTACCGCCTGGCTGCTTCAGTCAAGCGTATCCAGGACTCGAACTGTGACGTCCCGACCGCCCACCAACCGGACCGGCAAACATGACCGAACACAGCAACGGCGGAAAGGAGGCTGCCCCGGTCGGCGGGCAGTTTGTAACGAAGGTCTACGGTAAAACGGTTTGGTAAATTATCTGCTAAGGAGAAGGTGACAGAGAAATTTTGTTCGTGCTCGAAAAGTGTTCAGGAGCAAAGGACGCCGCCGGCACTACCACAGCCAAGAGGGATCTGGAAAAAAGTAATCCGTGCCTAGAAGGGTTTCATCGCGGAAGTTGAAATCATCCGGCCTATTCGGTAGATAAGGGTCCATGACTTATCCGAAACCTTGAACAGCAGTCCAGCCGGAAAACCTACTGCTCCTCCAACACCTCTCGTCACCCACCGTGGTGTACAGCCCTGTGTCTGGAGGGGCTGGGGCGAGTGACTGCTCCCAGATCCCTTCATAACGCCCACTTTTGACGACAGCAGGCTTTCATTTTCTATTTTCTCTCCTGGGGACGGATGACAAGTCGATTAGTGTTGCCCTAAGCGCATTATTGATAACGACACCGTGTGTATAAATGCAATATCTTATGCGAAATATAAAAGTTGACGGAATGTCAGGGCATATTAACCCTTTGCTGGTACAGGCTGCTGAAGACCATTGCTCCCTAGGAGCACATTTATACATATTTTCATCAAAATAAGATTTCGTTGGGCCTGAATAACCTTTTCTCGGTGAGGAGTGCCTCCTGAATCAAACAACATAACCTTATCTTTGCTTAAGATTTAACTCAGAAACGGATTAAAACGCTAAATACGGCATACTGTTCCCTAGACTTATTACAATTCCAGTCCTTATTTCTGATATGCCACGCGTCGCAACAGTTCGGCGGCATCAAAACAGCTTCTCAGAGGGCGGGAAGACTGACCGAGTGATAGCGACACTGACCAAGGGATAGCGACACTGACCGAGGGATAGCGACACTGACCGAGGGATAGCGACACTGACCGAGGGATAGCGACACTGACCGAGGGATAGCGACACTGACCGAGGGATAGCGACACTGACCGAGGGATAGCGACACTGAATGCAGCTGATGACGAGCCCGCGCTGATTCCAGCTGGGCTGACAGCTGACTGGTGTGCAGAAATAGGAACACGGTGGCCGTCACCAGCACCAGCGTCAGAATCTCAGACATCCTGCCGTCAGCAGAACTATCGTCAATACCCGCTGCACCGCCGTCAGTATGTAGAAATGTCAATACCCGCTGCACCCTGCCGTCGGCGCTTTGTCAGGATCTCAGACAACCTGCTGTCAGCACCGACTGCGGCGTGCCCTATGCCCTGCTGGCGGCAGCGGATTCGGGTTTTCTGCGCCCTGCCGGAGGCACAAGCGTGAGTATGAATTGTCGTCGGCCTCCTTACGACGGATTACTTTACCACGGCCTCCTCCGAACCCTTTTTCAAGGACTTTACATCGCGGGGCTATGTCTACAAAAGGACACCTAGTGGCCTTGAAAACGTCACTTGGCTTGACTTGAAAGGGCACTGCAAAACTAAAGAAAAACTATAAAAAGGGACGCGAGGGTACCAAATTGACTCAGGGGTCCACATCAGCGCAGGGGCACCAGACCTGCTCAGGGGTTCAGACCTTCCCAAGGGACCCAGTCCAGTCAGGGCACCCCATACCATCAGCTCAGGGGTCCCAGACCAGCTCGGAGACAAAGACCAGCTCAGGGGCGGGTCTCAGGTCAGTTCAGGGACCAAATCAGCTCATGGGGTTTATACCAGTTCAGGGGGCACAAAATCAGCTCATGGCGCACCAGGTCAGCTCAGTGAGCACCTGATCAGCTCAAGTACACCAGATCAGCTCAGGGGGTTGTATGTGTAGAAATGGAAAATAAATGGTTTATGGTTATGGTTTATGGGGTCCCAACTAGCCCCGGAGGCACCAGATCAGCTCAGGGGGATCCGTTTAGGGGAGATAGCCAGGGGTAAGATCGTTAGGGAAAGATAGTCAAGGTGATAGCCCCAGTAGGATCCGAGGGTTAGATCCGTTCGGAGATCAGCGCAGGGGTTACCAGATCCGTTCAGGGGGACACCAGATCAGCTCAGGGGTTACCATAGCGACTCAATAAGCCTGACCTGAACAACGCAGATTACGCTCCTTGATTTCTCCCAGAGCTTTTAAAATGCAAGAGAATGTTCTAGCTGACCATAACGCGGCACCGCCTGGACTCTTTTCGTACACATCAACGCCTGGTGGAGTGGGAGGGGGGGGTGTCTGAGCGGACCCCTACGATCTCGGGAACCGAAACGGACACAGGCCGACTGTGCCGTTATTTGACAGCGGTGCCTGTTAGGACGATCGCATAGGATAGGCCTTTGATGCTGAAATAACCTTCAAATACGTACTCCGCAACATGATGTAGGATTTTTCACTCACATCTGCTAAAAGGGCACCTTTAATGGGGGCTTCATATAGAGGAAGGGCTGGCTGGGGACTGCCTACATGGGCGGGCTTAGGGCTAGAAGCCCACTACTTTACGGCTAGTAAAAAGTCTTCCTCCCTCCCATTTAACACGCGCATTACGGGGGTCTGAGCCACCTTCGCATTGACGGGGCGTACCCGCCCCCAAGATCTCGAGAACCACGGTAGGTAGCGAAAAACGGTAAACGGCGTTGGGCTGCCCATCCACTTCCCATCGAAAACATTTGGACCATTTTTGTCAGGTCACATTTAAGGTCACGAGAGTAAAACATGCCCGTCATAGGGATAACATGTAAAATTCAGTTTTCGGGCATTATATCTGAAAAAGTAAAGATAGAGCAAAACGACTGAACTATATGAATCCTCTTAGCAAGCCGAATCGAATGATATATAATTTGACCTTGCTAGGTCAAATCAAGGATTTGACCTGACCTGAGGTCAGGTCAGGGTCAAATTATATGAAATGCATATCATTAGAACCGCAAAGCCCAGGCGAGTCTAATGCAGCTAAAATAAATGCTCTATCACCATCCGTTACTGAGTTATTCCGAAAAACGATTTTTCCCATGTATTCCCAATGGAGAGGTCATGCCTCGTACCTGACCTTAGGTCATCGATATAAAAATACCGGAACATATGTTAGAGAACTCGGTGGGGCCATTATGTGATAAGAGTTTCAATCGGATAAGTTCACCCTGCTCCGACTATCTTATCACCCTGCTCCCCTATCTTAAACTTTTTTGAGGTCGGGTCACTTGACCGGTACTGGTGACCTGACCTGAAATGACCTAACCTTAAAATTTTCACAGAAGTTGTAAAATGATGAGGAAAAGGTATACCAAGTACGGCGGCGCTACGCGCCGCCGTTTTTCATTGTCTCCGAAAACCCGAGGGGGCGGGTACCCGCCCCCGTCAATGCGCGTGTTAACATCATCCTTATCCTCTGTCGGCCCAAATCCACTCCTGGAGTTTGAATAAAGCACGGTCACGGCGTTGATATGTTTTCCCCAACATCCAGCTCTGACTGTTTAAGCTGTGCCTGCCTTGGCTGATTCAGCCCGGTAACCTGTACATTTTCCAGACACGCTACTCGCTTCACCGGTTCGCTCGCCCACCGAGTGGGACCGGTGCCACTGATTGGTGTACTGGCCCGTTGGCCCATTTCCCCGCTCAGGCGCACGCTATTTTCCTGGGAGCTTCGGCTTCTGTGTCTACCGATCGCAGTTATCCACTAACGCCCCGGGGCATTTCCTCACCGAGCCACTTCACCGTTAAGTTTGGGTTCATCCCCAGCTTAGCTGAGTTGAAAACTGTTTTATGGTACTCTATTTTCTTGACAACTCCTTCTATGAAAGTCTTGAGTTTAAAGAATTGTTGGTTTGAATATTACAAGTACAAATTCAGTGCAGCCTCTAACTTCGTATTACGGGTTTTCTAAACGGGTCATCAATAATATTTTTGTGGAGCCATTTACTTAGTGTCAAGTGGTAAAAGTCGCCGATCGCCTGTGGCTACTCATAACGTTAACATGACAGAATTAATTGTTGACGTTACCCGCTGTTAAATATTTCTGCATCGTTTTTACCCGCTGTTAAATATTTCTGCATCGTTTTATGGGGCGAGTTGGTGTCGGAAAACTTATGTTTTAGTACTTCTGGGTAATTTCCGTTTACTCTCATAAATGCACTTGAAAAAGGCAGTCCACGATCACTCTTTTGGGGGAAGTGTTTCAAAAGCTGGCTTAGAAGGCCTGAAACCTGGAATATTTTTTTAGCCTATTTATGCATTTCTATTTGTTGTGCACACTGGTAGATTTGCATGATGTTGTCCCGTGTAAACCGACGTAGTGCACCCAGATTTAACAGTTTCGCGGGATAAAGAGTCATTCTGGTGGACCAATCGCTATTTATTTAAAGAAAATCCGTTGTTAAGGTTGAGACTGCAGTCAAAACTGCCGACTTCGACACAACATCAGGGCTCGTGCGTTGAGAACAGCTAGCGGCGTTCACTTACCTTCCAATCGGCAAATGCCTCAGACTCCGCACAAAATGCCAGGACTCCTGCATCCTGCCCAGCCTTTTCCTCACTCTCCGCTGGCGAAGTCGGAACGTCCGGCTCGCCTGAAAACTGTGTTTCGGATCACTCTAAAGTCTTGCACCAGCGGGTCACTATTATGGTATCTGTATGCTGTAAGCTTGTCAAAAATCCATCCGCGCACGGCCCGTAGAGAGCGGATGGACGCCGGTGGACAGTTTGCGAGTTACGGACTATCTAAAACTGTCCAGTAGACCACTGAGCTCCGCTGGCACCTCCCCCACCCACTCTTTACGACTGATATCACCACCGGCGTCAGTCCTTCAGTGGTTCAGCGCCGCCCGGGGCGCATGCGCACTACCCTGTGAGAAGCGGCGCCGCGGTACGTCGCCAGCGTCGTCGCTGTCGTCGTGGACTCCCCCGGGCGGCCGGAGGCCGATCGTATAGCGGGAGGAGGCTCCTAGGGACCGAAGTAACCACCGGCTGGATGCGAGGAGCTCCTCACTCCTGGAGCTGTGTCACATCTGCGTAGGGTCAGGGCAGACTGAGTGGAAATGGCGGGGTTGAATGGAAATGACAAGATTGAGGGCAAATGTTAAGGTAGAGTGTAAATGGCAAGGGATTGTAAATTAACAGATTAAGTGAAAATAACAGATACGGGGCCAAACAGCAGCACCTGATAGTCGTCAGGAGGTGGAGGATGCGTGCTTTAGTTCGATCGCAGGTCACGTACAAGCATCTGACAGGTCGGGCGATTTACGGCCCGGGAAAGCAAACGGCAGGCCTGAGAGCTGGTCCCCGGCCCGCTCGATCCGACACTGCAGGTGCTCCTATTTGGTTTCGATGGTTCAAATTCGTTATTTTCTTTTGATATGCTTACGTATCCAAAGCTTCTTACATTCAATGTTTATTCAAAACTAATTTTTTGGCATGGTACTTTATCAATTCAAAATGGACCGTGAATATCACATAGTTTTCTCCGTTTTATGTGTGTGCAGGACTACAGCGACTGAGCTATGAGTAGAAACGTTTAGAATGTTTTTTTTAGCCACAAGACGAATCCATGGAGAGCAGCGGATTGAGATTTCTCAAGAGGCTCTATTCTGGCCGCTTGGTGGGTCTGATAATTGATGCCAGAGTCCTGCAATTCTGTAGGGTGACAGCCCCCCTGCGCCAGATACCCAAACTTGGCCCTGAATCTAAATCCAAAATAATTTTTGAGAAATTTTGGAATAATTTTTTTATTTTCTATCTTTCCCATTCTTACTTCTTACGATGCGAACTTAGAATTTGTATCCTTTTTAATAGGCAACAGGGGCCACCTAATAAAAAACTTTCAAGCTGGTCCGACAATATTTATTCCGCGAAAACGCGGTATTTCTGATGCAAGCAAGCTACTGAAATTGGCGGCCGACGTATAAGCTGAAGACGTCAGAACGCACGCTTCAGTTAGCTCAAAAACAGCCACCTGGGGTAGCTAGGTCAATGTTCTTGTGCTTAAGAATATTTTTGAGTGCAAAACATACAATGTTGACCTAGTTTTTACTGTTCTGCCTGAGGACTGCATTTCTGCTCGTTTCATTCAAATCTTAATACCTCGCGATCTAATTGACCAATTTGATTTTTCATTTCAGATAATGAAAGAACAGTGCTTCTGCCTGATAATTTTTGGAGAAGGAAATTGGTGATATTGAAATTCTTTGTTTTACAGGTAAAAATAAAATTTTTGTAAACAAATTTGTATTTGTAGCTTCTCAGTTCCGAGCACATGTCACTGACAAACTCAGAATTAACATGACTGAATAGGAAAGACAATTGTGATCATTTCAGTCCATTAGACTACCCACTTATCACTAACGGCTTGAGTAATTCGTCCGAAAAGGTATTTCGAGGTGTTAATTTTCTTGGAACATGTTGGCTTCTCACCAAGGTTTCCAATACTAAAATAAAAGGAATTGGATGAAATTTGGCAGCAAGCTAGCTCAGGATTCTAGGCCGCCGACACAAGTAAATCCAGGCCGATATAATGTTTGGATCGTCTTCTAAAAACAATTTTATACCGTGCCTTTTCTGTACGAACATAACACCCGTCGCCGGGGTCACGGCATCGTTAGCTGAGTTTTACCGACCAGCCGCGCAGTCAGTGACCTCCAGACGGGTCAGAGGTGTAGGGAAGGTGGGGGAGGTGCAGCGTGGCGTGGTGGTCTGGTGGTTAGAGATCCGTCTCGTGATCAGTGTTGGCCGGTTTGAATCCGGGGTTGACCAGGGTGGACTTTATTAGTTCTTTCAAAGAACCGAATGCTACAACCGACCCACAGTCTTGAGGAGATACTTTTAGGACACATGGTTTGCTTTCAGCACATTGCCATGTGTCTCTCTTGCGTCAGTGGGGCGTTAGCTCTAGCCGTAAGCAGGGGTTTACTTGTGTCCTGGGTTAAAGGGAGTGTGGCACCTTGGTCGAATCCTAGAATTGAGTGTAATTAGAATTGAGTGTAATTAGGAGTACTTTATGCCGAAAATCATGAAAACGTCCATGGTTTCCCTGAAAAATTGTACAATAAGCTCAATATTTTGATTTTTAAAATGGTCCTCTATGGAAAAAATATATGCCTGAGGATGATGTCATGATCTGGCAACTACTACCATACTCAATAGGCTTCAAGGGCTTTGATTGGCTGATAGTCACCGTGACGTCAGCATATGTCATCACACCAATACTGCCAACTGTGCCCTGCTGCTTTGGGTACATATGGGGTACATTTCAGGAAGGTTTTTAGCATTTCTCTGCGGAAATTTTGAGTTTTAAGACAAATGATATATGGAGTGCCGGGTTTTCCGATTTGCTTTAAAACTGGGCTATCTCAGTTAAAATCACGTTATAAAGGTGCCACATTCCCTTTAAGTCGTGTCAGATAATATCATGCTGCCGACCCCAGATGTCTCCCGCCGGAAGGGTGCCGGATTGCCCTGTGTATTGACTTATCACCGCCTTCGGACCGCCCCCCCCGCTTGGTTTTTCACGAATGATTCTGAGCCGATTCCGATGAGACGCGCATCGCTTTGCAGGTCTCAATTTTACAACTTATGACCAAGAATTGACGGCAGGTCAGGTCAACAGTTTTGATATCATTTCTAAACCCATTCAAGGTGATTATGTTAAAAAATGAGCGTACATGTGTATGCATGTGGTATGCGTGATTTTATCTAGTTTTTTTACGGGTGACATTTATCATTAGCTTTCGTCGCTATTTTCATTAATGTATCATCTGATGAAGAAACGTGAAAAACTACCTGGCTGTCTTTATCAATGAGCGGAACTTCTCAATACGCTTTGACTTCCTTTAACATGTTGATAGCCGCCGTGTGTTTCTCGGTGACATCACGGGAATGGAGCCGCGCTGCCTGCTGAAATATGGTTATGATCTGTCGTGTGCTATTGGCCTGCGAAGAGCTATTGTCACAGCCATGACCTGGCTCTTTTATATTACTGAGGCTATATCAGGCCGTATGCCCGACATTGAAGTGCGTTTGGCCGGAGCGATGTTTGTTCAGACTCTTACGGGCGGGAGTTCGGGAGAGGCACTAGGTCTTTTCTTCTCGTTACGGACTGTGCCGATTCAACCGCGTGATAATCATATAATTGTTATTGTTAATTGTTAAACTTAGTGCCTATGCCTGCCTCTTCGCCGGCCCTTTTCCGCTGACCTTCCCGCTGACCTTCGTTTACACTGACAAGCGCGCGGGATGTTCGTGGCATCAACTCTGCTCGCATTCTGAACACGACAAGGGTTGCACTAAGGCAGGCACATAATTCACTCCAAAACTACTGTTTTTTTTTTTATTTATTTTTTTTTGCATTCTTTCACTTCACTTTTTACGTTATTTTATTTTTTTACTCCTGCTCCCGGGATATATCTGATCGGCGGTCCCGCACAGTTCCTCTAAATCTTCCTCTGGCTGCGGTGAAATAGTTTCCTGCCGCCTGCAATGTCATGACTCTGATGACTGCCATTGTCACCTCAGCAGCTGGTCGGAATGAATGAGGTCGGGTGATGATAATCATGGTACTAAATCGCTCTTTACCTCCGTAACGTTAACAAAGTGTTCCCTTTTGGCTTTAATGCCCCTTTGCTTTGCGGTTGCGCACGTATATATGTGCCTGTTTGTTGTTTTTAATAAACGTATTTCAATAAAAAAATTTGACAGCCGTTGCTCTGCCTGTTTCTGCCTTCATTTGAATGAAGAGAAACCAATAAAGCCCAGGAGCCGGAGGTTACGAGTTGCAATCACTTTTCAAACCGTTATGGTGTTGTAAACGTTCCGAGCACGTGCCCGGACCTTTTTATCGTGCGTAGATTTGTCAAAGTCAAAACTGAGTCAGGATGTGACTACGAGCCACCCAACGGGAGTTCCCGCACAATCCACGAGAAAAACTGGTGTAAGAGGGTGCTGGCGACAGTGATAGTAGGACGTTCAAAATGTTTCCCGCTAACAAGGTGCAGCCACGTCAGTCAAACAGGGACTGGAGGCTTCACAGCTGTATTCGGCCTGTTTATATTGACACAAAACTGTAGTAGATCAAACACAAATTTAGCACTACTTCAATGTAAACAAACGCTTGGCATCCGCCCGCCCTCTCACGCACAAACACATGATTCACACACAGATACGTACACAAACACACAGTGATATACAGCGCGCGCGTTCACGGGCACGACGGCTCGGCTGGCGGGAGACGGGCAGCGCCGCTTCACGCGCCGTCGGCGCCGCAGAGTATGCCCAGGCACAGGCGCAGTCGGACCTGCTGTCCGCTGCTCGACAGTGGTCACACCCCCCGGCGCTGAAGCCGCCACCACCCCACCCCACACCCGCACACGGCGCTGGACTAACGCCCGCGCCCGGCCACCGCCACGGGTGCTAGTGTCATTTCTTTGCGTGGAGCTTCACCAGCCAAACAGGAGGGTTACATGGGCGGCCGCGCCGTCGACATGGGCCCGGGCAGCGCGCGGGCGACATGCCTGTCGCCGCCGCGGCCCGCTCCGCGAGGGTAGCAGCTGCCCGATCTTGGATATATTGCCTAAACGGTGACAGCGCGCAGCAGGCGACGGCGGCGGGAGCGGACAGGACAGAGCTGACGCCGGCTGACAGGACCGAGAGGACGGTACCAGGCTGGTCTCTGTGCTAGAACAGACACCCGTGAATGTGCTGGTCCGGACCGGTGGCTGTAACGGCCGGCCAGATTACGTGAAAGAGAGCAGGGGAGGCGGGATAGCGGTTACACCGGCGTCAGAGAGGCAACAGACATCACCAGCCCAGGCCTCTAGCGGACATCGCGCGTGGCCGCGCCACCCGCCCAGCCGTCAGAACAGCCTCTCTCGTCACAAACACGGCTGTGACGGACCCGGCTGCCTTCAGAGCCGGCAATGCTGTCCGACCGCTTCCCGGCCCGACTCACACACCGACCCGGCAACACTGTCTCCCGACCCGACAACATTGTCTCCCTTCCCGAAGTTACAGCCAGACAGACCTTCGCTGCGGTCCGAGAGTAAGTCGGAGCTCCCGACGGCAAAAGCACGGCTCCTCTCCAGCTCAAAGTTCAGTCCAAACTCTCCACCGGCCCATCGGTACAGTCACACTCTCCACCAGCCCACCGGTACAGCCGAAACTCTCCGCCAGCCCACCGGTACAGCCGAAACTCTCCGCCATGCCGACCATGGACCCGCCCGAAAGTACGCATGAAACTTTCCTGCGGTTCGACGGCTCAGTCCCACAACTCGGCATCAAAGTCCCACCAGTCCGACGGAGCTACCAGACATTCCAACCAGCCAGCACGCCTCGCAGTTCCATAATCCCCACCGTTCCGCTAGAACTTATCATCTCGAAAGACATGCGAAATCCACACCAGCCCTATAATACAGCAAGGAAAACTCTCCATATGCCAACATCAGGGCCCGGACTCCGCGCAGACCGCGTGCTGAGTACCGGCGCCCTCCTCACTCCGGGCCCCCCTCTGCCCCCCTGCACCGCCCGCCCACGGGGCAGCGTCGCCACTCTCCGGCTCCCCTCCCGACAACTGGTGAAAACTGCTAGAAAAGCTCGGGTATAAACACAGGCCACTGGCGCTCCCCACTCACCTCGCACTGCCACCGTCACGATCACTTCCAGTGTACAACGGCCATCGCAGCGGCGCGGGGGCGGCTGCGGGGCTGGCGCCGCGGACACGCCCCGAGACGGCACCCTCACCCCCAGCTCCCACGGTATTTGGTAGTGAGTCCCCTATCACAGGTACGCCAGCCACCGCCCGGCATGCCTCGCTCCGCCAGGAACACTGCCCGGGCCTTCAGCGGCTGCAGGTCAGCGCGCCACTACGACAGCATGAAGCTTAGCCTGCCGTCCCGTACGGCGGTTGCGATCCGCTCCGCCATCACCTGTTGACTGCTGTACTCGGGCAGCTTCAGGTAGTTGACGCACGTCATCACCGACGGCAGGAAGTCGTCGGCGCTCTCGTTGGGCTGCACGATCTTGCGCACGATGGTCAGCGGAGGAGAGAGCGCCCGAAAACCTGAGGACGCAGGCAGCGGGGCGTTAGAACACAGGACGGCACGGCGACGTGTTCCTCCACATGCCTGCCGTCGTCCTGGCGACGCTAGCAGCGCAGAAGACCCCTCGGTGCCGCATTATACCCACGTGATACACGCAGACGGGACATTCAGCTGTGACCTTTCACAGAGGAAAGATCACAGGCAAAAGTCATAAGGGTAGCTCACACGAGTTGGTCTCACATCGTTCGAATATTCTTATCATTTTCACTCCGAAGGCACATAGGAAGAAAAACGCAACCAGTTGTACATTTCTAATCTCACAAAGGTCCTGCAATTTTACCAACGTTGCACATGTCAAATGAACCAAAACATTCATTAAATAGAACATGCTTAAGCCATCAAGTAAGCAGCATGCGTATTCAATGCCAGTCCACAAAAGCTACAATGTTTGCGGCTTAGCCAGGGACAATCCCCATGGTTCACAAAACAGGGCCAGGGGTGGGACAGGACAAAGTGACGCCAGCCCCCCACTGACGTCTTTCCACCGTGGCCGAATCTAAATATACAATTCTCAACAGTGGTTTGACGAAACGTGCATGGCGCAAACTCAACCCCTCAAAATTCCACCATCGCCGGCGAGGCGCTCTCCAACACCCCCGTGCTTCCGTGGGCGTCTCCACAAGACCAGGCCGAGAGCCGAGTAGGCGACACTCACCTCCCACCGGTAACCGCGGCGAGCCGGTCACGAAGCTGAGGAACATCCGCTGCTGCTCGTGATTGAACTCGGTTAGTACGCGCACCAGCCGCTGGATGGCAGGCGAGTCGCGCGTGTACCCGTGGTCAGGCTTGATGGCCTCCGTCAGAGAGCGTTCATCCCAGGCGCTCTCCTGAGGAACGTGCGAATCGTCAGTGCACACAATCTTATCACAAACTGTACAGACGACCGCAGCCGGGCACCTTGAAAGTCGGGTTATTCGGAGAGCAGTTTAATACTATTCACAAAAACCAACACACAATACAAGCGTCTACAAAGGTAAGTGGTACCTACACACCTGAAGCGGGCACGACGAAAAAAATTATCCCGCCGATTAAGTGATGTCATAGAGCCCTTTACTTACCTGGCCGCTCTCTCATTTTACTACTCCCCCGCCCTCTCTCTCTCTCTCTCTCTCTCTCCCTCTCTCTCTCTCTCTCTCTCTCTCTCTCACCTGACTACCGCAGAAGAGGGAGTCTATCTCCTCCGGGAAGAACATGCCCAGGTTGTCCAGAGGGAACACCGATTCGAAGCCCTCCCGTAACGCCTCCATTTGGCGGTGCACGCTCTCGTACAGCAGCCAGTGCGTCAGCAGCTGCGCACAGGCGCGGATACCGTCAGACATCGGCCACCGACCGATGGACACAACACCGACATAGGTACACACAAAGGTGAAAGAAAGAAAACATTGGGAACACACATTACAGGGCTGTTCATTTCTTCCTTCCTCTTCAAGCGAATCACAGCGATGTGGCTCTCACATGTTGCTCTAGGCATAACCACGATCCTTTCTTATTAGATTAGTTGGCTAGTTGTAGAGACCGAGGGCCCACCTTGAGGTACTGCTCCAGATTGTCGACGGTGACCGGCTGGTCGCGTCCGCCGCGCATCAGCTCGATGCTGGGGTGGCCGGGCAGGGTGAAGTCGAGCGCCAGGTCCTCCACGCTGCAACCGTCCACGCCCAGCGCCTGCACGCTGGCGGCACGCTGCTCCGGGGAGAGCGCCGGGTCGGCCTCCAGCTGTTGTCGTCTCCGCACCACCTGCCCGGCAGACCAGCGTCAGTGGTACAACTACATCTACTGCAGCCGCGAGTCAATCGTACAACTACACCTCCCACAGCCGCGCACCTATCGTACAGCTACGCCTACTAAAGCTATCACGGGCGAGTCATACCAATAATGTCGTTCGAAATACATAACCGAACCCATAGAAATAAACTTGCTAGCACACCAGCGCCTCTCCGTTACCAAACCCGCGGGTCATCAAATCGAGCGAACAAAAGTCATCCGCGGTATCGGGAACTCCCGGCTTGACAGTCAGAGCTCTGGCGACATCGTCTCCAGCACCTGCGCCAGCTGGGACATGGTGCTGGCCAGCGCCGGGTCCACCGCGTGCACGTCCTGCAGGGTCATCTGGCGCTCCTGGCGCAGTAGCCAGCGGTAGAACGGCACCGCCAGCGGCAGGTCCAGCAGACGGAAGTCGGTCACCGCCTTCGCCATCAGCTTACCTGGCGAACGGCACCGTGGACCGTTAGCACTGGTCGGTCGTCAGCTCCAAATCATGCAAGGCACGGGTGTTCGCTGAGTAAATGAAGCTTGGACAAAACTGCAAAGCATATCTAGGGCAAAGATTAGGCACGCAGAGGCAAGACTTGTTATTCCAGTCAAGATCGACACAGCTCTAATGAAACCAGAGCGGACACATTGCGACAATGTACTGCACTACCGCCGGAATGGGTGGTGAGTAGCACACCGTGTATAAGCCGCGCGCGTCCCAGCGGCTCTCCCCGAGACAGCGCCGGTGGCTGCCGCACGTACCGAGGAACCTGAACTTGGCCTTCAGCCGGGTGACGGTGGCCGACTTGCCGGAGCGGGGTACCGGAGAGGGGTACAGGCCCAGAGGCGCGTGCATGTACTCCGGCGAGTCCGCCGCCGCCGTCGGGGCCGCCGACGACGACGAGGCGCCCAGCTTGTCGGCGGTGATCTCGGCCGGCGGTGTGTACCGCTCCCCACGCCACAGCTCGGCGTCCGCGCGCTGCCAGGGTCACACCGAGGTCACAGGTGGGCCACAGAGAGAGAGAGAGAGAGAGAGAGAGAGAGAGAGAGAGAGAGAGAGAGAGAGAGAGAGAGAGAGAGAGAGAGAGAGAGAGAGAGACAGAGAGACAGAGAGACAGAGAGACAGAGAGACAGAGAGACAGAGAGACAGAGAGACAGAGAGACAGAGAGACAGAGAGACAGAGAGACAGAGAGACAGAGAGACAGAGAGACAGAGAGACAGAGAGACAGAGAGACAGAGAGACAGAGAGACAGAGACAGAGAGACAGAGAGACAGAGAGACAGAGAGACAGAGAGACAGAGAGACAGAGAGACAGAGAGACAGAGAGACAGAGAGACAGAGAGACAGAGAGACAGAGAGACAGAAGAGAGACAGAGAGACAGAGAGACAGAGAGACAGAGAGACAGAGAGAGCAGAGAGACAGAGAGACAGAGAGAGAGAGAGAGAGAGAGAGAGAGAGAGAGAGAGAGAGAGAGAGAGAGAGAGAGAGAGAGAGAGAGAGAGAGAGAGAGAGAGAGAGAGAGAGAGAGAGAGAGAGAGAGAGAGAGAGAGAGAGAGAGAGAGAGAGAGAGAGAGAGAGAGAGAGAGAGAGAGAGAGAGAGAGAGAGAGAGAGAGAGAGAGAGAGAGAGAGAGAGAGAGAGAGAGAGAGAGAGAGAGAGAGAGAGAGAGAGAGAGAGAGAGACAGAGAGACAGAGAGACAGAGAGACAGAGAGACAGAGAGACAGAGAGACAGAGAGACAGAGAGACAGAGAGACAGAGAGACAGAGAGACAGAGAGACAGAGAGACAGAGAGACAGAGAGACAGAGAGACAGAGAGACAGAGAGACAGAGAGACAGAGAGACAGAGAGACAGAGAGACAGAGAGACAGAGAGACAGAGACAGAGAGACAGAGAGACAGAGAGACAGAGAGACAGAGAGACAGAGAGACAGAGAGACAGAGAGACAGAGAGACAGAGAGACAGAGAGACAGAGAGACAGAGAGACAGAGAGACAGAGAGACAGAGAGACAGAGAGACAGAGAGACAGAGAGACAGAGAGACAGAGAGACAGAGAGACAGAGAGACAGAGAGACAGAGAGACAGAGAGACAGAGAGACAGAGAGACAGAGAGACAGAGAGACAGAGAGACAGAGAGACAGAGAGAGACAGAGAGACAGAGAGACAGAGAGACAGAGAGACAGAGAGACAGAGAGACAGAGAGACAGAGAGACAGAGAGACAGAGAGAGAGACAGAGAGACAGAGAGACAGAGAGACAGAGAGACAGAGAGACAGA
Source organism: Lepas anatifera (assembly GCA_034440635.1). NCBI lineage: Eukaryota > Metazoa > Arthropoda > Thecostraca > Lepadidae > Lepas > Lepas anatifera. The sequence goes on along the minus strand of JAOTON010001142.1, from coordinate 164,481 downwards.
GAGACAGAGAGACAGAGAGACAGAGAGACAGAGAGAGAGAGAGAGAGAGAGAGAGAGAGAGAGAGAGAGAGAGAGAGAGAGAGAGAGAGAGAGAGAGAGAGAGAGAGAGAGAGAGAGAGAGAGAGAGAGAGAGAGAGAGAGAGAGAGAGAGAGAGAGAGAGAGAGAGAGAGAGAGAGAGAGAGAGAGAGAGAGAGAGAGAGAGAGAGAGAGAGAGAGAGAGAGAGAGAGAGAGAGAGAGAGAGAGAGAGACATAACAGAGCACCACTCTTCATCAACTCATCATCCGCGCACTGTCGATGTCATACAAATATGACTTATTGATTTCACCCGGCACTAACCAAGAAACAGGCAGTCTACAGGATACAAAATGACACTTAACATCCAAAAGGGCTCCCTCAATTATATCTTACGCACTCCTGTCTGGGATGAAAAGCCTCGTCAGGGGACAAACCTGACATGGACATAAGATCTTGGCAAGAAGACAAACCTGACAAAATCTCATCAGAGGACATACCTGACATCGATTTAAGACCTCATCAGGGGGCAAATCTGACATGGACATACAAACTCGTTACAAGACATGGCGATAAGACCTAATCATACTTCCAGTAGCATGTGTCTACAGCAGTACATGACAGCACGTGCCCAGACAGAGCAGATCTCCAGTTGTTTAACGACTATAATTAAGCGCCGGCTCGTCAGCGTACCTGCAGCTCCCTGGAAACCTGTGAGTAGAACTCCAGCGTGGGCCCCAGTCCGGAGCCCACCTCGCCCTCGTACTGCACCTCCAGCAGGGCGCGCGAACTGGCCAGCTCGGCCATCAGCGCCTCCGCCTGGCGCACCAGGTCCTCCCGCGAGACCGTCCGCTTCTTACGCTCCAGCTTGGGCGCGATGCGGTCCTCGCTGTCAGCCGCCTGGTGGACAGAGGACACAGAGCTGATGCACAGAGGACACAGAGCTGAGGGGGACAGAGGACACAGAGCTGAGGGGGACAGAGGACACAGAGCTGAGGGGGACAGAGGACACAGAGCTGAGGAGGACAGAGGACACAGCTGATGTACACAGAGGGGGCAGAGAGCTGATATACGCAGAGAGGACACCGAGTTGATACACGCAGAGGACAGATAGCTTACACTCAAGACAATGCTTCGTTTTTCACGTATTCCGTGGCTCTGAGCTTCATATTTCTCAATTGACCTATTTGCACTCAAGACAATGCTTCGTTGTTCACGTATTCCGTGGCTCTGAGCTTCATATTTCTCCAATTGACCTATTTGTAGCCAGTTACGCCAAAATCACACCAGTTCTAGGCCCCCAGGGAGCTCATGGTGCATTAGCACCGGTCCGACAGCGCAGGTTGACTTTGCACAATGGTCTACAGTTCCGGTGGGAGTAGGAAATCTGTACTGGTCAGCAGTTCCAGCAGGACTTTTCACTGACCTGCAGCTCTGGGGAGGACTCAATGAGCCGGAGCAGGGCGCGGTCCCGGTCGAATGTCGAGGTGAAGAACAACAACTGGCGCGTATCGAAAGGGAACAGGAACGGACTGCCAGCACACACACACACAGGGTTAGTTCCACTGCCAACATGTGATCCGGATCCGACCGCCGATCAGGATAATATTGGAGACATTGTGTCCTTATAGTGCTATTTCACCAGCACTTTAGCACAGATCGGCTATATTGCTGGGGAAATAGCAGACGATGGACTCTAGCAGCAGTCCGATCCTGATCGTATTTTGGACATGGAGCCCAGCTCATACACGCGAGTTCATAACAGCACCATTCGTGGGCTCAGCATTGCTCAGAGTCAGCTGGACTTCTGATTTTGCGAGATTTTCTACCATTAAACGACCACAGACCAATCAATGTTACGTCACCTTCTAGCTGGTGTATCATGGCCACTCATTGAACAATTCAGCCAGTAAGAAACATAAACTACACAAGCATAAACTCCCAACACTCAGACTAAGAAAGCCCATTTCTCTTTTGGCCAGATCGCCGCAGAAGCAAGCCGCACTGACCAGGCCAGTCCCAGCTGTTGCAGCCAGGGCGGCAGGTTGCCGGTCATCACAATCACCGGGTCCTGCAGCTGCCGGTTCGCCTTGGCCGTCACCTTGCTGTTGATGAACTCCTGCGAGCACAGAGTGGCGTCAGAGCGGGATCAACACTGCACCGCACAAGCAGATGGCACAGAGTCATCAGAAACGCAGCGGCATCAACGCAGCCCAGTTAAAAACACAGAGCTGCCGCAGAATCATTCCCAATGCAGAGCGACGTAACACCGGCACTAACTCCACACCGAACTGAAGGAGGAATTCTAGCCACGGGAGCAGCACAGCACGGTAAGATACTACTGTACTCAGAATTTATAACACGACATCACAGCGGGTGGCGTGGACCGCTCCTCTCCGTAACCGCCTGTCCTAGAGAATGACCGGAGTCCACGCCGGGACGGGGCCTGGGAGACCTCCGTGGAACAGGCACCACCCCGGCAGTGACCCCGCCCTGACCTGCGGCGGCAGCAGCGGGCCGTAGTTGGACATCTGGTAGAGGCTGCCGTGGTGCCGGCTGAGCGCGTGCAGCAGCCGCAGCAGCTGCAGCGGCTCCAGACTGGGGTCCGACACCGTCACCGACTCCGGCAGACGCCGGCTCAGGTAGGGCAGCAGCGGACAGGCCGGCGCCGGCGCCGCGCCCTCCGTCCACAGCTCGTCCCGGCGCTTGCCGCCGTGCTTCCCGCCTCCACCACCGCCGCCCGAGGTTTTGCCCTTCTTGGCGTGCGAGCCGCCGGCGGTGGCGACGCCGCCTCCGGTACGGCCGGGCGGGGGCTCCTCCGGAGCCGGGCTGGAAGCGGAACAGGTGGCCGGTCACAACCTCTGCTGTCAGATACGGCAGGTGACGGAGTCTCAACTTCACAAGTCACGTGGTACAACTGTGAAATAACAAACAGCCAGTCGGCTGAACGTAGGTCCAAAACTCTGCTTTAATAGTCCTCCATGGATAGATATTTGCCTACAGATTTTCATGCTGATGGAATAGGCAATTCACAACTCAACAAATGGTTCTTGCGTAAATAGCATTGGAAATAGAAATAAATCACAAGGGATGGCGCATAAATTTTCAATCAACACAGGACATAAAGGCGCCGATTATATTACCGGGGCATTACTATGTTCTTGTTATACTATAAAAGTTACGCCAAAAGCCTGAGTCCTCTAATGTTAGACAGAGACAAACAGCTGATACAGTCAGTGCCATAAGGCGCCACCGAGGGGACAGCAGGAGGGTGTGGGGGGAACAAATTTATGAAAATACCGATTATTTACGTTCTGATACAGACGGTCCCTATTTTCAGAAATTTCTTTTTCGTTTCGGGTTCGTGGGCCAAAAGCATATGCAGCCCAAACTTCTACCCTTAATGTGAAACCTCTATTCCGAGGTTATACGAGGTTTCTATTCCGCCTCTCGACGTTACCACCTCCTGGTTAAGTGTGACTGGATTTGTATCCCGTAATTCGACTGGTTGAGAAGCCTTTAAAAGTCTCCTGACGTGCCTTCCAGTCAGCTCTCGCCACATAACCACCAGCAAAGCAAGTGACGCACGTGAGCGACAACATATATCCGAGCTCAGCATTAGCAGCAGATACGATCGGCTCATTACAAGATACAAGAGCCTGTCTTAACGTACCACGGCCGGCGGTAGCTATGAACCGCACGGGTCCACTGATACTACCCACCTAACCACCCGGAGGTCACTGTCGGGTTACAGTATGTGAGCAGGCGTCACCCAGCAGCCACTGACCGCAGTAGATGGCATAGGTCCACTAATAGTATCCACTAATCGCCCCTGTATAGTAGTGTAGTACAGTACAGTACAGGCCCCTGTGTATAGTACGTGAGTGCGCTCCAGGAGCAGGCGTCACCCAGCAGCCACTGACCGGTAGTAGATGGTGTGGGTCCGCTGGAAGAGGTGGGTGGAGCCGACCGTCATCTCCGAGTCGGAGTCGGACGGGTCCTGACTGAACTGCTGGATGGCCTGGAACACGGTCATGTTGTAGGGCAGCACGTGGTCGTTGATGACGAACTGCAGCTTGTGGTTGTTGCCCTGGCTGATGCTCACGGCCGCCTGTAGGATCACAGAGGGCACCGCAGGTCAGATAGGTCGGTGCCGCACATGTCACAAACTGGTCCGTGACAACGGTTTTACTGCAGCAAATATCCCAGAAATCGCCCCGAAACCAATACTTGAAAAGAACAAACATTCATAGGACAGCGCAGAGCGAAAATATTAAGGCATTAGAACTTCTGAAAATACTAACAGGGAAAGTTTACTTCGCTAGTTCCTAAGCTTAATATTTCAACCACATGAAGGCAGAGAATATAACTAGTGAGGAGAAATGCTGGTCGCAATTTACGAGCAGTTCAGACTCATCATAGCAAGGTCCTAAAACAACTACATCTAATGAAAACAAACATTTTAGTTTGCTGTAAAAACCGACCTTCACTGTGTCACACAGACCACAGTACTCCCCTCCATCCAGGTAAGCCCCTACCACGCTCCTGCGCACTCACCAGAGTGTCGTCGATGTCGTCGTCCGAGTCTCCGTCGTCGCTGCCGTCCTCCTCCTCGTCCCTGACGCGGCCGTACCCGCGGATCACCAGGTACCGCTCTATCGCCTGCACCAGCGCCAGAGGGTCGATCTTGACCGGCCCGCCGCGCCACTGCCGCAGGCTGGTGCACTCCGGCTGTCGCTGCAGGTTACACTTGAGCTGGTTCTGGTTGAAATACTTGAGCGCGCTCTGGCCGGACGGCCCGCCGGCCGTCTCCGACACGTCGTGCACCTTCACCACCAGCTGCTCCACCTGCGTCACGCAGGCGTTCAGCTTGGCCACCAGCGCGGCCAGCGGCGCCGTCTGCTCCTCCGCCGGCATCCAGGGCTCCACCAGGTCGGCCGGCGTGGCCGGCGAGCCGGCGAACACGCGCAGGAAGGCACGCAGCCGCCGCTCCCGGTCGGCACCCTCCCCGTCCGTGAGGAAGGCGGTCAGCTGCTGCACCAGGCCGCTCTGCAGCACCTCGAACGGCGAGATGTCGCTGTTGCGGATGAGGGCGGCCACCTCGGCTAGCGCCGGCTGAGGCGGTTGGGCCTGCCGTAGCCGGGCCAGCGCGCCTCCCAGCCGCGACATCAGCGCCGTGTGGCCGGCGGTGTCGCCGCCGAAGTGGCCGGCGGAGAGCAGCTGGGCGCGCTCCCGGATCCAGCCCCGCACGCGCTCCTTGCTGCCCGACAGGCTAGGGGAGCTGGCGGCGCGGCTCAGCGCACCGTCCTGTACACACGAGGAGAGGTCAGAGGCTCCGGCAACATCGCATACACAGAGCAGCGGCAGAGAACAGAGATCTCTCCGTGGTCTGACGGAGAGAGACTGATGCCGTTCAGGCAACGAAAACGGATTCGAAACTGTCAAAAGAACATCGATCGATAGCACTCAAATGTTTGAGTATTCTGATTCAACGTCTCGGCAAAATGGCACAAGCAGCACCAGTCACTTCAACACTTCTCCTGAAGAAAAATAATTATATCCTTAGAACAGAGCACTGTCTCTGTCTTCATAAGGACAAAGTACATTACAGACTAAGCAAAATATTGATACCTATCCAATAAGGAACACGCGCCGTTTTTATCTTGCAAAAACACAAACCACTACCCACATTCAGAAGAGCGCTTCTATCTCAGAAAAAGCGAACCCAATCACGTATCACGTAATCACTCCCACATCTGACCGCAGGATTACACTGCCGTCAGCGGGCCACCTACCCTGGCGAGGCCGCGGTCGTTGAGCGGGGAGCTGGCGGTGCTGCGTCCCCACCGGGCCGGATTGAGGCTGGCTAGGAACGACGTCTGGAACCGGCTGGTGGCGCTGGCGGCGCAGCCGGGCGAGGGTTTGGCCCGGCTCTGGGAGCTGGCCGAGCCGCCGGTACGGGCGGGAGTGGAGCCTGAGCCGCCGGCCGCTGTCCAGCGTAACCACACAGTCAGACCACCGGGGTCCGTCCAGCTACAGCTTACAGAGCAGGTGGTAACACAACAGTGGCTTCAATACTTCCAATAGTCAGTGTGTCGGCATCACCTTTATTGACACTATTGTGTCAATAATGGTAATGGTCAATTGTGCTGATGCCAACACACTTTGACAGCACGAACCTTCCCAGTGATCTCTACTTATCACGTATATAATCTAACTCGAGAGCTTAAACGATTGGTATGATTCTCAACAGGCATCCTGCAAATCAACAATACCTTCTCTGAGTTTATTCTATTAGCCAAAGACTACAGGCCACGGCTGGCCGGCGTCCTTCTCCAGCTGCGCCGCTCGGCGGCAGACACCCACCTCTGCAGAGCGAGTCCAGCGCGGCGGCCGCGCCCGGCGATGCCTGGGCCGAGTCCTCCTGACGCCACTTCCTGGAGGCGTTGCTCGGCCGCTTCGACGTGCGCTTCCGCTTCAGCGCATCACTCAGGCTCCTGGTGGACACACGCGAAGTCGTCACGGACGCAGACATTACACATACGCGGGCTGGGAACGTATGGGGATTCACGTAGCATTTAGAGAAGGCGGATGCTGTTACTACCGCACAATTCTAGAAGCCACAGAACACAATGTTCCCGCATGATCTCGTCGTCAGAAATCAGGAGTGGAACGTCCTAATACAGACGACAGAAGAAAATATAGAGGTAACACATTTTTTTAGACTCAGGCTTCGTTCAGAGACCTCCCACTTTGGCCCTCAGTGTCCGTTCATTCCGACTGTATCTGTTCCGAACGGCGGGCGTTGGACCCACCCGGTACCCTGATCTGGGGACTCCACCTTGCCCGCAGCTACTCACAGTCCGGCAGGCTCCTCGGCGGCGGCGCCGGCGGAGGGCGAGGTCTCCAGGTAGGCGGGCAGGGAGGCGCTGCTAGGGCCGGCGGCGCACAGCTCCGGCCCTGCAGCGGCCGCCGCTGCTGCCGAGGGGCCGGAGAGCCGGCCGGCGCGGCAGGGTCCGCCGCCAGCTGGTTGATCTGGTACACCACACCTGGGGCGGCGGGGAGCGGCGTCAGGACAGCGGCACATCCATCGGCCGACAGCGCACTCAACGAAACCACTACAGTCTATCTCATACTCAGTTATAGATACAGCGCAACGAGAACATACCAGCTGTCCAATATCATGGACATTTCTAGAGCTACCCCCGACTTTTCGAAGGACAAAATACACATAAAAGCGGGAAGCATATGTCCCGCCTGGATTCGGGTCCGAGCCCAGATCTGTGCCGTGCTGTGACTGACCCTCGCGGCGGAAGTGGACGCCGCACTGTTCGGGTAGCTTCTGAATGAACACCTCGGCCAGCTGGAGGGCCGCCACCACGATCTTGAGGTCGCCGGAGGACAGCATGCCCGTGAGGTGGGAGCTCACCTCCTGGATCCCCACCAGGTCCTGCGTCGCACAGAGAGAGGCGTCAGAACAGGGTCTGGGAAAGGACAACAAGCATGGGAGATCCCGGTAACGCAGCCACCAGAGACCCTGGTAACACATCAACTTCGGCACGGGGCGGCCACCGAGGGAGTCCTCGGTCCCCGATGGTCTTAGCGTTAGTATTCTAGGATTAATCCAAGCCTCAACAACAACATAACATACAAACATCAGCCTGTTCCATTAAGTTTCTTCGAAGCTCTGCCAAAAATACATCCCACCCACTCGAACTTCCGTCACCTTCACTACCTCTCCGAACCCTCACCTTGAGCATATCAGGACTGGCGAAGTACACCATGCGGAGGATAGCGCGCAGACACATGTGGCGCACCGCCGGGCCGGCGCAGGCGCTGTAAACCTTATACAGGATGGAGAAGAGCGACCCCACCAGGCCGGCGAACAGCGCCCGGTTACCCTGCAGCGCCACCAGACGGGGGTCGGCCGCTCCCGGAGGCACGCCGCTGATTGTGCCGCTCGCCGCCAGGGTGGCGCCGACGGCCGCCGCGCCGCCGGCCGGCGCGTGCGCAGTGCGCCGCTGGATGGGCCGCGAGGTGCCAGTGCCCTCGTTGATCTGGCGCATGGTGTTGAAGTCGATGGTGTACTGTCGGTTCATGAACTCCAGCTGGACCTCGTCGTCTCCCGCCTGGTTGGCCGTCTGCGGGCGTGGCAGCAGGCCGTCAGAGGACACAGTCCTGAATAGCAGTATGATAGCACTGCAGAATTGTGAAAATCAGGTCAAACAGAATACTCTCCCGGCCATACTCTTCTCACTCTGTTTGATGCATAACCAGGGAACAATACGTCCTGCTCGCCCCCTTCCCTTTAGGGGCCGCTCATACATAACGTAACGCACATTTCTGTGATTTTTACCGCTCCCCAGGTAACGTCTTCGTCACCCTTGTGCAACGTTTCATAACGCTGTGGCTGACTTCCCTCCCTCCTTGCGTTACGTCATTTATGGACGGCCCTTTACCCTCTTTGGTTCTCATTCAACTCTAAAATATTACACATTTGTATAACTCCAGCCGATTTATACGCTTGCACTTGTGCTAGATTCGCCATTGTTTCTACTTGAGAGACCTGGAGGAGGTTTCCAGTTCAGGGTAGTACCACGATGGAACTGTGACTGCGGCACTGACCTCTACTGTGAAGCTGTCGGCGTGCGAGTAGTTGTGCCAGTTACTCCTGTCGTCCCTCCACTGCCACTGCACGTACTCCTGCCCCGCAAAAAAACCGTCAGCCATCAACGGTTACCCCCCCCCCCCCCCCCTCCCCCCCAAAACACCCTCAATATAACGCTACCTAATTACACGTACTCCTGCCCCACAAAACACCTGTCAGCCATCAACGGCTACCCCCACTGCACTAACTCTGCCTCCCAACAACACCCGATCAACCGGTAACAGCGGTTATCTCCTGACACCCAGACGCTGTGTCCTGTCTCTGTACAGCTCTGAGTACCCACCGCCGAGTACGACGCGATCTATTGGCATGTACTCCTGTTCCGTATACACAATGGCCGCATCACTACCCCCACCAAAATCCCGTAATATGCAAATATGGCCAGCTAATCACGAAACGGAAAATAAACCTGATCAGTCGTAGCTGACAACAGACCATGTGTAAAGTCAACGTAGACCAACTTTTTAGAAGGCGTATAACAGATAACAAGAGCCCATCGAGACGAACTCATGTGTATCCAGGAGTACTTTTTCAACCTTTCAGGCCAAGTTAGAGGCGTTCAAATTTACAAAAAAGTTTACACTAACCCTCCTAACCTGTCCCCCAACAAATTGAAACTAAGTAAGGCTGCTATGACTGTTGCCGAGCAATGCCGGTTGTTCCGATGCCAGTGCCGGTGTGAGACAAACCTGCGCGTGGTAATCTTACCCGTGGGTAGATTCGGAAGAGCCACTGGTCCACGCTGAAGAGGCCATCCGTGGGCAGCGAGGGCAGCAGGTCTCCCACCAGACACATCAGCGCGTACAGCTCCTCGGGGTTGCGCGACACCAGTTCCATCTACCGAGAGAAATAATAACTAATGTACAGCCTTTTCCACCGAGAGTGTACCAAGAGTTTCCGCCAAACAATACCATGCTAACTGAACATATAATTACGCCCCTAATATTTTATTTGTGGGACGATCTCTTTATTTGGCGTGACAAACAATTTTCAATCTACATGAACGCCAGTTCTCCTCTGTGTTTTTACTTGGTTCCGGTGATGGGAGGATTAAGTGATCATGAGCACAGTATATGGCAAAATATCAGCAGACACATAAGCACGTGGACAATGAGCTGCAACTGAGCGAAGTGAGTGAAAATGCGGCTGTGTTGAGTGTGAATTTCCATCCGAAGCCCCGCACTTGGAAGGCTGAACGTACCAGGCGTGAAACCAACAGACACAACACAGATGATAAGATACCACTATCTATTACAGGCTGGACACTTAATGCTATCTAATCGCAACACTTAAGCACGATGAATGCTCTGTTTAGGACACTGAGGAACAACAAGAAGTATAAGGAACACGCCAGGCTCCCGGTTACTTCTCGAAAACGGGTCAGGTCACAGGTGACATCACAACGACTCACTTAAGAGCTGAGAGCCACACAAAGAAACACCCTTGTGCCCCTCCAAGACCTAAGCAGGACTGTTTCCGAGAACGGTCGAGATCTTCAGACCAGCTTCTCCAGGCCAGAGACGACAGTCACTGTTCTGACCCAGCCTCCGGACAAGGATGAAGCATACGCTTTGCACCACATCAACAAGGGGCTACCGTACCCTTCTGTACCATGCACTTCAAAATAAGAAAACTGGGACGATAAAATCTTCGTCTCGCCAAAGGGCACTTTGCGTTGGATGATGGATGATCTGCCGTGAGTGAAATCTGAGGTAATAAACTGACAAATATGGATTAAGCGCAAGACCGGGCCGCGCGCAGCTCTGGTCATGACATCACAGGCGACCGCAGCGCCATCTGTGGCGCCGCTGCAGCGTGACGTCACCAGCATCGACCGCGGCCGCAGCGGCAGGTTACGCAAACGCAGCGGCGCCGACGGACCGAGGCCGAGCGTACCAGAGCGGCTCGCAAAGGTTACGCCGAAGTTACACGCACGTGGGAGGATGTAGCTGGCAGATCGCTCAGCTGACGAGAAGGTGCAGCAGCTCTGCACTCTGGTTCAACATCTCTAAGATATATGATAATGCGGACGAATTTCGACACTGTCACGGAATCCATTCCACTTAAGCTACCCGGGTGCTTGACAAACGAACCGCTCACCCTCCCGGCCCGCCCCCTAGTGAAGCGGTCGCAGTGTGTGCTTGTGTCCGTACAGGTCTGCCTGCCGCCGTGAGTCTGTGCGGGCCTACCTGCCTCCGGGTAAGTCTGCTGCCGCCGTGAGTCTGTGCGGGCCTACCTGCCTCCGTGTGCCGTACAGGTGTGCCTGCCTCTGTGAGTCTGTGCGGGCCTACCTGCCTCCGTGTGCCGTACAGGTGTGCCTGCCTCTGTGAGTCTGTGCGGGCCTGCCTGCCTCACCTGCTCGCGGTTGCCGACCAGCAGGTAGCAGAGCGTGTCGCCGATGTTCTCCGAGAGCAGCTGGACGGCGATCTCGGGACAGTGGCTGCACAGCACGCGCAGCATTTTGGTGACCTCGCAGAAGGTGGCGCTGCTGATCACGGGCGGTGCCGCCACCAGCTGCCGAGAGGTCAGGTCAGGTCACGTGCGGCTGATACAGGCCAGGTCAAATGCAGCTCACGTAGGTCAGGCGAAAAGCAGCCAATCCAGGTCAGGTCATTCATGGGTCAAGTGCAGTCAAAACCTCAGCGGGAGGGATAGCTGAAGGATCCTTAACACGAGGAATCTGGCAGGCATGTTAGAAGCGAGAACTTGTTAGAAGGAGTGACGCTCACAGTAAAACTAGTCGATAGGACATCATTTTCATTGATCATACAGAAACATATTCACCGAGGGGACACAGTCCACAATACATGAGCCAAACAGGCCTTGACTAGGAAAAGTTAGTGTCTTTAATTTCCACCTCCCGCTTTATTCCACCTCCACACTGGGGTACAAAACCAATTTACGTCACGGGCATTCTCTCTGCACCATTATGGAAACAGGAAATTTAAAACATTTGTGCATACACTGGGATACCTGAAACCTCCAAACTCTACCAATCACGACGACACTGGCGGAGAGTAGAAAAATCACTGCCCCCCCCCGGTCCAGAATTCGTAACACCTTGATGTGGGCAGGAGTCAATGTAATCTACCACCTCGTTAACGCACAGGCCGTGAGGCAAGAATTCCCATTACAAAACCAAACATAAACGAAGGAAAGCGTAACTCCCATACATAATCAGATTTAAAGCACCAATCCAGTGCATCAACAAAAACAGAGATATTATCCACATCTGGAAACCCGGGCCATCAGGTAATCGGTAGCGGTCATCCACTCCGCGGCAGTAGCAGCGCTCCGGGACGGAGGTGCTACATCAGGCGGCTGTCTGCTGTTGTCAGCCCATGTGAGGGACGCGCCGCAGCGGTACTCATCTACGCCGTCTGCGTCAATCACACCCTGTCTGCGTCAATCAGACGCTGCCTGCGTCGATACATCACCGAATGCGTCAATCTCAGCGTCTGCGTCAATTATATAATGCCTGTATCAATAAGTCACTGTCTGCGTAAAAAATCACCGAATGCGTCAATCTCACGGTGTCGGCGTCAATCACGCGCTTTCTGAGTCAAATCCCCACTGTCTGCGTCAATGTTTGCTGAATATATCATCGAGTGCATTAATCACACCCTGTCTGCGTCAATCAGTCCCCTTTGCCTTAAAGACAAGCCGTCTGCATCAATTAATCTCTTCTGCCTTAATGACAGGCTGCCTGCGTCCATCAGTCACTTCTGCGTCAATCACACGCTATCTGCGTCAATCACACGCTATCTGCAACAACCAGTCGCCGTTTGGGTCGGTCAGTTATGCCCGGCGCTGTTGTTTGCCACAGTTATTTGGATTTGTGTGCTGCCGAGCTGTTGACGTGCGAAGGTGCGTGTCTGCGCGAAGAGCCGGCTGGCGGCGTCTCGTCGCACCTGCCCCGCTCACTGCCGCACCTACTGACGGTGCGATCCGTTCCACCAGTGTCACTGGCTGTCTTCCCGGCAGTGCGTTACTGAGTGCGGAGCTATTCTGGTGGCACGGTACGTTCCGTACATCGAGTTTGAATACAACACCAAATGACTGACATTCACTGGTGTTTCACAATGCATCCTCTGCCTTTTCTTATATCTGCTGGTGGTTATCAGACTCTCACGATCTGTAGTTTGCTCTTTAAATCACATCATTCCTTAAATGTGCATGAACAGGTAATGATTGTTCGCTGGTCTTTCTTCCGGCCCAGATCACAGCCCCGGCTCACACTACCCTTGCGGTGGGAGCATAAAATCAACAATCTTAACACGTGGCCCAGCTCAAGAAATGTATCCAATATCGTTGGGACCCATTATGAACCTCATTTTACCGCGCCAACGATACACGTCTAAACGGCATCAAACACATCGACAAGTCACAAACTTCGACAGCCTGTTGCTCGCTTTGATGCGTTTCATTACTTGTTTGGCCGCAGCTGCTATTTTTACCCTCGCGTGGCCACCAGGAGCCGCTGCGAGGGTACACTCTCGGCGGTGGCACTGCCCTGGCGGCAAATCTGAGCCCGTGCAGAACAAACAGCTGTAACAGCGGTCACGCTCGGGAGCGGCAGAGGCAGCGCAGTCCGACACACGGCGGAGCATTCCCTGGTAGCTGAGACGGAGTCAGTGCCGAGCCTAGACCGATGGTTGGGGGTGTCGGTAACCGGCCCAAAATCGCCAACAAGTGCATGGCGGAGGATTCGGGAAGATGTATTACCCCACCCCACCTCCCGGGTCCACCCCTGGCGGGAGTCACACCAGCGCCACCACCCTCAGACTTCCCGCCGGAGCGGCCGAGCCCGCCGACCCGTGCTACTGGTACTGTCGGCTCTGAGAGTGCCTGAACAACTACTGCATCCTACGCAGTGCCAACTACCTGACTGGTTTTCACTATGTGAACACTACAATTATCTTGCTCTGTTGAACACTCAAACAAGAGCTGACGGATCAAAGTATATGTACGTGTTTTTGTCAAGAGGTAATCGATTCTAGAGATCACTCAAGAATATAATCACGGCAGCGTCACGGCAGCCAACCAACCAAAACAACTAACCAGCAAGTGAAACATGACGTGATTCTACGGTAGCTTTAAGCCTTACCATTCATTTCTCATCCAAATTGTGTTTACAATCGCCAGTTCACAACGCCACTTGACAAGAACGCGTACGCCTTTGAGATGTTCACGGTATCCTTCGAAGCTCAGCAATAGCTGAATCCGCGAAGACCAATACATCACTCAATTACCCGGGCTCGACAGATGGCTCGATTCCGGTTCAGAAAACGAGGCGACAACGGCGCGCTGTTCATTCAAGCGACAGCTGTAGGGTTCCGGGAAAATGACCGACGCACGATGTACGCGAACCAAGTGATTGTCGAACGTCGACAGCGAGCACGTTACACTATTTCAAAGGTATGTACACGATTCCCTGTCAAGTTAATATGTGAATGGACAAATGTTTCGCAGCCATAGCTAACTACGAATGGTAACGGATCACGGGTAATTATCACGATCATGCTTCGGATTTCACGTCATCACAGATAAAGCTGAGTTCAACTCCGTGATCCTAGTACAAATCACTTCTCAATACAGAAAAAAATGTAATCAGTTCCTCTTTCACCGAGGAAAATTACGGTAGCAAAGTTATCCACAGTTTCCTTTCTACTGAAACGGACGATTTTTCCTTCTGAATTCTTCATTAGAGGGGAGACCGATATTCAAACCAAAAGAAGGGGGGGGTCCTCCCGCGGCGGACTGAAACCCATCCCGAGCCAAGTCCGGAAATATAAGGAACGTAACAGCCCCAAAAGAACCAATCTATCTCTGAGGCCGAGCCTCACATTAATCATAATCCAACCTGGCCGGGAGACGGCGCTGCCTCTGAACCCTCCACGGAAATAAGCGGCGACTGGACCTGAGCAGCCACCAGCTGTCCGGGGGCCGGGGGACCCTGCCTTCGCAGACAACGCCGCCGCGCACGGCCCCCCAACCCTCAGGACCTCACACACGGCAGCGGTATCGACCAGGCGCGCATACATTGCCAGTTGCTACCAGCGCAGCAGGCGGACCACACTGACAACGACCCCGCAGGGCGGACCACAATTACAACGGCCCCACGAGGGCGGACCACACCGAGAACGGCCCGCGAGGGCGGACCACAATTACAACGGCCCCACGAGGGCGGACCACACCGAGAACGGCCCGCGAGGGCGGACCACAATTACAACGGCCCCACGAGGGCGGACCACACCGAGAACGGCCCGCGAGGGCGGACCACACTGACAACGGGCCCCGCGAGGGCGGACCACACTGACAGCGGCCCGCAGGGCGGTTACACTGACAACGGCCCGCGAGGGCGGACCACACCGAGAACGGCCCGCGAGGGCGGACCACACTGACAACGGCCCCACGAGGGCGGACCACACCGAGAACGGCCCGCGAGGGCGGACCACAATGACAACGGGCCCCCGCGAGGGCGGACCACACTGACAGCGGCCCCGCAAGGGCGGACCACACTGACAACGGCCCCGCGAGGGCGGATCACATTGACAACGGCTCCGCGAGGGCGGACCACACTGACAACGGACCACACTGACAACGGTCGGTCTGACAGGGGCGATTCCTACGCCGACTGCGACTGAGAGGCCGGCCCCACCGGCAGTAGGTAGCGCTTGAGAGCCGACAAAGTCAGGGCATCACATTAAAGCCAGCAGGGCTGTAATTTCCCAGCTGCCAGAGTGTTACGTTGAGCCACAGAAAACGGAGACACTTAGGGCCTGTTCCAGCGACTCCTTAAACCTAACCTAACCTCCTCAAAGCTTCTCCAACTTCCTCTCACCCGGTCCAGCGCCTCCTTAAACTTCCTCCAAGGTCGTCAAAGCTCATCTCAAATCTAATCCAACCTCCTCTCAAACGAAAGGTGGTTTTTCAGGAGGTTGGAGGAGGTTCAATTGTGGCGCACGAATTTCAATTGAGAAACTGAAATAGGTTGTTTTACAGAGAGAAACGACGTTTGTGGGCAGCTAAAGGTTTTGACTTCGTTGTTTTTCTGCATATTGTTTCACTAAACTATATTAAATGAGCATCAGAGGCCTTAGTCAAATTCGATTAGTTGCTTAGCTTTGCCACGCCCGCCATATTGGCGCTGATCAGGCGCAATCAGCTGATATCTCATCCCAAATAGTTCCAGCGGACACCGGTTTTTGCACCTGCTCTGACTTCATCTAAGCTACTCTCATCTTTTTTTCTAAGGAGGCGCTGGAACAAGCCCTAAGGGTGCACCAACGCGGAGACCGGGGCGTGCCAGGACAGAGGCCGGGGCCCAAAGAAGCGCTCGTCTGTTCGTGCCGCTGATGGCAGCGCTGGTGATGTGTATAGTGATGTGGACGTCAGTGTTCGTCTGCGATGACGACGGCGTCAGAGAACGGCAGCAGGCTCACCACGTCACCAATCCCGTACCGCGGCTCACCGTAAATTCTACCCGGCAGGACAGGGCCAATCCCGCCGCCGCCGTCAGTTCTGGGACGGCGGCATGCCCCACCTTTCCACTAAGCCCCGCCCACTCGACAGGCCGACCCTGTTGCTTCCCGTCCTGTCTGCGTGGGCATTCCCGGCCCGTCCCGGTCCGTTTCATCTCCAGAGCAATACCACCGGAGACCAATATCAGCGCCGCGCCGCCGCAGTCACAGGGTCATCCAGCAGCGGAGTGTCCAGGCCCGCGCCGCGGCGGCTTCGCTGGAAATAGCTGCCAGTCGGCCAGGCATTCACTGGCACCAGAGCTCTGGCCGACCCACGCCGGAGCATCCGGCGCACCAGAATACCGCAGACCGAGACAAGGCCAATCCGCCACCGACGTGGAAACGGCTCTCGCCATTAGCAGGGCCCTGGTTACACTTGATTGGTACAGGATCGACCCGGCGCGACCACAGCAGCCTCTTCAGGGCGAACTCCCGTCCAACGTCCGGCGCAGTATCGGACCGGGTTGGTTTTCTCGCGAACATTGAAACTGCACCCCGCCGGTCAATACCACACATAATTTCAGCGGTACAACAGCCTTGGATCATTATCGCCGCGAGAGTAGTTCAACGATATTTATTGTTTTGTTTTTTAGCTTCTCCAGTTCAGTGGGTTCCGTGTGTGTGTATTGGGGTTTATAGGGCGCTTTCAGCATCTAGGCTATATCGCGCCCTTCAGTGGGTTCCGGGTTGCGTGTTTGCTGGCCCGTGATTGGTGCGCTAGTGGCGGGAGAACGGCGGCTGGTCTCTGGCGGCGGGCGGACGCGGAAAACGGCGCCAAACGCCGCGGGGCCGCGGCGGAAACCGCCTCGTCAGCACCGCTCAGCCGTCCAGGTGCACCGCTGGTGACGCGAAAACCCCCACACCGGCGGCCCGCAAATCCCACCGCTCACCCGGAGACAGCGAGGGGAGCAAACCGCACTGACAACAACAACAACACCGGGCCGAACCGTGCAATTTACGAGAGAGAACAGAATCACGGTGCGTCTGCCCTCACCGCCCGGTACACAGGGTTGCTGACGCACACGGGAGTGATGACAGCCTCGACAGCAGCCTCAGCTGTGGCTGTCGGGGCTGAGCACCTGGCCGTCAGCAGCAGGCCACTGCCGCCTGTCACACCGCGCCCGGGCACGTAGGGCAGAGCAAAACTGACACCGAATCATTCCCATTATATCACCACGGACAGAGCTGACGGTACAGGCCTTTTGGGCCCACCTGGCGAGCTATCGGCATAGCATTGCAGCGAGAGGGGTCGGATTGTTTTGCGAAGCGTCATAAAAGTAGTTCTGTCCGCTTTTGAGGGGTAAAGTCCGGTGTCATTGCGTATAGTATAGTGACATGCACGTAAACAGGACAGAAGGTTTCTTCTCCATCCAGGGAAGAGGGGAGAGGGGGTCCTGGATGGGTCAACGTTGACAGGGAAACACAAACCCTACGTGAAATCAGAAAGGACACCCCAACCCCGGAATACGCAACTACACACGTAAACTCTGTGGAGCACTGGGCCTTATCGTTCCTCAGTTATCGGTCAGAAGCACATGTCTTGGGTGTTTCTAAACACTTGGAACGATAGGCGTCTGGCGAGGTAAACTTGTCGTCAACCACCCAGATTACAACTGCAGGCTACCAGAACTAGCTGTGCATCTCATATTTCCCCGAGACTTCGTCGTATAGCTTACATCAGTCGTAATCGCCGGTGCAAAGCCTATGATGTCAAATACACAGACCTGCGGGCTAGACTCGGAGCGACATTTGTAGTTAGGGGTTGGAGCATTTGTTGTGAGACCAGCTGCACTCACCAGTCGCTGGACGTTGGTGAGGAGGCCGTGACTGGCCATCTCCTTGATCTTGGCCGGATCGCCCTTGAACGTCTCCACCAGCCGGCTGAAGGCCAGACACACCGACTCCACCGTCTTCTTGTCCTGCGGCAAGGTCCTCTGACGTCACACATCACTCAGACGGAACGCTGACGTCACACATCACTCGGCCGGAACGCTGACGTCACACATCACTCAGCCGGAACGCTGAGTCACACATCACTCAGCCGGAACGCCGAGCACAATCACCAGCCGGGACGCGACGTCACATACTCAGCCGGAACGCTGACGTCACACATCACTTAGCCGGAATGCCGACGTCACACATCACTCAGCCGGAACGCTGACGTCACACATCACTCAGCCGGAACGCTGACGTCACACGTCAGTCAGCCGGGCCGCTGACGTCACACATCACTCAGCCGGAACGCTGACGTGAGACACTGACACTCTGATGACCTATTACCATCTCAAAATCCATCCGTAACGTTCGATTACATTGTTGACAGGCCACTGACGTCGCATCAGCATTACCCAAACTGACGGGAAAGCACCAGAACAACGATCCCCTGACGTTACATCACCCCAATATCGTTAAAATCCTCCCACTAGTCTACGACGTCAAACAATAAACAGACGTCAAACGACGAGATCCCCGACTGTCCACTGACGTCACATCACCACCCGCTGAAGTCATACCACCTCCCCCTGTGGCTTCCAACCAAAGCATGAGAGCAGACTGTGTCCAAAGTCTCAGCCGCCGCCACCTTCCCCGGTTACCTGGTGTGTGAGCCGCTCGGTCAGCACGTGCAGGTTGCCGGAGACCAGGTTGAACTCCTCGGCGGTCAGCGCCAGGCAGCAGTTGGCCGTGATAGCCAGCGCGGCGCGCTGGGCGGCCAGAGAGAAGAAGTCCACGTACATTAGGCACGAGGAGATGCCGCCCTGCAACGCACAGGCGCAGCTGGTGATCACTGGGGACACGCCAGAGGGACGGTCACACTATTATAGTGGGATATGAACCGAGATCACCGGGACATGATAAAGGGAATGTTACAACTTTTATATTCAGATTTTATCTGGGATCACCGGGACAAGATAAAGGGAATGTCACATATTTCTAGAGGGATTTGAACTGATATCACCCTGTTATAAAGCATATCGGACAATACCAGGTGTGACATTTTAAACTTGCCAGAACTCTCCGTTTGCAGTGAAACAGTGTGTATTTAGATTGGTTATTTGACCCGTGTTGGTTGGGGTTTAGGGGTGCTTCAGCGAATAGGCTATGACGCCGACACAGCGGCGTCATAGCCTAGTCATAGCTAATCCGTGAACCAACGGATAGGCTCCTTTAACTCCTTTATTTATCTCCGGAACTAGTCAAGCCTGCCAGTTGGAAAACCTAACAAAACATCAACTAAGTATCATCAAAAATGGTGCTAGCACAACAGGTAGAGTAAATATGACTAGTGAAAACTTTATAAACCCCATACTGCTTGTAAGGCCCGTTTGCAACAGAGTTCAGCCTTTGCTGGTTGAGCAAGGCCTCTGCCCACCTGTAGCTAGTGCAGTGTCGCAGGAAAAACAAAGCTACCAAGCGCACCACCCCCGCTCAGCGTTCTTGTCAGGCTTTCCTAACTCAGGTGGTTGGTCAATCAGGAGACAGCTGGCAGCCCCGGCTTTATGAAGGCTCCATCATCTTTGACCAGTAATTTCCCGCTGGGAGAAAAGGCGATTCCAGCAATTTTTTCAAGAAAGATGACACTTCTTCGTGCAGCCTAGCTGCGATAGGATAACAGGCGGAGGTCATAAATCTCGGCTGGTAGCCCAGTTTAGGTACGGAGCCGGTGCGAACTTATCGCAACGAAACCCTTCTGTTGTCTGAAGCTACAGGATCGTGAGTTGGCAATGATAGGACTGTTATCTAAGCTCCGTCTCCCGTCGGCCGATACCGTTAGGCTCCCATCGAGTCTCCGTCGAGAGGACCGGAGACACTAATGGGCGCGTGCGGGGCTGGTCTTTGTTAGAACTGAAACCGAACGGCTCGGCGGCTTGTACAGTGCACTTTAGCCGTTGCCATCTTATACATATAAAAATACCGACAAGGGGCACAATTGACGCAATTGTTTCACTAAAGTTCACCTCCTATATATGGCGAGGGCTCGCTTTTCATCCTACATTCTGACCGTGGAAACGATTCGAAAATATCACTGAAAAACGGCAGTGGTTAAAAAAACTACATCGTGCACAATCAGAAGCCCTGTACTCTGTATTGTACTTTTTTATTGTACTTCTTGCCGAACACAAACCGTATATTAAGGGCCAGAAAATGAAAGGTCAGATTGGGCATGAGGCTTTACCCTTATTCCTCCTAAAAGGGTTCATTAAGGTTCACAGAACTGCGGCTGACAGCTGCACCGAGCCGCATGTCCTTGATCAAGCAACATATCTCAAATTTCACCCGATCTGCTCTCACTTCTCTATTTATGCATAACGACAATGAGGACTCAACTGACCGCGAGCGGCAGATTCTATGATATGCGAGTGAACCAAGCTCAGACGAGAGCACACCATCTATCGGAAGCGAGCTCTGTATCTCCCCCCGCCCCGCCCAATATAACAAACACCGCTGACCCGGCCGTACAGAGGCCAGCCTCCGCGCTCACCACGGTGAGAAGGTTCTTGCTGTGCCGGCGGCTAATCAGCTCCAGGGCGGTCAGCGCCTGTTCGGCTACGTCCATGCACTGGATGACCTGCAGCTTCTGCAGCAGGGTGGGCACCGCCTCCACCACCACCGCCGTGCTGCGCGGCAGCGCCTCCATCAGGTAGGTCAGCGCGCGGCACGCGTGGTTCATCTGCCAGACAGACAGACACGCGTGGTTCATCTGTGACACGGATAGAAAAAATGTGGTTCAAACGCAAGGCTAATCTCAGACACGGATGGAAAAACGTGGTTCATCTGCGTCGCGGGCACGTCAGTGCCTTGAGAGTGTGGTTCGTCTCGCAAACCGTCCGACATATTGCAGAAATACTGTGACACAGCTGTTCAGGTCTGTGTCCAGTCTGTGTGGTTCATGTGTGACAGACACGTAGGCCAGCACCCAGCGCGGGGGTTCATAGATGACAAGGACAGGTAGATCGCCGCCAAGTCTGTGGTTCAGCGGCGGCACGGACAGGCGTGCGTGCTTCCCTGCCACCGACCACACGCTACAGTCCGGACTACCGGCTCCCGCACCTGGTGAGCTGCCAGAACACAGCTCTCTTCGCTGCCACACCGAACGCAATCGAGAGGAGCGCTATATGGGGATAGTTACAGCTAACTCCACATCGGTAACCGTTGGACCCTAACTCTCCAACCCGATAGTTCCACGGGACAAACGCACAGCAGCGGCGCGGGCCGGCACTCACGATGTCGAAGTTGTGCTCCATCTGCAGCAGCGCGATCAGCGGCGGCACCACCTGCTTGATGGGGAAGCCGGCCAGCGTCTCTTCGTTGCCCATCACCAGCAGCTGGCCCATCTCTATGACGGCCTGCAGCTGCTGGGTCTCGTCGCCGCTCGCCTGCAGCCCCGCCACCAGCTGCTGCATCTTGGAGCCTGCCGCACAGCGCGGGGACTGGTTATAGCACCGGACTGCTACACAGGGACTGGTTTTAGCACCGGCCTGCCGCACAGATACTGGTTATAGCACCAGACTGCTGCACAGGGACTGGTTATAGCACCAGTCTGCCCACGGCGCAGGGACTGGTTATAGCACCGGACTGCCGCACGGCGCGGGGACTGGTTATAGCACCGGACTGCTGCACAGCGCGGGGACTGCTGCACAGACACTGGTTATGGCACTCGGCTGCTACACAGGGACTGGTTATGCTGTGCTCAGTAAATTTCATTCTATATATATACATACATATATATATATATATATAACATATATATATATATATATATATATATATATATATATATATATATACACATATATATATATATATATATATATATATATATATAAAGATTCCGGTCCCACATAGACACATTCTTACATGGAATATACACGGAGCCAAGGCAAAATAAAAACCCAATTTTAGTTATTTTATCCAATTTGAGAGTACATCATTTCCGACTCATAATTGTTGGGATTTAACGACGCATCAACCTCCAAGGTTATACGGCGTCGAGACGTCTATTTGAAAGCGCTGCATATTGATTTCCCATCCTGTATCACGATAGCGTCAGCTGCAGCGTCTGCTGCCGCGGAGCTTCCCTCCCCTACCTGTCTCTTTCGAGCTAATATATGTATTACGGATTCAAGTCTCACCCTGTTGGGAGGGATCTGGGGCATCAGACTGACTTATTCAGAGGTTCTGCCGGGACTTGAACCCGGGACCGGTGGCTTAGGATATTCTAATACTATCCACTATGCGTGGGTGTGTTGGGGTTTTAGGGCGCTTCAGCTGCTATGGCCATATAGCATTCCTAGCTTTTTAATTTAATCAGACCCTAAGCCGCTGGCCTTGGGGGTAACCTATAAAAGGCTGTCGTTAATAGTTATTGGAGAGCCCCCCTCATTTTCGACTCGTTTCTAAGTCATATCCATAGTGGCTCGGATGTCCAAGAAGCAATATCGTATGAGTCGTTATTGTTTTCCCTGTCCCACTACCACTCACAACCTCATCTTGCTCTTCAGTATCATTTAATCAGACTGAACTGTAGGGTGGTCTGTTCTGTCCGAACATAGTGAGTGAGATGTTCAAAGGAAGACATTGATCAAAGGAGGCGCGGGGGGACTAAACCACCTAATTTCCGTCTGAAATAGCTTGATTTCGCCGGAAGGATGAACGAGAGGGGAACGAGGAGCCCCAAACTTGAAAGGGTTTTGGGTCTAGAGGACATAGGGACAAGTTAAAGTTTCACTAAGAATGCCAGCCGTCACCCTCGCTATTCTAGTGGTGACGCTTTTGGCAACAGCCGAGAAGTGTTTTCACTAGCCTTCAGTCGGAAAATATAGACCTGGTGGTCTGAACATAGACACACAATAGACCCAGCATGGCCAAGAGGTGGTCTATAAATTAGACCCAGTTGTGAGCACTGCTATAGCAGCCCACTACCAGCTACATTTACGTCATAGACAGGCTAGCGCGCAGCACACGGGCTGCTTAGTGTTTATAGCAACAATCGTTGCAACATCGCAATGGCCTCGATCAGCCCCAAAGCTGGAAGTCCCCGGGGAAGTATTGTCACGTGTCGGCGGCACTGGCCTGTGTTGATGACAGGCTGAGTGTTGGTTTCCCGAGATGCCGGAATTACTCATCAAAAATATTCACCAAACGTAATTCTTTTAAGCGCTGCATATCATTATGCCCTGTAAATTGTTGATGGCTTTCCGATCAGCCGTTTACTCTGTTTAATGCGATAAAAATGTCGTCCCGTAAAATGCCCCGAAATAGCGTTTTTAAGCGTTTATATTTAATTTTTCATTAACATTTTCAAATTTGTATTTCAATGGCGCGGCTTACTCAACATATCTACAGCGGGATTATTTTCCGAGACCCGCTACCAAACGGGACCCCAGACCAGTCAGGCAGTCGCTCTGCGGCGGCCGCCTCCTCCTCTGAACCCGCCCGTGTTCAGGGTCGGCGCCACCGCCCTGCAGCAGCTGCCCGGCGGACACGTACCTCGATACAGGCGCTAAAGGCCGGGCACAGCATCGAGAACAAAGACCCGTCGTGACGGTCACGGCGCCGCCGGCCTGGGATACGCTGGCAAACACGGGAACGGCCGCTGACGACGAGTAGAACCATTTATCCCGGGTACATGGGCAGTTACAGTACGCTTTATTAACGTGCCAAGCACGGGAACGGACTTAACGACTCGCGTAACTGGGCGTCTGCCCTCGGAACTCCAGGTTACATGAGTCGGTAAGTCCGTTCCCGTTGCCGGTACGTATATATGTAGAGTTCATTTCATTTATCAGATTAGCTTAAATTATTCAGTTAATTCAGATTCAGATTAGCTCAAAAGCAGCGAGAGCATTTTAAAAACTCGCTACAGGACGGGGAGCATAACAAAAAGTCGCGACGAGACAACTATAAGCAATATTTGAAGACAAGAATTGACACCCCCCCCACGCGCATTCTTTCTACTGTGATTACCATTCTGTTAGTACGGATATCACTCGCGGCCATGGTGAATCCATTGAGCACCACGATGCATTTCATGCGACAACTCGACCCCTTGCGTTCGAAGCTACCATAACGTATCTTCTTCCGACTTTTGACTGCCCCGCCTCTCACCCTACCATCGATTTAACAAGCCATAAACAGAACAATGGCTGGATAGCATCCACAGTTTACTCAAAACTCATGATCGCCAGACGATAGCACAAATTCCTGCAAAAGAACCTCATGGCGAGCAGAGCTGCCCAATTTCCGTGAAGCGACGAGTGAGAGATGTGCCGCTCTGAGCAGATAGTTAAATAACCAGCTCCCCGTTCTACCCCCCTCCCCCGACGCACGCACCAGGTCGGATCAGCCACGCTGGCCCGCAGCCAAAACGTGTCGGTCATCATCTGAGGGCTCGGAATCCCGGCTCAGGCAGACGGCTGGTTGTAAGGTAAGACTGGTGCCGGGTCAGCCCAACTGAGAACGTCGCGGAGTTAACTGCGAAGACTGGATAGACGGTGGCACAGCGATACCTGGGACTGTCGGACCAGCAGGTACAGTCGTGTGACGTATTGTTATCTGCCTAGTCCTTCAATGCTATTATGAGGGAGCGAATAACACTTTCAACGTCGCATACGAAAATAAATTAGAATGATGATTAATGTAAATGACGTGCCGGATTAACTTTTCCGATGTGATGACTCAGGTACCCAAATTAAAAATTCAGTCCCAGACAATTATTCGCTGCAAGCCGAGCTCAGGCCTGCTTATGCCTGCTTATGCCTGCTTATCGCCTTTTCCGCTAAGACCCTGCTATTCTTGATACGCGAAGTCATGTTATACAATCTGTTATCTCATCCCGCGGGTCAATTTAATTCCTCTCTTTAATTCCCTGGCCACGAATACAACAGCCAAGCTAATATAATGGCCAATATAAATGACAAAACCGGTCTCGTGCCCTGTAATTTCCGGCAGTTTTAGCAAATCAATGAGCCCTCCAGACGCCATCTGGAGTGTTTCTGCCGGCCCGCCGACAGCGCCAGCCGAGACCTGAGAGTGAGCTGTTGCGTCAGTCCTGCTGCGGTTGTCCGGCTGACGTTCCAGGGCCTCGGCTGGGCCGCGCTGCCAGATGGCATGATTTGTCCTCCAATTGCGATCGCCGACGCGGATAAGAGCGATTGTCAGCCGAGGCGGCGCCGCCGCAGAAACGTCACCAGCGGAGAGAAGAGTTCCACTCGAGGGCCGCCGACACAGCCGCCGATCAATGGACGGACGGTTCTCAACGGTGCAGCATGACGCAACTGAAATGCCTCTGAATGTGACGGAATTATCCATATCGGAAATATTGCATAACAAGAAGCGGATCTGCTGAAGAGCCCTCTGGATAACGTATTGAGAATTTTAACATCAGTGGCGGTATAAACGACAAACGCCAACAAGATAGCGAGCATATCTTTCAAGCTAGAAACACATGGATTAAAATAAAAATACGTCTTCCACTAACTCGGGTTAGCATCGGTAAGGATAGTAGATGTAATTGTGGTGGCATTTCAAATTAATTTAAGCATAGATGTTATTTTGTGAACTAAGAACCACATTTCGTAAATTCTATATCATCCCTTACATGTAAATTTCCAAGTAAGCGTAAAAGCTCCGACACTGTAAGCGCTGAAGCAGCAGTACAATACGCAGTTCCTGCCGAAACGAGCTGCAGCTTGTGGGGCTTCTTGTACGGATATTAGTCCACTGAACAGTCTTCAGAGTTCTCCACATTCGCCTAGAAGCAGAGTCACGGAGGAGAAGTATACGCCGTGGTTGACGGAATTGTTCGTTTTGAGCTTAGTGCGGGTGAATTTTATAATTTGTATTGCTCTGTTCGCGAATAACAGCGTGTGGTCCGCATTTAGATCTAATCCACCTGAAAACCAGTATCATTTTCTACGCCGCAGCAGAATATTACTGCCCGTCTTTGTTAGAAACACCTGAGATAAACATAATAGGCCCTCCCTTCTCCAATTGCTCCATTTAGTGAAGCCCATCAACGTCATTGCCAAATTTGTTATTAAAAATTTATCAATTTTGTATCGTCATCCCCGCACAAGCGCGATGCAGGAACACAGCTCTGACGCTTTTACCATAGATTATGAGGCAACGCCACTGTGAAAGCTTCGTTTAGCTGGGGATAAAAGGATAAGTGACCTTACGGTTGGAAGAACTCGGGGCTCTTTGCAGGCTCTTTTGCAAATCCTCCGTTATACTGTTTAGCGCTAAGAGATGGTTCATTTTATCAGGCCCATAAATCTTCATCACTATAAATGAGACAAAACGACGCTGCAGTGAGCCAAACGAGGAACGACTAACCGGAACACGGGAGTCCAATACATCATAACAGAGGTAATTAATGAGCGAAACAAATTTTAAAGCACAAAGAACAAGACTCTACAAAAGCTATTATAACCCGAACGTCTGAGATGAGTCGGCACAAGCGAGCTCTAGCTGGACAGTAATAGAAGGCGGCGGTAAAAGAGTGCACTGGAATCTCCCGGGAGACGACGGAGGACGTGCAAGTGACGCAGTTGGCAGACCTTGAACGTTGCTAGCCTCAGATCCTCCTTAACAAGTTCTTCGTAATGATGTCTTCTTTGAACTTGGCTGTGGCTGATATATGCTTAGATCGCAGATCCTGCTTACTTAAAAAATGCCGATATTTTTCAATGACACTTATATAATCAATACGGCACCCCTCCAAAACTCAATTTTGGGACAGTATATGGTCTCTGTTCGTACAGATAGCCCCTTCACGTACTGAAACGACGAGTACTGACACCATCTGATTGAGTGAAATGGTCATAGGTGGAAAGAGTGCCCCTCTGTACACACGGGCACCCCCAGTTTGAAGATACCCTATGGATTAGTGTTAAAGCAATGGCACACTTATAATGCTTGCAGTGCGAAACAAATCCAGCTACGGGTACCGTTCTCGGGAATGGGGTAACGTCTGGTGGGGTGATAGAAGTATAGGTGCTAACGGCGCTCTTCGCTGAACACCGGCACCCCCCAGTGTGAAGATACCTTATGCATTAGTGTTAACCCTCGCCCCACCGGGGGCCATCGATGGCCCCCCTAAGGTTTTTCCGGGATAGCAGAAAAACGACGAGGCGCAGCACCGCGGTTGAGGGCTCTACCTCTCATTGCATCATTTTCCCATCATCCCTGAAATTTTTTACCCCGGGTCACCCAAGGTCAGGTCACCAGACGAGGTCAACCAAGGTCACCTCACTTCAACTTTAGAGCTCTGTAAGAGCTACATTTCAAAATCGATCGATTTGAAACTTCCTACAATTTATGACCCCTCCAGGGTCTACAAGGTGTATATCCGGGATTTTTCGATTTCGTGCCCTGAGGTCAGGTCACGAGGCGACCTCTCCCATTGGAAAAGCATGGGGAAAACCTGTTTCATGATATAAAAGCCACAAAAATGATTGCAAATACTCAGACTGCTCAGAACAGCGTTTTTGGACACCTTTTCACAGATCCCAGGGGTCATATTTGCCCTTTGACTTTTCCAAGGACATCCAAGGTCACCAGAGGTCAAAAACAGTATTTTGACCATAACTTTTGACCTAATTGAGCTAGAGCGGTGAAACAAACACCATCGTGTTTGTCTTGTCACTGGCTTTCAATTGATATACGGCAAGGTCACTTTTTGACCTTTCGTGACCTCAGGTCATATTAGGTCACGAGGTGACCTCTGGAGGTCAAACCACTGCCGGGAGGTCTTTACGTTCAACATAGCGGAAAAAGTACTGGCAATTTGCTATCAAATGTACTTGACCAGGCCTCAATAGCTCTAATGACATAAGAGTTATGCCCAGTTTGCTTAATCATTGCATATTTGAGTGAAAATAGCCGATCTTGACCTAATTTGACCTCTGGAGGTCAAACCATTGACCTGAGCACTAAAACATGTGAAGTAATTTCTTACTGAATTCACGCGAGCTTTCTATTGCACTTTGCAGATTTGCGCTAACGCCCATATTTTTCGGAGTTAGAGGGGGCCATCGATGGCCCCCCGGTGGGCGAAGGTGGCGCCGGACCTCCGGCGGGGCGCGGGTTAAAGCAATGGAACACTTATGATAATTGCACGGAGAATCCAACAGAGCTACAGCTACCGTTTTCGGGGACAATGCCACAAGCCTGCCATTACACCTCTCGGAATCAGCCAATCAGTGACCTGTGCGCTGCGCATGCGCAGTAGCGCACAACCCCAATGGGTTATATCTCTGGAACCAGCGGGCCTATTCGGCTGAAAATTTGTATGCAGAAGTTGTGTTATGAACTAGTCAGCAAGGTGGAAGTTTTGCACGTGCTCACGTGACAAAGCTGTTCTCTATCGGGGGTCCTCCGTTCCGGAGATTCGAATTTGTCATTCTCCGCCAAATTGTTCTGTGGGGTTTTATGAACTGAAAACAGGAAGGTGCATGTTTTGAACGTGCAGACGTCACAAAACTATTCACCATCAAGGGTCTTCCGTTCCGGAGAAAAGAATAGGTGCTCGTGCAATCACCTTCGGTCTTGCGATGTCCCTAAAGGCGTCGCCCCACGTATAATTAATACGATGGAGGTGGAGGTAATTTGATAATAGGGGGAGTATGTGGCGGTGATTAACAGATAAACAAGACTTTACGTGTGATAAGCGAAAAAGATAAGTCTGCTAGGCACTTCCACTCGAGGAGTGGGATTTATTAGCCAGTAAAACGCCCGTGGGGCATAAGCCACGCGGGACTCCTGCAATTAATACATTGCAGTAAAAAGCATTTGTGTACGAAAAATTCTAGCAGCGGACCCTGAGAAAGCGATATTTTAATCTTCAGAATGGTATTTTCAGTGCTGAGGCCGTTTATGAAATGCCAATATTTGGAACTAAATCGGCACGTAGCTCACAATTCGAAACATCTTTGCATACAAAAAATACGGACATGTTGCAGCAGCTTCTGTTCCAAATATCTGGTCCATCATCTTTCCTAAACAGCAGTCAACCAAAAGGACTCGAGCTGACGAGTGATTCAACACCTTGCAATACCAAACATCGGGCTTCCCAGCCTTGCCGTGTAAGTTTTGAAACAATTGGTCGTACAAACTAAGCATGAACTCAAAATACGCTCCCAAAGGCTGTGGGAATTCTATTGTGTTCATTTAACCTCATCACCCCTTGTTTGCGAACTTTAAGCGACAGGGTAGAATCCACGCTTCGACTGTGCTTTGCTTGGCCCGTCCTCCGGGCTGGCACGTGCCTCGCAAAGCGTCGCTCTTATTTCCATCTCATAGACGAAACCTGGCTGGAGATCCGACTCGCTGATACCTATCATCTAGCATCTATAAAAATATACATATCGTGGATCCTGTTTCGTCGTAGCAAGCAACTCCGGAGACAAAACACTTTGAGTTTCGAAGCATTGGGCGAAAAGCTAAAACTTGGGATCGCCTCCCCTATCCCCGAGAAGCTGCCTCTCTGAATGATAAATGCGCCAGCCAGCCTGATCTGGCACCCAGCGGATAACCACCATTGGAACGCAGTGACGCATTGGCAGCACGGTAGACTTCCACGGCGCTATCCGGGGTTCAGATCTCCGGCGAGAATTCTGACTGAGGACTTCCCAAGCCCTAATTTTGAATAAGTATTATTGAAGAGGCGTGCATCTACGCACACGAGACGTGGTCTTAGTTTCGACACGCGCAAACAATCATTTTGCTGGCGCAATTCAATGTACATTTTCGTCGCAAGATTTTCTGGGATACTGACGACGAAGAAAAATGTCGGCATATGGAGTTGTAGCTAATGCTCAGCCCCCTCCAACAGCAAGCGCAGACCACCGGATGTGACGTCACACCTCGTAGCATAGGGAAAATTAAATGGTCAAATATCCTAATTTTGACAAAAAGAGGCCCAGAATCTAAAACAAAATGTTTACCCATTGAATTTGGGATAAATTTGATTAGTGTATTCTCATAAATTCGTATGCAGGAAGTGTCATTAGCAGCAGTTTAACACACGGCTCAATGGTGAAGGGATTTCTCCACGCCTGAGTGACGTCACTCGGGCGTGGAGGAATCCCCTTGAACGTACCTTTAAGTAAATGTATCTTGGCTAATGCTATCTTGCTCTGAGATGGGCTTAAATATGCGACATAAGTTTCTCCGTGGTCGGATGCACAGCTTCTAAACAGAGCGCATGGTGAAGTCTGTTCACCCCTTTCCTTTGCACCTGTACCAACAGCTTGACATGGGACTGAATTAAGCATCACCACTAAGTTCGGGTTCATTCCGACGAGCCAGAACCAAGGAGAACATCAAATCAATTCGTTCAGTAACTGATTTTGTCGGGTTATACGATGGTAAAGACCCTATCAATGCATGGTGTATACTTTTTCGGATATATAAGCTCTCCACTAGTGCCACGGTCGGGTTCAAGTCGGGATGACATATGCAGATGGCCTATCCATATGTGAGGATAAGCAATAAGCTCCCGCTTGGTGACCATTTCTATTCTGAGCCGCCTGCCATTGAACCCACGGCATGACGCTCTGTCAGTGCCAATGTCAACATTACCGACTTATTGGACGGAGGAGTGGGAGCGACAAGGGGAGAGGATGTGAATGCTTCTCCCGTGGGTCTGCGAGTCAGCAACGGTCGCTAGTTCTGCAGTGCTGCATTCATGCAATGCTTACTGCGTTTACTTTAACTGGAAGAGGAACTATCAAAGGAGGTATCATCCTGCGCAGTATCACGACTGGTGATGTTTACGAGCCACGTGACAACACTTTAATGCCTTCTCCCGTTGCTGACAGTCGGCGAACAGACCCCTGGTGGTCTCGCGCGACATCACGGATACTTACTGCTGCCCATGCTGCGGTGCAGCATCTGCTGCATGCGCGGTCCCAGGGCGCCCAGCAGGTGGGGCGGGATGCCACGCGCCTCCAGCAGCGCCTGTAGCCGGCCCATGTCGCCGTCCTCCTCCGCCGATGCCGACGCGCCACCGCCCAGCAGAGACGCCGCCGCCGCAGCGCGGTCCCCTCCGCCGGCGGCGCCGCCCCCGCCCACCGCGCCGCCGGCGGCGGCAGCAGCAGCAGCGCCAGCGGCGGCGGCGGCCCCGCTGCCGCCGGCGGCGTCCTCGGCGGGGGCGGCGTCCGAGGACATGGCGCCGCCCAGCGCCACCTTCCCGCCGGCCCGCGAGCCGCGACGGCCGCCACTGCAACAGACGGGGGAGCAACGTCAGGAACATACGGGGGAGCAACGTCAGGAACAGACGGGGGAGCAACGTCAGGAACGGACGGAGGAGCAACGTCAGAAACAGAGGGGGAGCAACGTCAGGGACGTACGACCGTGTCGATGTCGCACCTCCCAGCACATACACACACACTGGTATGAAACAAGACATCGTAAACAGCAACGATTACCAAATCAAATGGCAGAGGAGGGACGGAACAGTGCTTGAATGAAACCAACGAGATCTTCACGAAGATGTCAACACATGACCAATAAATATAAATGTTTACCAAGAGTACAGTCCTAATCGTATCAGTAGCACCAGCTGTCAATACACAAGTTCAAAGATCATAGGCCATTGAGCATGGACTTCCCTCCCATCAGATTCTCCAGTCAACCATACAACTGCAGTGTTGGCACGATCATTACGCACCGGCCTTTCGCATCCGAATTTTTTTCTATTCAGCCAAAATCGTGATTCAGAGCACCGCCAGGTAACGCCATTCCATACAAACTTTGGCAGACGTGTCACACCGTAGCACTAAGGCTTGTACGATATCAAGCATGTGTTTTTAGGTTTTAAACCAAAAGCTGCAGCTAACAATCGACATAATATTCAGCAACGAAAGACAAATATATTCACCACAGTGGAACATAAAACATGCATTTCCATTTTGCGCTCGCAGTCGACGTTTAGGGCGGGGGACATTTTCAGCAGGACCGACGTGGGTAGGATTTTCCGCCGTCGGCGGCGGCGGCGGCGGCGGAGGAGGTGGAGACGGGGCCGGCGTCGCGGCCGCACAGCCCCGCCGATGGGCCGCTGTCACAACAGGTGGTACCACGCCCACACACCGTCGCCACCTGCAGCGTCCGGCGCCGCCGCCGCTCGCCAGGGTCGCACCTTTTCTCGGCGCTCGGAGCACTCTCTGTCCGGCTTTGTCTTTTCCTATAACGGTAATAACCAGACTGGCCCCGAGACTGAGCGTCGCCTGATGAAAAGCTCGTTCAATGGACTTCCAGCAGACACCGTCTTCCTTTGTTACAGGATTGAATAAAAAAAATAACTACAAATGTTCCGCTTTTTTAGAGTGAGATAATAAATCCAAACATCCCTCACCTCACAAGCTTAAGCAAAACATTATTATTTATTTGCTAAACCCATTCTTTTATTTTTATAAGTCTATTAGTTATTTCAAAACCCATTCGGGAATCGGTTTCACGCCAGAGGGCGTGCATCCCCATAAGGGCCCCATCCTGAGAGGCCAATCTTCATTGACCGCGGCCAAGTAATCAGCAGTCAGCAAACAGCCTCGCGCAAGACGAGACTTGGCGCCGCCGATTGAGCATAGCAGTCCTTTGACGCTGATTAAACGAAACATAACATGTAATCTGTTGACATTGGAGTACGATAACATCGGTCTATCTCGAAACTATTGCACAACCTGCAGGAGCAATGAGTCGGCGGCTAAAAATGCGACGGTGATTGATTATATCTAGCCCGAAAAGCTAGCGCGATATTGGCGGCATCGGCTCCGCTTCAACGATAGGATGCGCCACTGTCGGGTAAACACACGTTATCAGAAGAGCGATGCCAATATGCAGCGCCTGTAATCCGAGCGAGCACGTTCCGCTCGACCTGGTGGCCGGGGAACCCGACTCCCATACATCGGAGACCCGGCCCGTTACAGCCCGAGGTGGGTACGGACACTGCTACATTCAGAGGCAACATCGACGCTGCAAAAATACGACTCTACGCCTTCCGACATGTGGAGCCTTCTCACCCAGTAGTCAATAACTTAGAATCCAGTAGAGAATCGTATCCGGAAGATACGTTCACCGCAATGCCTCATCTTGTCCGGTCGATCAGCCATTAGGCCCCTCGGCAGGTTCATCTGTTCTCGTTAATGACTACTCGGTAACACGGCCCAGAGGTGAGTCAACATTAAAGGACCCACGTTTATAATGGGTTTGGGGCTGAGATAACAGTTTCGTAGAGCGTGTCGAGGAACCACTACTGGCCTATTTCATCTCACCCAGAGCGCTATGTATTACCTAAATTTCCGCGCGATTTCAAGTTCAAAACAAAGGGCACCCTGTCCCAATATCATACCATGAACAAGTCTTTTCCATCTTCGAAAGCATGTCACGTGATAAATGTCAACATATGGCATAGCTTTTGCTATGTTACATGCCCAGGCAGGCAGCTGAGCAGAGCTTCCTTATTACACGTGACGCTTTGGCCAAATAGGGCAGTAAGAAAAGAAGCGATAACTTATGTTGACCGAATGCAGGTGGAAACAGAATTCGGATTCCTGGTTTTCAGACCTATTTTGTCCATACATGTTTTATTTTTAGAAATTCAACGAAGTGGTTCATTCCCTTAAAACTATGCAACATTCGACGATAAAATAAGCAACAAATCAACACATTCATACAGCAAACAATCGAAAGGATGCAACATGTGCCACGCCTTTATAAAATTATCTGGTGATCATACAACAACCCAGAAGATTACTGCATCAGTGATTGGCACCACCACCAGCCTTCAACACAGAAGAGAGACAGCGACACCTGTGATGACCTGCTACCCACGCCGTAAAATCACGGAGAACAATTCAAACGAACACAAAACATGCAGATCTCGTGGTGAATTCCAGTTATGGAGCCTCGCACTCAACCCAATTTCTAAGTAAGACGATTTTGACATTGATACCCTGCGAAAATGAAGGTCAATCAGCGTTCACGCTATGCCTCGTCGAGTCTGAGCGAACGGGCAGCTTCCCAGCCCACCCTCGCAGGCTGCAAATCCCAGCCGAGACGGAAAGCAGCGGCGCCCGGTTATCTGTTTACCACAGTTGGGGCTGCACAGAGATTCGAATCGTGTACCAGCGCCAACCAGTTCGGCCACCCCCGGATATCTCCGCAACCTGTACTCTAGTAGAGCTCACATTCGACACAAAGGGAAGAGAGAAGGACAGACATTCAGAAGTGGTTGCTAGGCAACAATCAAATGCAAATCTATCAGGAGTGGAAAAAGTGGTAAACAAGTTTTCATTGCACTTACCTTACTGTTGAATTTATATCATTGAGTGACCTCTGACTTCCCTAAGATCAGCCTCCTACATGGCATTTCACTGCCCTTGCCCTTTGTGGAATTATACTGCCCTTGACTTAGGCCAAATCAGACCAGTCACATAATTACTTTTGCAGGGCCACAGACGGATACCATTGGACGATTCTGGAGAGCATTGCTACCAGGCGAAAACTGCAGGGCCTACAGTTCCAATGGCCGGGGACATTTATGGTAGCAGCTGAACGGTCGTTTGTGATATTAAATTGCCAGAGTGTTGGGCCTCCAGCCGCGTGGATACAGCCTATCCCTCACGATGAAATTGTATGATTATCTGCTATACTTATCATACAATCTTATGTTATATCATGCATTGCTCGTGCATTGCTGTAAACGTTTTCACCGAGAAGAGTAGAGGTTGAACGCCTACTATCAGACGGTGATGCTTCTCGAAATGCATGTTCACCCTAGGCCGTCATCATCACTGAGCACAAAGTACCGGCTTCTGCTTCTCCGGCATTGGCCAGTGATTGATCGGCTTCTGACCAGTACCTGAGAAGGAACCGTGACCCAATCCTCAATATAGCTCATCGATTCCAACTGCCACGGCCCGTGGGATGACTCTGGTTCAGCGCTCCGGCTGGTTGGACGGGTCTGGTTCAGCGCGCCGGCTGGTTGGACGAGTCCGGTTCAGTCTTCCGACCTTGGGACGGATCTGGTGCAGTGCACCGGACACTGTCACGGGTCTGGTTCAGTGCAGCAAGACGGGCGTTCAGTCACCGACACTGGGATGGATCTGGTTCAGTGCCCGGGACAATGGGACGGGCCTGGTTCAGTGCACCAGCCGATGAGACGGGCCTGGTTCAGTGCGCTCGGACACCGGTCAACGGCCGGCCGGCCGGCGGCCGCGCCGGATCACGGATGACCAGCCATTACTCAGGTGCGGCCGCACCGAGGTCCCGGTCCGTCACTGCGGCCAGCACGGAGCCGCAGCGCCTCACAACGGACTCACAGGGGAGGCTGGGATCTCACAACGGACTCAGTCGGGGAGGTGGGATCTCACAACAGACTCACAGGGGGAGCTGGGATCTCACAACGGACTCACACGCCAGCCTCACAACGGACTCACAGGGGAGCTGGGATCTCACAACGGACTCAGACGGGCAGCTGGGATCTAACTGAACTCAGACGGAGAGCTGGGATCTCACAACGGACTCAACGGGCAGCTGGGATCTAACTGTAACTCAGACGGGAGCTGGGATCTCACAACGGACTCAGGCGGGAGAGCTGGGATCTCACAACGGACTCAGACGGGCAGCTGGGATCTCACAACGGACTCACACGGAGAGCTGGGATCTAACGGTAGACTCAGACGAGGACCTGGGATCTCACGGCGGACTCAGGCGGGGAGATGGGATCTCACGGGACTCAGGAGTGGAGCTGGGATCTCACAATAGACTCAGGAGAGGAGCTGAGATCTCATGGTGGACTTAGCCGGGAAGCTGGGATCTCATGGCGGACTCAACCAGAGAGTGGATCACGGCGGAATACGGCAAACTGGGAACTCAAAGCGGACTAAGCGACTGAAACTTCTAAATGTTGGACAACATTTATGCGGTAGCCAAACGTAGTTCCGGTCAAACGCCGTTATTCTGCCATAACCCTCTCATCTCATTCAGCTACAGAAACAAAGTTTTACGAATTTAAACTATCTAAATAGATCACGCGCCACAGAATCACCAGCGTCCAGCGTTACAGACGACACCAGCGACCGCTGGCGGCGTCGGCGGCGGGTGCGGTGACCGTCCGGGAGACCCACCAATCAGAGCACGCCCCGGGGGACAACAGCACAGCAGCGGGCTCATACAGAACACACCGGGCGCAGCGCTCCCACGGCGGCGACAGCTCCGCCACTCAGGGTCAGACACACCGCTTTCTCGTGAAGATAACCGCAGCTGCCAGATTTCCGAGCAGGTTTACGGCGCTGTGCACGGACAACAGCTGAGCCGGAACGGCGCGCTGCCTTCAACACGGATCGCGTGATGTCACGCCAGCTGTTGACGGCAGGTCGGCGGACACGCCCGGCCTCCTCGGCTTTGACGGGGTGAGAACACCGACCGCGCTGATTTGTCCCCATCCTGCTACTCCACGGTTATAATTAAATGTGCCCCGCCAAGGTGGTGTCCTATCTAGGGTTTCTGTACATTTATAGTTGCGCCCTTCCGACGCATTTTTACGTTGTTTTCTCTAGGGGGTGCGTGTTTCACGTCTCACCGGGAAGTAAAAACCTGAGCAAAGATGTGTCGCTGTCTGGAGAGGATGACGATCTAATAACATACAATATTATTATGGAAATACTATCTAATACCACTGAGAGGTGAACACGATCTAATAGATGAACGGAGGTCTGCGGCTGACAGATGAGAGGCGGAAATCAAGAATGATACCAGAAACGGGGCACCATTGCCAGGGTCGTCTTCTACAGTCAATTTCAAGTAGTCCTCACATTTTCCGGACGACCTTGGCACCTCACATGGGCACCCAGCGTCCACAGGGGGCGGTTTCATGGACTGAAGGGACAGGTGACCGCCCCCTTCGTGCCATCCATCCCTGCTGGAAGGACTGCCGTCAGGAAAATTAAATGGACTCGGCCCACTAAGACCAGTGGAATTCTACATGGTCAAGTGGAATACCTGCCCGATAGAAATTCACAGGCGAACAATGACAGGCTTGGGCGTGGCAGGAACAAGGCAAGCCGCCGCAGGGGATTTCCTAGAATGGACGGCATCTTTCAGAAGGCAACTGCAGCGCTAAACGAGGACTGCCACGCAGTTCCGGCTCTTAATTGGGTAGACAGTTTGTAACGCACTGACAACACCAATCTCCAGGCGACAGAACGGTCTACCCTCGCTCTGAGTGAATGGATAGTTAGGTAGGGTGAATCCCCACCCAGACTGGGGAGGGTGAACATTACCCCGGAACCCGCCAGAGAGTCGGACCCAAAGGTCAGACCAACGGGGCGGCACGTAAAGCGAGGTGGTACAAGGCCACGCGGCAAGCCTTAAAACGCACTGACGAGGAGCCGAGAGCGCAGAGAGAGCGAGAGAGCGCCAGAGAGAGCGAGAGAGCGCAGAGAGAGCGAGCGAGAGAGAGAGAGAGAGCGAGCGAGCGAGCGAGAGAGAGAGAGAGAGAGAGAGAGAGAGAGAGAGAGAGAGAGAGAGAGAGAGAGAGAGAGAGAGAGAGAGAGAGAGAGAGACAGAGAGACAGAGAGACAGAGAGACAGAGAGACAGAGAGACAGAGAGACAGAGAGACAGAGAGACAGAGAGACAGAGAGACAGAGAGACAGAGAGACAGAGAGACAGAGAGACAGAGAGACAGAGAGACAGAGAGACAGAGAGACAGAGAGACAGAGAGACAGAGAGACAGAGAGACAGAGAGACAGAGAGACAGAGAGACAGAGAGACAGAGAGACAGAGAGACAGAGAGAGAGAGAGACAGAGAGACAGAGAGACAGAGAGACAGAGAGACAGAGAGACAGAGAGAGAGAGAGAGAGAGAGACAGAGAGACAGAGAGACAGAGAGAGAGAGAGAGAGAGAGAGAGAGAGAGAGAGAGAGAGAGAGAGAGAGAGAGAGAGAGAGAGAGAGAGAGAGAGAGAGAGAGAGAGAGAGAGAGAGAGAGAGAGAGAGAGAGAGAGAGAGAGAGAGAGAGAGAGAGAGAGAGAGAGAGAGAGAGAGAGAGAGAGAGAGAGAGAGAGAGAGAGAGAGAGAGAGAGAGAGAGAGAGAGAGAGAGAGAGAGAGAGAGAGAGAGAGAGAGACCACCTCGTTAGACCAGCAGCGACCTCTCCAGATCGGGACTCGGCGCGAGCCGGATGTCTCCGTAAACAGTCGAGGGAGGCTAACAGGAATGTCGCTCCTATTCAGCGCGGCGGGCAGCCTTCTTGTTTCCGGACAGACAGTCTTGGATAACTGCATTGTCTTGACATGGCAGTCCTCTATAGGCCATTCCCTACCCCTTGCACGGTCGGTCAGTGCGCAGTGTGGTGTTGAGTCGGCGGCAGTGCCGGGGACAGACCGTCTTCCATAACCGCACTGTCGTGACATGCCATTCCCTATCCCTTGCACGGTCGTTACCTCTCACCATGGTGAACAGCACGGCGTCAGTGTAGAGTGTGCAGTAGTGGTGGCGGTGTTGAGTCGGCAGCAGTGCCGGTCTCCCACCACCACCACCTGGTGCCGGCTGGACCGGACCGGACCGACACCCCGCCCCAGGCCATCAGCTGGCGCCGCCGCACACAAAGGCGGCGCCGAACGGCGGCCAAAACGGCGCACCGCCGCCGCCGCTGGAGACACGGCGTCCCACCGCAGCCTCCCCGCCGGCTCAGAACCACCACACCGGCTCAGGGCCCACCATGCCGGCTCAGGCCCACCACGCCGGCTCAGAGCCCGACCACGCCGGCTCAGAGCCCGACCACGCCGGCCAGAGCCCGACCACGCCGGCTCAGAGCCCGACCACGCCGGCTCGGGCCCGACCAGCCGGCCAGAGCCCACCACCCGGCCGACCCGACCACGCCGGCCAGAGCCCGACCACGCCGGCCAGGGCCCGACCATGCCGGCTCAGAGCCCGACCCCCGGCCAGAGCCCGACCACGCCGGCTCAGGGCCCGACCACGCCGGCTCAGAGCCCGACCACGCCAGCTCAGGGCCCGACCATGCCGGCTCAGGGCCCGACCACGCCAGCTCAGAGCCCGACCAATCCGGCCGACCAGCTGCACGACTACGTAGCGATTTCATGGGAATGTAAAACGTACTTGTATTACAGGGAATGGACCACTTTGTCAAAATTCTAAAGCCAACTGGGGAATAGACCACTTTGTTGAAGTTCTAAAGCTAACTTCTTATGAAAAAACGGGTCTGAAAATCAGGAAACCGCATTTCCACCTGCAATACTACGCTGGATTGACCCAAGCATCTCGAGTAATCGCGAATCTGGCAGCTTGCGGCCGCGTGCGACAGGTTAGGTTGCGTGGCTATACCATTTGTTAACATTTATTACGTAACATGCGCTCCCTGATGGAAAGGCGATTATTTCATGGTTTAAAATAAGGCAGTAAGCCCACCTACTCAGAACTTCAAAGCGTGCGGAACTCTGCTTTGGGGGAAATTAAACATGCCAGTAGTGATTTGTCGTCACGCTCTACAAAACTGCTATCTCAATTCAAAACCCATTAAAGAAGTGGTGAACACCCTTTAAAGGGATGTTTTATTCAATAATTGTAAGTCGAGACCCGGAACAGCGCACACAAATTACACCCAGCCATCACACAAATATCACAACACTATCGGGTATCAATCGATAATGCCCGTTAAATTCAGGACCGAGGAACGTGTACCACAGGTGCCCACTACCGAGGACGATACACGCGACTGCAGTTTGTGTCACCAATTCAACCCCGTAACACGAAGCCGACAAATACCACGGTCTCGGATCCTAGCCTGGTCCACAGCGCAGCTCACCCCTACCGCCACCGCTGCACGTGCAACGGGAAGGCTGGCCCGGGCCCGGGCCCAGCTGGTGCCACTGACCACATGGCGAGGCGGGGTGAGGTCAAAATCACCCCCACAAACCGGCCAGAGCCGCACACCTGACCGGGACACTCCCCCCTGAACACCGGATAGCCGCGCTCTCACGGGATCACGTGACACGCCAGGCTGTAGGAGCTCCGAGAGCTGGGC
Source organism: Lepas anatifera (assembly GCA_034440635.1). Lineage (NCBI taxonomy): Eukaryota > Metazoa > Arthropoda > Thecostraca > Lepadidae > Lepas > Lepas anatifera. The sequence continues at coordinate 124,230 of JAOTON010001142.1, read as the reverse complement.
GACACGGCTCGCCGTGGTCGGACGCGGTCGGTGCGCACTGGGTGCGGTAGTTATCACTTGCCCGGCCCGGTGACCACTCCCGACAGCAGCCGAAGCCACCGCCTCAGCCGCTACATCACCGCCGGCGGACTCATCACTACATCAGTCAGTGGCCGATCAGCCCGGCGCACGGCACCCTGACGTCCGTACACCAGACCGGATGAATCGGCCAGAGCACGGTAGATAGAGCCTCGTTCAGATCAATTCCGTCATAGTGAGAACCCAGCGAGGAAAGGGGACAATGTGATGTAAGACTACTGACAGGAGAATTAAACAAAGACCGGGGATATGGGTGGTTACTTACATGCACTCTTCACAGCAGCACACGGACGGCATCCTGTACGCCGAAAGTGTCCAGCCTGTCACCAGTCAAACCACACAGGCCAGGCCCAGACGTGCCGATTCCCCAGCCTCAGCACCGACGTACCGCGCCTCGGAGGAACCACAGGGCGTCACTCAGGAGCCGCCGCTCACTGCACGATCCCAGTACACACGCTGCCGACTCAGCTGCTGTCGCGCCAGCTCCCCTCCCGGCGTCGGAACCCTGCTGCCGCCCCCTCCCCCCACTCAGCTGATCCCCCACCGGCAGCACCCCCTCGCCACGGTCCCCGGCCCTGTTCCCGTCTGTGGCTGTCAGCTGATTTCCCCTGCTCGGCACCAAAACAATCAGCTGGTCGTATTTGGTACGCGAGCTAATGACTCATGGAACAGGTTGTGTTTCCAAGCGGGCGCCGCAGCTCTGAAACACAGTCTTTACACTCTCTCTCTCTCTCTCTCTCTCTCTCTCTCTCTCTCTCTCTCTCTCTCTCTCTCTCTCTCTCTCTCTCTCTCTCTCTCTCTCTCTCTCTCTCTCTCTCTCTCTCTCTCTCTCTCTCTCTCTCTCTCTCTCTCTCTCTCTCTCTCTCTCTCTCTCTCTCTCTCTCTCTCTCTCTCTCTCTCTCTCTCTCTCTCTCTCTCTCTCTCTCTCTCTCTCTCTCTCTCTCTCTCTCTCTCTCGCTCGCTGACAGCAGTCCGGTGTGACGCTCACGGTCTGGAGGTGAGTGTAACCGTGACGGTCATGGCCTGTGAACCAGCAGCGGCCGTCGACAGCCCCCGGCCCCGCTGCCGGGGCGGCTACCGGTCCCGCTCAGAGGCTACCGGTTCCGTTGCCGGGGCGGCTACCGGTCCCGCTCAGAGGCTACCGGTTCCGCTGCCGGGGCGGCTACCGGTCCGGCTCGGCGGCTACCGGTTCCGTTGCCGGGGCGGCTACCGGTCCGGCTCGGCGGCTACCGGTTCCGTTGCCGGGGCGGCTACCGGTTCCGCTGCCGGGGCGGCTGCCGGTCCCGCTCGGCGGCTACCCAATCCCGTCAGATACAGCTGACGAATATGACACCGCTGGCGGAAACGACACCGACCGACCCGGCAGCAGCGCGCTCGTCAACATCAACAGAGCTCTTATTGGTCACGCACTGGTGCTGGAGGCGCGAGTCATTGATCCCGGCGCCGACGACTAACACTCGGACCCCAACCCGAAACGTTTTCTCTCACCGCTACACCGCATTCTGGTGAGTTTCATTCTGTCAAGTAGATATTGATGCAAAAACTGTTTTTTTAGACAACATACTCGAATCAACACGTACAACAGTATGAGGAAGCCGAGAGACCTACGAGCTGTCATGGAAACGATTTGCGCCGTCTTCGACATAAGCGGACGTCATGAAGCTGTCGCTCTTTGGAGGCAATTGTCAAGTTCCTGGAATGCAGGCTTAGTTTAAAGTCTGGCTAAACCTTGGGTTCAGGCCAGTCCGAATAACAGGAAAGTCCGTGCACTGACAAAGCCTGACGCCGTCAGTCGGCTGATTCATTCTACAGGTGTCATGACGCAAATGCGACTCCGAAACAAATATTCAATCTACAGACAAGGCGAGCAGACATATCCCACCCATCCTGACACGACACTCCCACAATTTACCAGCCACTACCTGTCCTGATGTTTCCCTGAACACGACGGACTACATTTCGGAAGCCATCACCTGTTCGGACGGCCCTGACGACGGATCGGATCGTTCCCGCTGCCGTCTCTCTGTGACGTATCAGGCGGGGGGGAGTAATCTGGCAGCTTAACTGTCAGCCACAGGTACAAGGTGACGTCATCCATCGTGACGTCATCTCGAGGTGAACAAAGAGAAACTGACTGCTGCGTACATTCATTGTCCGTCTTCTCTAACTCAGTGTAGGAACTTGCATTTTCTATGATCTGATGAAAAACCCGTTTTGGTGCTTCAGTGTTGGGAGGCAGGCTGTCAGAGCTTATGATACAGTCGGCAAAATGGAGTAGAGCACCAAGTTCACGTTTGAGACGTTTGTTCCCGGAGCTTGCAGCCATTCTTTTCCTCAAGTTTCGCTAGGCGGAATATCACATTCACTCTTTTCCGTCTATATCTGAGAACACAATGTATTCTCGTGACGGCGCAAACGGGAGTTGGGTGCAGCTGGGAGGAGCTGAACCTGCACCCACTAGCCTCCGGTGTTTTTTTTTGCTAATTACCTAGTAACGAACTATTGCTCACACTCAGTCGCTCCTTAGCCCAGCGAACGGATGTTCTCGATACGAAAAGTGATTGTAAACTCGAACAAACTCGGAATATCGATACAATTCCTGTAAATTTCCCATCTGGACAATGGCGTACCTTTATCCATTGCGATCGTACAGTAACGCCGGCATTGTTGTAGGCAGGCTTCGACACGAGTACAATTTAAACAACTACCTCCACATAAATCGGCGGTGCTCAGGGTAGGAAGTTCTATCGTCGTTTGCACTGTAAGCGGCCGCGGCTGGCACCAGTGAGTGTTACCCGGTCCTCTGACCGACCCAGCATTAGCCGCTCGGCCGTCGCCCTCCGCGGGGCCGGGGAGGCGACGGCAGCCTGTCAGCCAGGCCGCGCCCGGCGCCGCGGCCAGCCGCCCAGAAAAACGGCGGCGCCCGGCCGGCCGCCCTTCACCGTTATCTCCTGTGTCACACGCCAGTGCCGGCCGGGGCCAGAGCCGCCGCTGACCGGCCACCGGTCCGGTACTACCGCCGCTGACGGCCGAGTAGCTCCGCGGCGATCCACAGCCGGGAGGGACACACAGCAGCACACAAACAGCATCACTTCATTACTTAACACGCGCCCCGCTGGGGTCCCTGGCATGACGCGCCCCGCTGGGGAGGGGGGCGATTTTTCGCCACCCCCTCCGTATCTCGTTGCCCACGAAAGCTAAAGGAAAATTACGGGCGGCGTTCGAAAGCTCTTGACAATACGAAGAGATTTTAGACGAATAATTTTTATGTCAGGTCAATATTGAGGCAGTGGCGGATCCAGGGGGCAAAAAGGCAATTGCCCCCAAACGGAAAAGCTCGGGGCAAAACTATGTTTTTGCCCCAAAGCGATCGACCTCCTTTTCCCCGACTCATTTTAAGTTTATAGGCAAAATTTTGGTGCTTTAACTCTCAACTTCAACGGAACCAGTTAAGTTCAGTGAAAATATCGGGCCTTGGATAGGAAAAAGGATCTTGAGCTCATATTTTCAGCCCGTGACGTTTTTTTGCTTCTTGCCTCAAACACCCGTAACGGGAAGTCATATTTTAGCGCAATTTTGCGTTGCGCGACGTTTTTACTTTTCGACTTTGATTTGCCCCTCCCAAACCGACCGGCTAGATCCGCCACTGTATGAGGTCAGCAAAGGTCAAAGAAGGTTCCATAGGCTTACAACAAAACAGTGTACGTTTCTCTCTAGATCTGCTCTCAGGGAAGCTAGAGCAAATATTTATGCATCATTGGATTCCTCTCATCGCGGCGAATCGAATGATGTATAATATGACATTGCTAGGTCAAATAGGGAAAATGACATGACCTCGAGCTAGGTCAGGGTCACATAGTGACCTGGTATCGTCATGTTGCATATCAATAGACTCCCCGTGACAATATAAGCACAATGCAAGCAAAAATGGAGCTTTATCTAAATTCGGTGAGAAGTTATTGGCAAAACAATCACTCTATGCTCCCGTGACCTGATTTGACCTTTGAGAGGTCAGATGCTCAAAAACTCAACTTTAAGGTCAAGATCGTGATAAGAAAAGACGGTTTGAGGATTTTCAGCTTTATCTATCCAGTATTTACTGAAAACGAGCCCATTCTATTTTCCACCATAGACTTATAATGGGGTGATAAAAAATTGGCCCCACCTTAGGTCAACAATATAAAAATCCGAGATAGCAGATTTGTAGACCCTGATGACCTTATCAGATTGTGGAAGTTTCAAACTGATCGGTTGGCTGATGTTCCCTGAGCGCCGCTTCAAACTCGTGATTTTAGGTTTTGAGGTCGGGTCACTTGACGTTGAGTATAGCTCCTTGACCTGACATGACCGTAACTAAAAAATTTGGTCAGATGTGTCAAATTGATCAGGAATATGGTACTGTGAGTTTCGTTGTTCTGCGTCTCTTCGTTTTTGAGCTACCTGGGGAAAACCAGGAGGGGGGCGAATTTCGCCCCCACCAGGGCGCGTGTTAAACAGAAAAACCCATAAGAATATCTAATCCCCTGGTAAAATCTCCGATAAACCAACCCTGATAAAACTTTAAAGATTTTGTGAAATCTATCCGTCACATAAATCCTGAAAAACGGCCCTCCACAAGATGAAACAAAGCAAAGAGATGATGTTAACGACGCAGGGTCACCCCACACTTAAGCCTGTTTAAATATAGGAGGGACCTCAAGTTGCAATCGGAAACACGCGACAGAACGAGACAGTATGAGCCAGAACGAATTGAAACATTAATTTCCTCTATTTTCGAGTCTTTTTAAATTGAGGAATATCCCGAACTGTGCTTTTCTCAGGCAGAAGTTTATCATATTAGCTTGTATCAAGTATCAGGGGATTATAGATTTTTATATTTAAATGAAATCTCAAATTTTGTGGCCACGAATACCTCCCTCCTTCACTCCAGTACAGTGTTTTCAGTTCTTTTTTGCTCCCTACCTGAGACCACTTTTTTATAAGGCATCATCCAGACAGAGCTGCGGTCGGGTTCGCCCTCTGTCGGAGGCCGGAAATGACAACGGGGCCCTGCGGGGCCCGAGCCAGAGCGATGCTGTGATTGGCCGAGATATCGCGCTGCACACAAGAATAGGTCAACCACCAGCTGCGGCCGAGACAGCTGCCGGCTCTGCTGTCCCACAGGAGCGATACCGCCGAACTTCAACACCACCACTGCGGCGGTAACGAGGTTGAAGGGAACCCTGTTGCTCCCAGTGCGCTGAGACAGGGAACATATCTCTGGATAACTTCCATTTTAGTTCTCCCATTTGAGTTATGACGGCTTCTGCGTCATAGAAACTGGTGTTAGTGGGAGAAGTCGTAGGCGTCGCACCGGGTCTTCACCCACGGCTCTCTAACAAAAGGACAGTCACGGTTGGGGACAGCGAGGGAGAAACTACTGGATTCTTCAACGGAATGTCATTACCGCGGTCCGGTCGGATACCATGAGGCAGAACAATAAACCACAGCAATTCTTGGCACGTAAAACCTAAATCGAATCTGGATATCCTTTGATGCCAAGTGCCCCTGATGAAAGAACAAAAGGAAATTAGAAAACCAGAAAACAGCATATAGACTCTACTGAGCTTAACAAGGAGTTGAAGTGAACAAACCCTACCACACTCACATTAATTTCTCTTGGGCGCCATTTCACCGTGGAAGTGGGCTCGTCATTATACCCCAACAATAATTTTAAGGTTGTTTCTTTCCATAGCTAGTGACAATTAGTGCACCAAACAAACTGGGTCCGATGCATTTAACGAACACTGAACAAATATCCCCGTATTTGTACTGGCAAAATTTGCGCCGAACGCATACATAAGCCTCACGTCCAATAACGGCGTCTGGGGCCGACACAAACAAAGGGACATCAATGGTGGCATCAGGCTATACCGGGCTGCCCCACCGACGGAGGGGGGTTGGTAGCCGGCCAAAACAAACATCGGAGCAGCGCGATATGGGCGACTACAAACACCAGGCAGCCGCCGGCCGACGCCAGTCCGCAGTCCAACCGGTCCCCCCGAACCAGCAGCCTCGTTTCCGAGATCCTCCCGGTCAAGGTGGCTTCCGTCACAGCCCGGAAGCTGGTGTGCCTCAGGGCAACTGCGGGTGTGCGAGGCCTTGGCGACACTCGGAAACAGGCCCGGGTCTCTGGCGCCGCGCGCACGGCGGTGGCGTTCACACATACTCAGCGCCGCCGGAGCCGGGGTGCCTCCGTACCGCCGGCATTCCCAGTGAAGTGCAGCGTCAGAGCCGGCCAACAGCACCGGTGGCTACAGGCCGACAACGCGCCCGGCAACAGACCAGTCTGCACATAGCAACAGCGCCAGGGCGCCGGCTTCAAACACACCGGGGAGTGATGAGGCCAACTCGCCTGTTTGAGAGCGCTCATCAGCCGCCACACGCCCCAGTCCAACGTCTCTGTCACGCTGAAGGTCAATGGCCGCGAGGCATTCGCTCAACAGACTGGTCTCCAGAGCGAATGTCTCCGACAGTTGAATGAAGCGTTCTGAACCGGCGAGGACCCAGTCGGCGACAGTATAAGGAAATACCCGACATGAGAACTCATTATATTGTGTCAGGCACTTCTGAAGACCGTCTTTGTGTGAGCCCGTCTTTAATTGGATCAGAACTGCGTTGCGACGAGATCATTTACTCTGTAGACGGTAATACAGCCTGTTTGTTGTTTGTAAGTGGCAACCGTTGGTCATAAGGCCCAAGGTAATACAGCCTCCGCTGCAATATACAGTGATGCCCGTTGCTATGCAACCGCGACATTACACTCCCTGACTTATCCAGTACGTCAGTGAGGGGCGGCGCTGTCCGGACAAAGATAATACATCACTGGCTACATGCGTGCTAGTTGTGAGACGTTTTGGCGCAGAAAATCCCCCTGTCATGTTCAGGATCCACCAGCGCGAGAGGCTTGTTGGACGAGTGCCACCAGTTGCAGGACAGCAGGCAACCCATCACAAAAACAAGCCCAATGTTTGTTTCAATTTTCCCATCCGCAGCCGGGTCACGTATCCGGCACGACCAAAACATTCCAATTTGCTGGAAACGTGAGCAACTTTAATGCGCTCCTCTCGGCGGGAAAGTCGTTCATCAGCTTTTCAACTCTTCACTTGTGGTCGGAGTGTGAAACGATTCAAAGATAAAGCCGATTTTGTTGGTCCCAATCTACTTCTCGTCCTGGCCTGAAACCCGCATCGGTAATGGTGACTTCATTCAAGGACGGCAGAGAATTCATTATACAGGTACGGCTGGTGCAAACTGATGTCATGCCAACTTTTCCAGAAAACTTCATTCAAATCTGAGGCTTGCCCGGGATTGGGAGTGCGAAATGAAGTGTACATTGCAGCATTGAAACAAAGTGAATACATGGCCACGATGAAGCAGTAGCAGAACAACCCCGCTTCAACAGTTTTATAATTTGCTTCATTTCCATTCCAGCACAAATGCTCTTCTCCGTTTCCACTGTGTTGAGGAGGTACGGCCGAAACTCGGCGCACCGTTCGGAGCTCTGCGGCCACCTTGTTTTGGTGGCGGCTGCTGGCCAGACGCCAGGCGGCACTGAGCCTCCCGGCAGAGGGCCGCAGATCAGCCCGCTGCCACACCGCCAACGGGTAACTCTCACCCTGCCGCACGCATGCAGGCGGCGCGCTCACCGGGGTAGCAGCGGCCGCGCAGTACTGGCCGGAGCCGTGAACTACTGACTGGAGCCGTATACTGACTGGAGCCGTAGAGTACTGACTGGAGTCACGCAGTAAGAGACTGGAGCCTTCAAGTCTTACCGGGAAGTGTTCGTGTTTCTATTTTTTGCGAATATCTCCTCACGTACGGCGTCTTTGCAAGCGCCGTCGTCATGGACAAAGTAATGAAAAATATGATTAAGTAATACGATGAAATAATGATGAAATAATGATGAAGTAATGATGAATAAATATGTTAAAGTAATGAAAAATATGGAGGGAGGCGATGAGAATTGGGAAAGATGAGGGTAGCGGAGTGAATTTGGCGACACGAGCACCGCGGCCTGATAAGGGGTGGCCAAATAGTCGAACGGATGTCTGCGGCTGCCAATGGAGCGGCGGCCAACAATGGAGGAGGCCGCAAAACAGCCGCCTCTGCCAGAATCCCCTTCTAAAGTCAATTCTAAGCCGCTTTACCACACAGTTCTCGTCTTTTCAGGGCGTTCAGGGCACCCGGCCACACCAGGGAGACACCTCCGTGGACCAGCGGAGGAGGCGGCCCCCTGGGTCAGTGCCTGTCAGCCGCCACGTGTGTACCGGTGAGTGGAGTGGCGGAGTTGGGTGCGGCGTGTGTGTACCGGTGAGTGAAGTGGCGGAGTTGGGTGCGGCGGCCGCCGTGTGACCGGTGGTGAGTGGCGGAGTTGGTGCGGCGGCCTGTGTGTGTACCGGTGAGTGAAGTGGCGGAGTTGGGTGCGGCGGCCGCCGGCGGCGCTGGCGATGCCATCGATCGCAGCAGCCGGCTGCACGGTGCAAGTCGGCGGCTGCACAGGTGGCCGGAGACTAGCGCGGCGGCGGCCCCGGTCACCTGGCGAGCCGCAGAGAGAGAGAGAGAGAGCAAGAGAGCAAGAGAGCGAGAGAGAGCGAGAGAGAGAGAGAGCGAGAGAGAGAGAGAGAGAGAGAGAGAGAGAGAGAGAGAGAGAGAGAGAGAGAGAGAGAGAGAGAGAGAGAGAGAGAGAGAGAGAGAGCGGAGGGAGGACGCACGTGCGGACCGACAGCTCTCACCGCTCTCGGATCGCACCGATGGTCTCACCATATATGGCAGCCGTTTGCAGCCGCGTATTCGGAGGGCTGACTCCTCTCGCCGACTTTAGATCTACCGCGGCGAATACCATCCACTGCTGGAAGCTGGAAGGAAGATAACCGATCCGATGGTACGAAATCCCTGGCGTTTAATAAGAGCTAAATCCCCACATTCTGAGTGCGGTAGGGTGCATGATAGGACATGATCTCGTTGTTTGAAAAATGGTAGGCCACTAATTTGAATTAATCCGACAACTTGAGGCATCTTACAGCTTCACTAATGAAAATGCTTGTAGCCCAGCCCTTTCGATTAAAACTCACTTTCAGAACTTTGTCAAGTACTTCACAGCGTTGACACACACACCAAGTGTCTGTATTCAGAACAAATCCACTTCCAAATAATCCCGCAGTTAATTTTAAACACAAAGACAATACGAAAAAGTCTGATGAAGACTGCATACGAAAGCCTCTGATGCCAACATTTTGATAATACTACATGTGAAAAATCCCCAAACAAAGCTAGAAGGATTCGACGATCCAGAAAAGCTTCAGCGGCTCAAATATCCAAATGGATGCCTCCTAATCACCAAGATACAGCATTTACATCACTCTCCCAGGCACGATTCCTAACTAAACTGGCACCTTTCAAGACCTTGAACACTGAGACAACACTTTTTCATCCGGGCAAAAAGAGCATTGGCGGGGGTTCGAGGACGACCACTCTGCGGGACGGCCCCGGCACGTTGCAGGGCGGCCTCCGGCTGCAATGCCGCTACACCACAACAAACAGACCCAGCCACCAGCCAGCCAGCAGGGCGTGGCGTTACCGGCCCGCGCCAGACTGCCCGCGTCACCGGGCACAGCCGACACCACTGTGTGAGACGCTGACGACGGCCTGTCAAGGATGACGAGTCTATACCTCGGGAAGCGAACTTACTCATCCACAGGTGACCAGTTCTCTCCCTTCCCAAACATCCTGACAAACTGACAACTGGCATCTCACACATGATTAGGAATGGCGGCAGGAGTCCAGCTGATAATAATAATAATTTTTGGGGCTTATCAGGCACCAACTGCCAGGGTCATATGGCGTCGCCAACTCTTTCCCTGTTGGAAGGGTTTCTCGGGAGCCAGCTTGCTCCTTGTTCAGGGAAGAGTCCAGCTGAGCCGGTGGAACGGCCGTGACGGGGCGAAGGCCGTGGACCCTCTCACCCCCCGCCGGGGGCCGACTGCCGCACCTCCACCACAAAGGCAGTCGGCGACAGCAACGTCGACGGCCTCGGCAGGAGTCAGAGCACCGCCGGACCACCGCATCATGCAGTGCAACGAACAACTGGCCTCAACAACACGGAAATACTGCCGCCCAGCAATCGATGGCATTCCCACCCGGAGGAAAGAAATGCACGTCTTCCAATGAAGAGCAAAACGAAAAATGAGCTGAAATTCTCGCTAACTGTGACTTCAAAACCATGGATGAATGCATCGCTCTTTCTGTTCCGAGTCCGCTGCGCACGGCGCGCCGGACACTGAAAGGCCAAGAGGGCAATGCACTCGGCAGTGCGGTTCCCATGTAAACAGTTGCAGTGGAGCGAGGGTGGGGGTGGGGAGGGGAGGCGCCGCAGCCCAGCGGGCGAACCAGTTCCGGCGGTGCGCCTGCCAGGTCAACACGCTCAACTATACACAAGGAAGAAGCTCTGGGGCTTTTACGACGCACCAACTGCTGAGATCATATGGCGTCGCCAACTCTCGCCCTATTGGAAGGTATGTTGGCGATCAGGGAGTCTTTATTCGGTATTCCCCGCCCGGGATTTGAACTCGAGCCAGCGGCACGGAAGGCCATCCTGCTACCACTGTGCTACCAGATTCCTGAATCTAGGGTGTGGATTTTTGGAAATTATCGGGGGTGCCAAGATTTGAAATGATGTCAAGAACCACCATATTTACAGAAGATAGTACCACCTAATGGCGTTTTGGCCTTCCCACAGGTCTGCTGAACTTCATCAAACCAATTTAAAGTCCTGGAAATGAACAACACAAAACTTTAAAGAAGATCTTCACATTGCTTAAACAATGCCTTGGGGGTACCTGGGCACCCCCAATGAGGTATAAATTCACACTCCCACCCTGAGTCCCGCCGGGCACCACACATGTCGACATACGGAAGGCTTCAGCCCGAGCACGATGACGTTTTGGCATTTCGAGAAACGACAGGGATATTACAATGCAACGTCATCACGGGACTGGTCCAGCCTTACGTTCACCCAGACTCCTCTGACATTGAATGTATACACACTAGGCTTATTAGTTTTGGTCTCACTACTAGTCAGATATGTTTCGCCTGGCAGTGATCCGTTCCACGTGTAAATCGCCCCCAGGATACCAGTGCGTACCCACCAATACTCAGTAGCCTGACACTTCAGAAATTATATAGAAACAATAAGATTGTCACGGAAGTTGCGGAAGACCTTTTCAGCAAATACTTTCCGAGATATCAGGTTTGCAACCAAAAGCTTTCGAAAGCTACGGGCAATACACACTAGACGCAGAAGCCATTATGACCGTGGGGAGAAATTTTTTTAAAATATTGCCGAAAACTGTAGAGTCTAGTGTGTTCGGATTCAACTGCAGGGTGGTGTTAAAGGGAATGTGGCACCTTGGTCGAATCCTGGAATTTATTGTAATTAGGCGTACTTTTAGCCGAAAATAATGAAACCACTCATGATTTCCCTGAAAAATGTTCAATAAGCTCAATATTTTGATTTGTAAAATACTCCTCTAGAAAAATAAATAAATATCTGCCTGTGGATGATATCATGATCTGGCAAAAACTACCATACTTGAAACGCTTCAAGGGCTTCGATTGACTGATGCTCATCGTGACGTCAGTATATGTCGTCACACCAACAGCCATGACAACTGTGGCCTGCTGCTAGGGGCACAGGAGGGGTACACTGCAGGTAGGTTTTAGCTTTTTTTCTACGGAAATCTCGAGTTTCAAGACAAATTATATATTAAGTACCGGGTTTTCCGTCTTGCTTTACAACTTGGCTATCTCAGTTAAAATCACGTTATAAAGGTGCCACATTCCCTTTAACCTACCGAGACGACTCCGCTGAAAACACGGTGGTGTGCCTGGTTTATAATCGGTTATAATCGGTTATAACCTGGTTTATCACCGGCTATAAGCGGTCCCGGATTACTTTGCACACTTAGTTGTTCAGGGAGCCGCAAAGAAAGAAATATACGGACAAAACGACACCAGTGTAGGCGTGTGAGATTAAGTATATATGTTTTACGTCATTACCTAGATAGTTTACGTTTTTTTCTAGTGGATATCTACAAAATATAAGGAGTTCTCACGGGTCGCGACAAGACGCCGATTCCGTTAGTGCACCAAGCTTCTCGGATTCGGCAGCGTTGGTATTCTTCATATATATTCAATCTCGTCTATACACTTCTCCGGGCATCCTGAGTCACTGGGACGGTATTCATGACCTGGATGGAGGTTCTCCACGATTGCATAGTTCTCAAGAATTTCCAACCATCCCTGAATTTGGTTTCACGAAGGGTTTCCTGCGTTCGAATCTGGTCGACAGTGGCCTGAATTTTGGCCAACAAATCGGTATTGTGGTGACGTTCTTCGGTGTATATTCTTCGCTCTCATTAAGACCCAGGTGTGTTCACAGATGTGACATGTAGCACACCGTACACATAATGATAACTAATGAATTATCTACGGATAAATCGCACAGCAGCTGCAGCTGGTCCGTTTTTAGGCGCCCTATATAAACATGCATCATAATATACTTAATCGACTGACACCCGTCAAAAGAGCTTACATTTCATCGAGAAACATTTATGTCCGTGTGTAAATGTCCTCTGTCCAACCAGCATCAGCTCCGATAAGCCGGCGATTCCGTCACTGTCGCGTAGATCTGACGCCTAAGGTCACGGAGTCAGACCGCGGACGCCATGTGATCGCTCGGATCTGCGTGCCCAGCGCCCTGTAAACCGGCACACCCTCCAGCCCAAATAATCCAGCAATCAACAGTGTCAGATTCGGGCGTTGTGCGCAACCTGTACCGCCTGACTCGTAAGCTAACTAGCTAAATGACAAAGGCAGCACTGGTCGGGGTGCGGGGTGTCTCAGGCAGCACTGGCCGGGGTGCGGGGTGTCTCAGGCAGCACTGGCCAGGGTGCGGGGTGTCTCAGGCAGCACTGGCCGGGGTGCGGGGTGTCTCAGGCAGCACTGGCCGGGGTGCGGGGTGTCTCAGGCAGCACTGGTCGGGGTGCGGGGTGTCTCAGGCAGCACTGGTCGGGGTGCGGGGTGTCTCAGGCAGCACTGGTCGGGGTGCGGGGTGTCTCAGGCAGCACTGGTCGGGGTGCGGGGTGTCTCAGGCAGCACTGGCCGGGGTGCGGGGTGTCTCAGGCAGCACTGGTCGGGGTGCGGGGTGTCTCAGGCAGCACTGGTCGGGGTGCGGGGTGTCTCAGGCAGCACTGGTCGGGGTGCGGGGTGTCTCAGGCAGCACTGGTCGGGGTGCGGGGTGTCTCAGGCAGCACTGGCCGGGGTGCGGGGTGTCTCAGGCAGCACTGGTCGGGGTGCGGGGTGTCTCAGGCAGCACTGGCCGTCGGGTGTCTCAGGCAGCACTGGTCGGGGTGCGGGGTGTCTCAGGCAGCACTGGCAGGTTTGCGGGGTGCGGGGTGTCTCCCAGCAGCACTGGCCGGCAGGTGCGGGGTGTCTCAGGCAGCACTGGTCGGGGTGCGGGGTGTCCAGGCATGGTCGGGGTGCGGGGTGTCTCAGGCAGCACTGGCCGGGGTGCGGGGTGTCTCAGGCAGCACTGGCCGGGGTGCGGGGTGTCTCAGGCAGCACTGGCCGGGGTGCGGGGTGTCTCAGGCGCACTGGCCGGGGCGCGGGGTGTCTCAGGCAGCACTGGTCGGGGTGCGGGGTGTCTCAGGCAGCACTGGCCGGGGTGCGGGGTGTCTCAGGCAGCACTGGCCGGGGCGCGGGTGTCTCAGGCAGCACTGGCAGGTTTGCGGGGTGCGGGGTGACGCCCCAGCTGCCTGCCGGCAGGTGCGGGCGGCGGCAGCTCGCGCCGTTGCCGACGGCGGTGGCAGTCGAAGACACGACAGCGGACGTCGGCACCACGGACCGCCGCGCCGCCAGCAGTGCTACCCAGAGCTCCCCACGGTTTACAGCTTCTCATCCACAGCGGCACAAAACCCCACCGGCACTTCACAAGCTGGGTGGGAAAGACATGGCCAAAGAGGACCTGTTTTCTGGCGGAAAGACCAATTCAAAGTCGTCACTCTCCCTCCCGAGTCTAGGAATCTTTTTGAGGAACACATTCTCAAAATGCAGGTACCGAATGTAGGTAAAGAAGTGACGTATATATATAATAGGGTTAAAAAAGCCACAAAAGTGGCTGGCCTGTCGAGTTTTTGCTGAGGCAGGCAGGTGTGTACCTTGTAGGGAACCTACCGGCCACAGATCCCGTGGTATCCATGACGGGCAGATGCAACCAGCGCCAGAACCGTGTTGCTCGATTGCATGCGTCGTAGTGGATCGACGGTGGACTTTGCTAGAGCGGCATTGCCACAACCCCTCAATGCTGACAAATCCAACCTTCATTGGACGAGCTATACGCATACCTGCTTTCATAAATTATTACAATGTGTACGACAGAAAAGTCTAGCGCTACAGACAAGCTAGAGAAACGACCCAGAGACATGATGGGCGCCAAGTTGACGGTGACGGCATATTATATCTAGCGCATGGCCACCGCCACGGCACGGTATGCCGATGAAAGGGCTCTCAGCCGGGGAGGTGCCGACGTCGGCCTGGTTCTGTCGTTCTGGTGACTGCTCACCGCTCACAAACCCTGTCACGCTCCAGGCAGCATGGGCCAACAATGAGCTCAAAGGACCATGGAGCTAACGGCACGCAGCAGCCGAGTAAAAACCTAGCGCGTCAGTGAATACCGCACGGGCAGCCAGTGAACGTTGCGGCGTGTTTCTGGACTCCTGGCGCGGGCACTGATGGATGAAGGCGAAAGCCTGCAAAGGGCCTGCATATGTGTTTGTGGTTGCCTGAAGGATATTCTGGTTGCACACTCGTCAGGAGTATGGCCAATGAGGTTAAATCAATCTTGGTCCTTCAAAACTCTGTGAACCACCGAAAGCCGAAAAAATACCGATTTCTAGGCAGTCGGTTGTCGATGCTTCCATCTATTCATGAACAGTGGTTTCTTTGCGGGAGGAGGAGGGGGGTATGCAAACCGGTAAGCTTGAGCTTAGTTCTAACTAACTCATCGCATTCAGCAGTGTAAACAAATCAGCATTTCCCGACCCAACGAAGGAGTTGAATGGAGCGATGTCCTGGTTCTGGCCAAATCTGATGCCTAACTTCATGTCCAATTATGCAGCCCATTATTTCTACTAGACGTAACCCCACGGTTAAAAAAATTCACACTCCACTAAGATTTCTCACAGCAACAGGAGCTGGAGCCAAATGCGAAGCCAGTCGGGCCTGCTCGGGGAAGAGGGCACCGAGCTTCCGTGGACACGGTGATGACAAGAACAAGGCGTTCCAGTTAGCACTCGACACCCAGCCCCCACCTGGCCTCCACGAACTTACTGCATTCTTTCGCGGAAATTACAGCGGCCGCATCGGAAACCGTCCCAAACAGTGAACCAACAAAGGAGTCGGCAGACAGCCTGCATAATACATGAGGCGCCGTGCCCTGCCAGAACACCGTTCGCCTTGAAAGATGGCGACAGGGTCCAGCTGGTGTACGGTCCGGCGTGTTTGGTGGCACGCTGCACAGCGACAGCACCTGCCGCGCCGGCCTCCGCCGCGCCTACGGGTAGCTGACCTGGCAGCTACGGGCGAATACAGCGCCCACCCCCTACGGCACCTCCGGGCGACTACCACAGCGACTGCTGCGGCGCTTACGGGCGACTACCACAGCGAATGCTGCGGCGCTTACGGGCGACTACCACAGCGACTACGGACGACTGCTGCAGCGCCTGAGAGCGACTACCACAGCGACTACGGGCGACTGCGACAGAGCCAGCCGTCCGGGCGAGCGGCTACAGAGCGGTCTGCACCGCTGCGGACAGAGCCAAAGTGTTTGGAATGGCGCCGTACTTTCAAGATCTTAAATTCTTTATACCGTACAGGTTACTGAGCTCCAGGCTATTATTGCGGTATTGCGGTTGCTCAACTGCACCGGCGTTGGCGGAACTTGAAGAGTGCACAGTATCGCTTATCACGAAGGCCAAACGCTAAGGCACGAGCGAGCGATATCAGCGGCATTACTTACCTCTTAAAAAGAGCTCGCTGAAGAACATGCGGACGACGTTCTAGCTCTCACCGCTGGGGGGCATATCTTGATTGTGCACTGTTCTGAGAGACACTCGCACCGAACTCACTCCGCCACAAGCAGGCTACCGCGTAAAAACACTATTGTTAGGCTCGAAACTCGACCAGCAACGGGATCTGGCTCACAGCGGCAGACCTCGCCAGCGTACTGCGCCTCACGGCTCGGCACACAAAGCAACTGCGCTGCTGACCGCCGCGCGCGGTGCGTTACTCCCGAGAAAGCAGGGTACCAGCTCCGGAGCCGCAGGAGAGGGACGGACTGCTACTCCGGTACGTCCCAGAGACCAGCGGTGCCTGAGGCGTCGTTCGGATCGCCCACTGCACCCCGCTGAGAAGTTTACCACCCCCACGCCGCAGCGCCGTCAACGACTGACTGCTGTCACCGTGACAGACGACCGCATAGTTACCGCACCTCTACACAGGTGGCAGCACTGGTCGGCCGGGTCCGCCGCAGAGAGTAACACGGTCGCTGATTTCGTGTCACAGTTCTAGGCCTCGATTGCTTGTTGCTCGCAACGCTCCAGAAGTTAACAGTTTCTTTCGCCGAAACCACATCGTTTCCATCAACGAAGGATGGAGTTGATAAAATACCGGACCGCTGACCAGTTCTTAGAGAGAAGAGCATATCTTTTCTTGGTTTAAATGCGCGTTAATGGTAGATCCAGTCGGTAAGTTGGCCATGGCTCGCAACGCTGGAAAAGGAGCATTTGCCCTCTCGCTATTCGCCTATAAATCGAAACTAACTTCTAAATTACGAAAATAGGTGCAGGACAATACGTCATTGTTTTTTCCACAGACCCATTTAAAATCGATATTACGCAGAATGGGACAAACATCACTTTTTATAAACTCACAGCTGGATTTTACACACACCCCTTATCAACAGTGTTTTCCACCCATCGAACTCAAGTCGCACACCAGTCCCCCCCCTTCACCGGAATACCGACCCAGTTGGGCCAACCCCAGCTAACTCGAGCCTTAGAGACACTACTGGAGCGAACTAACTCGAGCCTTAAACCAACCCACCCCCTACCCAACCAAACCAAAACACCCCCCCCCACGCACACCCACCCCCCCACACACCCCCCCCCCCCCCCCCCCCACCCCACACCCCCACACCGCGAACTAACTCGAGCCTTATAAACACTACTGGAGCGAACAAACTCGAGCCTTATAAACACTACAGGAGCGAACTAACTCGAGCCTTAGAGACACTACTGGAGCGAACTAACTCGAGCCTTATAACACCCACACCGCCGCACCCAACAACCCCTAAAACACCGGCACACCGCCTAAAACACACGGCAACAACCAGCCTAAAACACACGCAACAACCCCTAAAACACACGCCACACAAACACCGGACAACAACCAGCCTATAAACACTACGGACAACAACCAGCCTAGACACACGCGAACAACTCGAGCCTAGAACACCGCCAACAACTACACCCACAACCAAAACACACCCAACCACCCCACCCCACCAACACCCCTAAAACCCGGCGCACCCCCCCCAGCCCCACACCCAACGCCACCAGCACCGACACCAACAACACCCCCAACCCAAAACCACCACAACCACTACCAGCGGCACACCAACCCCACCACCAACGCAACCCAACACCCCCACCCAACACCACCTAAACCCCACAACCCCCCCCACACCCAACCGCTAAGACACACTGGAGCAACTAACTCAGCCTTAGAGACACTACTGGAGCGCGTCGACTGACGTACCCGCCTTGCACCAATATCAGTGCCATTTAACTCAGTAAAATGGATGCGAAAGGGTACGAGGGAGGAGTTCATCACGGAAATTTATTGTCGTCGTCAAACGATCACACGTCAGTCAGTGTCGGCTACAGAATATCACGCGTTGGAGACAGGGGCGTTGTCATGTAATCTGTCTTGGTTGGGAGGAGGGCAGACCTACCGATGGGGACTGGTATATTCCCTTTCCATTTTATTGAGTCGGACAGAAAGAGTAGTTCAAGATTCAAACTAATCGCGAATCAGCTAATGCTACATAAATATGTCCTTAAAACGGGCGTTTCTTGCCGATTTCAGGGTAAAACTTCGTCCAGGAAAATAGCCAAGTAGGCAATGCGAGCAAGGAAGGAACAATTTTCATAAGAGGGAACCCAGTCCCATGCCCACCCTTCCCTTTGACGGGGTGACGACCTTAGTAGAAAAAAATGATACCTAGTAAGCATATTCACTTGATCAATATCCGTATTTTCAACATAATGTGATGAAAACACGCATGGCGACCTTCTAAACGGCACCAGCGGCTATTGTGGAACTGTGTGGGATAGTAAAGTAGTTTTCGACCCAACGCTGCTGTGTAAACAAAATTCAGCCTATCTTGGAGCAAGAACACTCGCCCATGGAGGTCCTCGCCATTGGCCATGGTCGAGTCAGGCAGTTTTCGCCTTCGTTATCTTTCTCTTTCACGTTCAGCAAAAAGATTTCCGCATCTTCGGTGCTGAGGGCTACTGCAGATTTTGAAGTCTGAACGTAGCACGTCTAGGCAGGTGTGGCGGAGAGCGAGCGTGTGGTGTTTCCTTAGAGAGTACAACGTAACTTCCTCAATTTTCAACTTAAAACGACTACTTGACCCGTCGCCCCGCGTTGACCTCCGTCCTTTGTATCATCTCCTTACTATCTGTTTGCCACAGGTCTTAACTGTTAAGGTCCATCAGCGGACATGGGTCCGAAAAAGGCTCGGGTCGAACACCCGCCGCGCTCCGTAGCCGCCGTTTCCGTCCCCGTCCAATACTGTTTGTACATACAGCCGCTGAGGTTGAGCCGGCGGCCCCCGGCTGGAGCGGTTATCGGTGCCTCCCTCCCCCACCCCGGCCGCTGACGACGCGGATCGATAACGGCGCAGGCCGCCCCCGCCCGCAGATCACCGCCGCGTGACGTCACCACCAGCCTGGCAACACCAGCTGTCCCAGCTCACGCGATCTCAGCACGCGCTCCGGCGGCCACGCACACCGGCGCTGGTCATGGACCCGCCGCCGGCGGCTGCGCCAGTGCAGGCCAGAAGGTCCGTTATCTGCAGGGGATGCAGCAGAGGCGGGAGCAGTGCGCGCGGGGTAGACCGACTGTCCGATCCCCGTGGCCACGGCTATCTCAGCGGCTGCCCAGATAACCCACTGACCAAGCGCAGCACGCAGTGTTCGCCCACTTGAAAGCGATGCCGCCCCTAGCAACGGAACAGCGGGTGCTGACGCGTTCTTACGGTGCCTCGCCGTATCCGGGTGTCAGCGGTTCAACAGCTGTCCGTAACGATAATATTTATGCGGGAGCATACACAGGCAAATGACTTTATTCCTATGCCATACTGTTACCATATCTACTTCTTCTATGTTTCATGTACTTAAAATATGCTTAAATAGGTTGCGAAACTACCTCACCCAGAATAAGAACATTACAGTTCGTATACCTCCCACGAATATGTCCATTCAAATGATCGGGAAACATTATTTTATGAAAATGTCCCTAAACTTCCGAAGAGCTGTAGCTTGGGAGCCTTCAATTACCTAGCCACCAGAACACAATCGAAATGGAGGAGCGGTGCGCCATCAGACATCGAGTGCTTACGCTATATCCTCCCAGAAGACGATGGTCAAGAAAACAGATAAGATACGGTCAGTGTCCGAAGTTTCCTGAAAAAAATCCAAGCTCGCCGAAATACCATCCAAAATGAAAAAAAATTGCAAAATCCAAATACATATGACTCCAGATCCATGTCCAGGTCCAGACCCTAATCTATCTGAAGTCTCTGATAAATACCATCCAATGCAAAATAGGTTAACGACAGAGCAGCGTTGCCGTGCCGGTGGTATCGTGGCTGGTGGCATGTCAACACCACACCCCGGGAGCCGGGGCACGCTGCACCAATCACCTTCCCCTTCACAGACTACCGGCTGCCCCTGACGAACAGCCTCCAACCATGGCATATAAATAAATCATACCGCCAGAACAACTCTCCGATCACCGACGGCGGTGGCATAGTGTGTGGTCGGCTCTCGCTGCTGTGACGCGGGCAGGGTAGCTTCCGTGCATCGCAGTTCGATACAACAAGCCGAAACTCCAACAAGGCAACCACATTAGAAAAGAGAGGAGACCGCCGAAGAAGAAATCATATCAAATACAATGGGAGAGAACGAGAGGGAAGGTGACAAAAATGGGGAAGAGAGAGAGAGAGAGAGAGAGAGAGAGAGAGAGAGAGAGAGAGAGAGAGAGAGAGAGAGAGAGAGAGAGAGAGAGAGAGAGAGAGAGAGAGAGAGAGAGAGAGAGAGAGAGAGAGAGAGACTGGACAGTACCTGGTGCTGGTGCAGGCCCCCGTGTTGGAGGCTGACTGCTGAGCTCCCGAAGACTCGGCAGCAGCAGCGTTGGTTTCACCCGACCTCAGACGCCGACCACCTCCCGGCGAGCGTCCTGCACGTGCAGTCTCACGTCAACACACTGCATCATTCAAACACCACAATACAAATCCGACCCAAGCGCCGACCGTGCCGTCTGACGTCAACACACTGCATCACAGCCCAATATCCGACCTCAGACGCCGACCGTGCAGTCTCACGTCAACACGCTGCATCACAGTACAATATCCGACCTCAGAGGCCGACCAACTCCACGTCCTGCACGTTTAGTGTCGCTTCAACACTAACAGTACGGAATCACCGAAGCACCATACTGTATGCTCATGCCATGCCCTACGGTCAAAATATCCAAAGGCGTCTCCGATTACTCCCTGTTGGAAGGGTTTTGACGAACTAGAACACACTTATAAAACGACCCGGCACTTGAACAAAGGCATACAGCTCAGGAAGCAGGCGCTACATCCACTGAGCCACACCAGCTCCACCTCTAACTGACATCACCCTGTTCATTCGCTGCATCAGCCCACTAAACGCATAGGAGACAAAAACAACACAAACACACCGAACAGACTGAGAGATCATGAGAGAATATTTCGAAAGGACTTTGGCGATCCAATGAGAAGGGCGAGTCGGCAGCTGAGCGTACACCAGCGGTGCCCGGTGAACCGTCAGTACACACCTCTTCCGCCGCGAGCGCTTGCAGCGGCGGCGGTGGGTGCGGGGGCGGGGGCGGGGGCGGCCGAGTCCTGTCGACGGCGACCGGCGGCCGACCGCTGCTGAGCGCCGGCTGAAGACTCTGTGAGAGGAGCACGGCCACGGAGAGGTTAGCCAGAGAGCAGCACTGAACCGCGGAGACGGTGACTTGTTACGTGCATGCCGTCACGATCACACCAACTTCATACGCATCGGAAAAGAGGAGCCAGGGCGGGCCTACGCACAACCTCCCCCCCCCCCACTTTCCATAAAGCATATTCCGATTTAAGCCAAGTTCAAGGGGGAACACCATGGGCTTTTCAAACCATTTCTTTTCAGTCAACGCCATAGAGTTAGTGTTAAAATTTCTGATTTAAGGGCGGCACCGTGCC
>JAOTON010001142.1:0-97500 GCA_034440635.1 Lepas anatifera | reverse complement strand
TTCAAGCGTTCTGCGCAACACATTTTTCCACATTATGTATTTTGGGATAAGTGATTTGAGAGTGAAGCAAATTGAAACCTAAACCAAGTTTTTGACCTCCAACAGTGACGTCACACCTTCGAAAAAAATCACTGGAGACGTAACGTGTATCAGTGTTTTCCTACTGCGCTGTGTTGTGACATTTAGTTTAAACTCATCGGCACCTAAACACATATTCCACACTACCTTCACTCATTTAACATGCCGCAGCTATATATTTCCAGCTTTGCCCACGCCCCGACTCGCAGACAGTCGTCGGGTTGAGTCTGACTCTGAGAGCGGCTGGGGCAGGGGGCGTTTGGGCACCACTCGGCCGGAACAGACGCCGCTCCCAACAACACCGACACCGACCTTGAATTACGCCACAGTTCGGGCCAGACCAAGGGCGACGGTGAATGACTGTTGGACCCATCCGATGCAATGATAGAGTCCGTCAGAGACTGTACCACAAACATACCCAGTACCAAACGCGAGGGGTATGGAAACAGTGACGAAATCATAAAGGGCGAGGGACAGTTTATTGGATTATGGATATTTGACTTCCCATGTGGCAGCAGCAAACGAAATTGGAGGAGTTACAATTTGGCCCAGTCCACCGCTGCACCAGGTACCGTACAGATCACGCTCCACGCCAGCGGACTGTGTCCTATCACGTCTCCCCCGGCCTCACCCACACACATCTTCCAACGGGGAAATATCCTCGGCTTATGAACAACAAATCGATGTTTGGATCATCATAATGCCCTAAAGACATCACTAATTGAAAACTGAAAACTTTGATGGTCGATAAAGCAATCCCGTGATAAAGCTCATGCCGTGCCGCTACAGAAATAGAAATAGTGGCACGACAAAACATTTCAAGAGAAAAGGTGAAGAATACAGATGCAGTTTCAGCTGGGTGTGGAACCTGTGGAACCACACGGTTTTCTCACCCACTGAGGTCGATACAGAATTGGTGGGAAACCGCAGTCTCTTCTGATGTTTAGCACTGGCATGGAGGGGATTGCTTTATCAACCATAGAAGTTTTTTTCAGTTTTTAGTTAGTGATATTTTAGAGTATAATGGTAGGTGAGTGATCTTCCCGCGGTTGATTTCTTGACATCATAGGGATTGGGAAGAAAGGTGTTAGCTAAAATAATAAATTTTTTGCCCGGGCCGTAGATTTTATATTTGATAAGCTTCCTTACCAAACCTACTCCCACCGAAAAATAAGCTTGGAACAATTTATAATCAGTACAATCAGTTGAACTGCATTCAACACAAGTATTTAATTTGGCAATATTCCACGAACTACGGAAACCAGTCAGTACTTTACCATCATCATTATCGTTTTTATATAATGAAAGTTCGTCTAGTCAGCACTAAGCGAAGACATGCATACTACACAACCAAAGATAATGAGATGTACAAAGAAGCGCATCTCAACACGCGCATTGACGGGGCGGGCGGGTACCCGCCCCCCATCGGGTTTTTCGGAGATAGCATAAAAACGGCGGCGCGTAGCGCCACCGTACTTGCATACCCTTTTCCTCATCATTTTTACAACTTTTGTGAACATTTTAAGGTTAGGTCATTTTAGGTCAGGTCACCAGTACAGGTCAAGTGACCTGACCTCAAAAAAGGTTTAAGATAACATAAGTCGGAACAGGGTAAACTTATCCGATTGAAACTCATATCACATAATGGTCCCATCGGGTTCTCTTAAACATGTTTCGGTATTTTTTTAAATCGATGACCTAAGGTCAGGTACGAGCCAAGACCTCTCCATTGGAAATACATGGGAAAAATGGTTTTAACTGAATAACTTAGTAATAAATAGAGATAGAGCGTTTATTCTAACTGCATTATATTTGCCTCGTCATTGCAGTTCTAATGATATGAATTTTGCCAAATTTGGCCTTGACCTGACCTCAGGTCAGGTCAAATCCTTTATTTGACCTAGCAAAGTCATATTATATATCATTCGATTCGGCTTGCTGCGAAGATTCATATAGTCGAAATCGTTTTACTCTATCTTTACTTGTTCCAATGAAATGGCCGAAAAACTTAATTTACATGTTATCCCTATTACGGCATGTTTTGACCTCTAGTGACCTTAAATGTGACCTGACAAAAATGGTCCAAATAATTTCGATGGAGAAGTGGATGGGTTATCCAAAACTCTTTACCGTTTTTTGTTACCTAGCACGGTTCTCGAGATAGATCTTAGGGGGGGCACCCACCCCCTCCCCCGTCAAGGCGAAGGTGGCTCAGACCCCCGTCAATGCGTGTGTTAATCAATCTCTATAGCTCATGGTGCTGGTATATTAGTACCCTTAAAACCCAAAGTTACATATTAAGAACTTTAGTACAACTCAAACAAGAACATTTGAGAGCACGGTTGAATTCTATGCGTGATGTATATTAAATGCTCCTGAATGATTACATTATAAATTTGAATAGAAGGACCAAAATATAATTTGGAAGTAGCGTTCACAGCACGACTGATTTTGCTGCTCCAGCAGCTCAATTGTTAAGAGCGTTGGGCCCCCGCCCGCGCTGAATCACAAAACCATGCAGTGCTAGTGCAGATAAAGAATTGGGATTGATTCCTCGGAGACGCTCCGACGTTCAACATTCATCCAACGTAGGCTGGCCGGCAACTGACCGGCGAGGGGGACCTGAGCGTGGCGGCCGCGCTTCGTAGGACTTAATACGACGGCTTTCAAATTTAGTCGCCACTGCGGGAATTTCTCCTTTGGATCGTGGGATCCAGATGGAATTCATGGAAAAGGAGAGGAAGAAAAAGGCAAAGTAGATCTAAAAAGTAGGTATGTATGAATAATCCATTCCAAAGCAAGAGTTGCTAAGGAAAACATAAACTCAGGTTTGGTAGGTGCTTATAGGGAGGGAGAGAAACATAAATTTCCCCAAACCCCAATGTGGCACCTTGGTCGAATCCTAGAATTTAGTGCAATTAGGCGTACTTTTAGCCGAAAATAACGAAACCACTCATGACTTCTCTGAAAAATGTACGATAAGCTCAATATTTTGATTTTTAAAATACTCCTCTAGAAAAAGAAATAAATATCAGCCTGTGGATGATGTCATGATCTGGCAACCACTACCATACTTGAAACGCTTCAAGGGCTTCGATTGGCTGATGCCCATCGTGACGTCAGCACATGCTGTCACACCAGCAGCTCACAACAATGACCGCCCGGCGACGGGCTGATGAGGGGGCTGGTGTCAGGTAGGTCTTAGCTTTTTTCTACGGAAATATCGAGTTCCAAGACACATGACATACAGAGTACCGGCTTTTCCGACTTGCTTTACAACTTGGCTATCTCAGTTAAAATCACGTTATGAAGGTGCCACATTCCCTTCAAAAAACTTTAATGGAAGTAACAGTCAGAGTTGAAAATAAAGGTAGTCGTGTGGCAAAAAGGGACATCATAGCTGTTTTCAAGCACGCTCATCATCATCCATCCAACTAGACAAGCAACCCGCTGCTCACCCAGAAGGGCAAGCATACTGAAATCAATACCACGCTACCATGGAATGTACCAAAGTTATTACAGGCAATATTGGGCCGACAGTTAACCTATGTCTCATGCAAATGCATTGTAAGGTGTCTGCCTGGCCGGCTTATTATAATAATCACCGCGAGTATATGCTCGCCACACTCCCAAAGCGTGGTCTGAATTGTCCCAATAGACCATCCGCCGAAAAATTCCGGAAGATTCATCGCTTTGGAGAGATACAGAATTGTGAAAACATTTTCGTGTTTTTCCTGACTAGCCGAAGAAAATTCACCGAGCAGGACGGGGGGAGGGGGAAGGTGTTTGGAATAACGCAAACATGACTATAAAAGTAGGGATTCCTGTGGGGACCAGCGGCCTACGACATATTCTGTATTTACCTCGTCTTGCACTTTGCACTGAGAGACATACTAGCAATCCAGACTCAAATATAGCTTATTAGATACAGGGGCGCTTTATGACGTTTAGGAACACCTTTCTTACATTTGTGTGCTCGGTCACCACTTAAAGTGCACAGCTCTACCTGAGTGCCAGCAGAGCCGGGAGTTAAGCTTTATTCTGTTCTTCACTGTATTCCCCATTCACGATCCCAGAGTTTGACCGGGGTGGCTACCAATCAGACCTTGGTTGAATATCCCTAAATTCATTATATTGATACATCGAACACATGCATTGATGCATCGAACAATTGCGGGCATTGGTAGTGCATAGTCGGTAGAGTTCACCTCTTCTCACGCCCTAGTGGTTCCCGCTGAGCCTGATATTGACCTCCATGAGTATCACCCTTTGATCCAGATACTGTCTTTAAAAGTTTATCGATCGTTCTCGGTATGACTCTTCATCCAGGTTAACACGAGCTGTAACATGGTTAGTCCAACTCGCGGAATTGACTAAAGAGCATGCAGGTATTAGGAAAACAGCAGACAACAGGAAAACCACAACAAAGGCCAACACAATTTGGTGCATTACTTGGTAGTGTCCTAAAGCTGATTTCGTGCCAGGAAGATGAATATAAAATTCATAATGGAAAATATAGGTGGCGAGTGGAAAATAAAAAAATAAAACATAATGAAAGTAAACGAAAACCTATGTTACAAAATTTAGGAAGAGCTTTATCTAGCATAATTTCCTTACTACCATGTTTTTGATGATCTCATACCTATACACAGGACTGATTTAATTACGTTAAAAAATTTCCACTTGAAAAAGAAGTAGAAAATTGAGTAAATATGACACAGAAGTGGACAATTAAGCATGCCTGGGTGTCTCTCTGCACCTAGCACCCTAGGATTTGGAACACTGATACTTGATAATTAGCTTAGATTACGACGGACCGTGCTTTTACGCGTCTCTGTGCTTTTCTTAGTTTTTTTCGGTCGTATACACACTGGTAGTTGGATATACTAAAATGGCAAACCTATTGCTGGCAGGCCAACTACCTCCTCAAACTGCACAAATAATAACTCATCCACAGCAAATAGGCAGATAGTGTAGTGAATCACTAAGTTTTACACGAAACATTTCCAATCCATTACTACCTGTTGCCTTTCCTTCTTTTGAAATTCTCTTTCAACCAACACTCAAAAAGCTAAGGGGTTGAGATGTTTGAACCCATGCCCATCTCAGTATGCCATGGGTTTCACTTTCGTTTCTCCTCTCAAGTGGGCTCCAAAGTGGGCTCCAGTACCCACCAGGGCTCTTACCCATATCTTGCAGCACTGCAAATACACTTCTTTTTAGATATAATATACCTTTCAAGGTATAATATACATATATAAGTTGTGTGCACAAAGGTCAAATGTTTTTTCACATTATTTTGGAACAGCACAATTTTTTTCAGAATAAAAATACTCCAAACTTACAAAAAGTTCCAGCTGTGGGTCAATTAATGCTAGAGACTTCCAAATACATACACCATGACTTATAGTGTCTAGTTGTGTTTTATAGTGTGTAGTATATTGCTTTTTTATGAACAAGTATATGTCGATGGTTTCAACATGTAACTACATTGAAGTAACTAGTATAATTAGGTACAATAATTAGTTAGTGGTAGAAGCAAAATAGCTTGATCTGGTTAGGTTATTTGCATTATTTATGAGACCAGTGTCATTATTCTGGGACAACAGACCTTTGGAACTGGAAACAAAATGTAACAAGAGTGTGCAATCTAACCATTGAGGTACCACAGTGGCATATACAAGGATACCAGGGTGCCTTAGGCCTCACCCAAAATTTCTAGTGCCCATAGTAATCACACAGGCTTAGCTTCCAATCCCAGTCATAGAGGTGAATCTAGATACAAATCCAATACAGGCCTTCCAAACTGAGAGCTTTTGGATATCAAAACCAGTCACTTTTCAGGTTTGAAACCAACTATGATACTTCTCGAAAACCTTATCTGTGCTAAGAGTCATGGAAACAGCACTCAATGTATCCTGATTAATAGTTCAATCCTACTTGCACTTTCCCATAGGAACTCAAGCTAGGCCAGAGTCAGAGGTTATTAGGGATAAGGGAGAGGCAGGGTTAAGCCCAACAAAATGGAAGCCTAGATCAGTTACTGAGGCAACACAAAATGTCCCATTTAACCTCCAAACAAGGGTATTATATAAGCATTAACTAACAGCCAAGAATAAATCATCTCACAGTTCACACCATCAATGACTGGAACAGCATACCAGGCTGAGTGGGTATTAGCTCAATCATTGATTGTGTTAAGAGCAAATTTGGACACATTCTGGGTCAAGGAAAAGTACAAGCCAGATATAGAATACATATAAACCTTGATGCATATGATGAGTTAGTTCCTGTAAAGGTCCTGAAAAGTTGTCATCCATTGACCCTGAACCATCCTACACCTTAACTATTTCTTTTTTGTATACTGAGAGGTTCAGGGGGTGGACATGAGATACTTCTCTAGAATTCTGGGGGTTTTGAAGGTTTCATTTCCGGTCCTGACAGTTTTTTGGCAGCAAAATTTAACAAGTAATTGCAATGGGACTGTTTGCAGGAATTTGGGGCACAGGCCAGTGGGAAAATTTAAGTGGTGCTTAAGGGTATATTTTTATTTTTGGTATGTAAAATTGGTCAGGCTATCTTCTGGGTGCAGTTTTAGCCCCTGACATGCTTTTGTAACAAGGAAAAGGCTCAATGAATTTCCTGCTAATTCCTTCAGAATTCTATTTCGAAAGTTTTGCTGAACCAATCAAAATGCAGCATTCTACCTTTTGCTACCAGAATCAAAGGTATCTTGAACAGAACCCTCCAAAATGCTACCATATCCTAAACATGCTGCCAAATCAGGCATTCAGCTGGCTGTCATGTCTGAACCATATCTATAGGAACTGTGGAGAAGTTAATATCTTGGGAAGTTACAGGCCCCTTAAAGGCCTCTCTCCAACCTTCTCAACTTCAATTACATAAACTAATGAGGAAAAATGTACTTCCAATATGTGCTAAAATAAGTGCAGTCACGATACAATACTGTATTTGTCATTAAACATTTACAAAGCTTTACTATTTAGGGGCTTAATGATGGAAGACACCTCAGCCAGATGATACACTTAAGAGCAAATGAGAGGATCAATATCTTTTGTGAATATGAAACAATAAAAACATGAAGCACTACATTGCCTGATATTAATATTGATCTTTCATGTGAAAGGCACAAAGTATTTGCATAAGCCAACCCAGTCAATTTTGCAAAGCCAAAGTCAATTTGGTAATCATCGGGTTGACGTCCCACGGCCTTCCAAAATATCCCAAGATCCAGAAATATTCGGCAATAACCCAAGTTTGCGAACAACCCAATATGCCAAAATCCTTCCGGGGCAAGATAGCCCAGGAGGATGCGGAAGGGATGTATTGTGCGAGGCGTGCCAGACTGCTATGGTGGGAAGTATTGACAGAGGCGTGCCGACTGCCAGAAAGGGGGAGAGTAGCCTAAGGCTTGACAAGAAACGCCCGGCAGGGCGTGGAACAAGGCGTCAGACTGTTATAGTGGAGAGGTATGACAGAGGCGTGCCAGACTGCTATGGTGGGAAGATTACAGAGGCGTGCCAGACTGCCAAAGGGGAGGGGGAGTGCAAAGCGGCCAAAAACACAGGCAAGGGGCGGTAACAAGGCCGGCAACTGCATGGTGGCGAGGATTGACAGGGCGGCCGACTGCTATGGTGGGGAGGTATGACAGGCGGCGAACGCCAGAAAGGGGGAAGTTAGCAAAGGCGCCAAAGACCGGCAAGGGGCGTGTGAACATAGGCGTGTTCAGACGCTATGGCGGGAGGTATTGACAGAGGCGCGCTCAACTGCCAGAAAGGGGGGTGGGGTTAGCCCAAGGCTACAAGAGACTGCCCGAAGAGGACGGAACATAGGCGTGTTCAGACTATTATGGTGGGAGGTATTGACAGGCGTGCTCAAACTGCTAGGTGGGGAAGTATTGTACAGAGGCGTGCCAGACTGCCAGAAATGGGGGGAGTAGCAAGGCGGCCAAAAGACGCTGGCAAGGGGCGTGTTGAACGAGGCGTGTTCAGACTACTATGGTGGGAAGTATGTAGGCGTGATCAGACTGCTATGGTGGGAGGTATGACAGGGCGTGCCAGACTTCTATGGTGGGAGGTAGACAGAGGCGGCGAGACTGCCAGAAAGGGGTGAAGTTAGCAAAGACGCACCAAGAAGACGCTGGCAAGGGCGGTTGAACATAGGCATGGTCAGACTGCTAGGGGGAGGTATTGCACGAGGCGTGCCAGACCTATGGTGGGAGGATGTACAGAGGCGCGAGACGCCAGAAAGGGGGTAAGTTAGCAAGGCGGCCAAAAGACACTGGCAAGGGCGGGAACAAGGCGTGTCAGACGCTAGGTGGGAAGTATTGACAGAGCCCCAAACGCCAGAAAAGGGGGAAGCAGCCAAGGCGCTTAGGAGACGCTGGCAAGGGATGCATTCCGCAGAGGCGTGCCAGACTGCCGTGAAGGTGGGTAAAGACGAAAAGGAGACGCTGGCAAGAGGGGAAGACAGAGGCGTGCCAGAGTGCGGCAGGGATGTAAAAAGGCGGCCGACGCAGGTGGGAATGAGAACAGAGCGTGCCAGACTACCAAAGGGGGAAGTAGCAAGGCGGCCAAGAAACTGCGCGGGCGTGTGAACAAGGGCCAGACGCTATGGAGGGCAACAGACGGCCGACCCCAAAAAGGGGTAGTAGCAAAGGCGGCCAGGAGCCGCGACAGGGTTGGAACAGAAGCGTGCCAGACTGTTATGAAGGGATGTATTGACAGAGGCATACTTAAGTTAACTTCTATCGGAAATTAAATTGCTAACTTCACCACCTCCCTTTCTGGCAGCACCACGCCCGTACAATACCTACCACCATAGCAGTCGAACACGCCATGTTCAACACGCCCCTGCCAGCAGTCTTCTTGGCACGCCCAACCACCCCCTCCCTTCGGCAGTCTCAGCACGCCTCGTACAATACTTCCCCACCATAGCAGTCTGAGCACGCCTCTATACAATACCTCCCCACCAAAGCAGTCTGAACACGCCATGTTCAACACGCCCCCTTGCGAGCAGTCTTCTTGTCAAGCCTTTGCTAACTTCACCCCCCTTTCTGGCAGTCTGAGCACGCCTCGTACAATACTTCCCCACCATAACAGTCTGAACAAACCTATATTCAACATGACCCCTTGCCAGCAGTCTTCTTGGCACGCCTTGCTAACTTCACCCCCTCCCATTTCTGGCAGTCTCAGCACGCCTCGTACAATACTTCCCCACCATAGCAGTCTGAGCACGCCTCATACAAAACCTCCCCACCATAGCAGTCTGAACACGCCATGTTCAACACGCCCCTTGCCAGCAGTCTTCTTGTCAAGCCCTTGCTAACTTTACCCCCCCTTTCTGGCAGTCTGACCACGCCTCTGTACAATACCTCCCCACCATAGTAGTCTGAACACGCCTATGTTCAACACGTCCCCTTGCTAGCAGTCTTCTTGGCAAGCCTTTGCTAACTTCACCCACCCCCTTTCTGGCAGTCTCAGCACGCCTCGTACAATACCTCCCCACAATAGCAGTCTGAGCACACCCTGTACAGTACCTCCCCACCATAGCAGTCTGAACACGCCTCTGTACAATACCGCCACCATAGCAGTCTGAACATGCCTATGTTCAACACGCCCCTTGCCAGCAGTCTTCTTGGCACGCCTTTGCAACTTCACCCCCCCTTTCTGGCAGTCTCAGCACGCCTGTGTACAATACTTCCCCACCATAGCAGTCTGAGCACGCCTCGTATAATACCTCCCCACCATAGCAGTCTGAACACGCCTCTGTACAATACCTCCCCACCATAGGAGTCTGAACACGCCTATGTTCAACCCTTCCCTTGCCGGGTAGCCTTCTTGTCAAGCCTTTGCTAAATTCAACCCCCCCTTTCTGGCAGTCTGAGCACGCCTCGTACGATACTTCCCCACCATAGCAGTCTGAGCATGCCTCTGCACAATACATCCCCTTCCCAGCATCCTACTGGGCATATCGTTACTCCCGGAATGGGGATTTATTGCAATATTGGGTTGTTTGGAACAAAACTTGGGTTATTTCCGGATGTTTCTGGATCTTGGGATATTTTGGGAAAGGGCCGGAGAGCGGAGACGTCTACCCGATGATTACCGTCAATTTTTGGTTAGTCAATGTGCAAACATATAGCTCCAGTAAAAGAATGTTGCTCATGATATGGAACATTTTACATTCTCCAGGTTACCTCCCTACTCTTGAAAGTCTTTCTGATAGCCCTAGGCAAGCAGGAAATCCCACAAGTGAGTTCATAGGGTGAGTTTACACAAAAAATCGGTAAAACAGGTGAATTCTGGGAAATACCTAGCAGCCCCAACATAAAAATTGATTCAAGCACCTCTCCATCATTTTCAATTTCCACACCATTATAGCCATATTCAACAACATAGAAGCGATCACAGATCAAATCTTATTCTAGTGTCATTTTGTAAGTTCCATGGGCACCCAAACACAATACAGCTGACGGACACAATACTGACGCAGCAACCAAAACGTATCAAAACCCATACCTGCTAGCGACGGGACAGCGGACAGTATGCTTTCACGAAGAAACAGCAAAGTGTGAAACTCAGAAATAACAACTTAAGAAACCCAGCTCGGCTATAAACTTTTATGGCCGCCGCATAACGACGACCACCCCCGAAGACAAAACCCAAACCCCGCTACACAAAAACACACCATACGATATACAAAAGAAGCACACTACAGCAAACGATAGTTGCTGATAAGTGGAAAACCTAATCCTAGAAACCTTTATATTTTTGCCCCATTTAAAGGGTTTAAAGAATCACACTAAGCACTGCGACATATAATACAACATTTGAAACAATTGTGGCGCAGTAAGGAAAATATAAACATGAGTGACTACTGGGGAAAAGAGAGAAGGAAGAAAAAAAGCGTCAATTTCAGACAGTAATAAGCGAAAATCCGAATAATATTTGAGGTATAACCGTGTGTAGAGTAATCTTATAGCTCCTAAGTAAATTTAACCGGTGAGCCCTTGATAGATATGCGGAGAAACCTCCTTTCCTTCCTGAATGCTGGTCAGAAGTTCAATCTAGCAATCACTCTATCCAATCCATTCAATCTAGAAGTTCAATCAA
This sequence comes from Lepas anatifera, assembly GCA_034440635.1. Classification (NCBI taxonomy): domain Eukaryota; kingdom Metazoa; phylum Arthropoda; class Thecostraca; family Lepadidae; genus Lepas; species Lepas anatifera. The sequence goes on along the minus strand of JAOTON010001142.1, from coordinate 86,287 downwards.
TCTAGCCAGGCATATCGATGTAGTGAGAGCTGCGTTGGTGCTGCCCTGTATAGCCCTGCTGAGAAGTAGTGTCATTTCTGCTGGCTAGCTGGCGTCCTCTGCTAGCCCACCGGTCTGGCCGCAGCACAGTCTCAAACCGTTTGCAAGCCGTCCAAGAGGGCATATCAAGCATGTACCGGGACTGGGTGTCACTGAGCGTGGCCGGGCATGACCGGGAGTCGGAGATGCGCTCTGTACTGTCTCGACTCTCGCCGGAGGCCGGCCAGACGGTGGTGACTGCTGTAGTCCGGGGTCTGGCCTCCACACTGGGCATCACCGCGCCGGCCACACCCAGTCCTCTCTCTGCCGCCGCTGAGGTCGACTGGTGTATGGAGGTAATCTGCTATGGACTCAGTCTGCCTCTCTCCGAACATGACACCATCCGGGACTGTGTCAACGTCTACTGTGAGTGGCTGACTGCACTCAGCCCGGCGCCCAAGGTCTGCGTGCCCTCGGCTGTCACTGAACAGCCTAACGTCTACTCTCGCCGCATGCTGAACCACTTGCAGAACCTCTTCGTGCCCCGCTCCGAACAGTCCGTCGACACGGTGAACCGTCAGGCAGTACTGTGCCACCGCGTGCTTCGCACGGTGCAGAGTGTAACCCAGTCGGAGCTGCTGGACACAGACACCTGGTCCACCCTGCTGCTGTTCCTGCTCACCGTCAACGACAGCCTGCTGGCCCCGCCCACCGTCAAAGACGACATCGGTGACCAGATGTACGAGCGCGTGCTGGGCGTGCTGTTTGAGGTGTGGATCCAAGCCTGCTGCAAGTCATTCCCGCCACCACCCCTCTGGAAGACCTTCAGGGAGAGCTGCCTCCACTGGCGACACCGGGTTGGTCTGGTAGAACGGTGGAGCTGTGTGATGCTGGCGCTGACCGCCCGGCTGCTGCAGTGCATGTACGGAGCAGCGATGTGGTCGATAGCTGCGCCGGAGGAGGACCCGGTGCCGCCGGAGATGTCGGCCGAGGCTGTGGCCCAGACCTGGTACCGCATGCTACATACCATCGGTAACCCAGTGGAGCTGAGCAGCGCAGTGTCGGTGAGCAGTACGCAGCAGTTTCTGCAGTACGCCATCAGTGCCGAGGCGGTGGTGGAGCCACACCAGCACCCGTGCCTGACACAGCTGCCGCATATCTTCCACCGTGCTATCCGTGCCGTGGCCGCCCTCGCCAATGCCTTCCTCGGTGTGTCGGAGTCGGAGGGTGCCGAGAGTGCCGACTGGGCGGCACTGACTGCCTGCAGCAGCGGCACCCCACCCCTGCAGCGGCTACACACCAAGAGTGTCAGCTCCGGCTCTGCTAACAAAGGCAGTCGCGCCTCCGTCAGCGGCGGTGGCTCCGGCTCTGTCAGCTCGCCCAGCGCCGAGCAGGCGCCGTCGTCGGTGCAGTCTGGGCCTGTGGCATCCGGCCACCCGCCCCTGACTGCCACCAGCAGCGCTCCGGCCGTCGCTGCCGCCGCCCCGCCTCCTCGCAGACCAGCTGAGAGCAGGCAAACGCTGAAGCAGGCAGCCGGCCGCCCCAAGTGTAACAGCATCCTGCACCTGCTGGGTACCTGGCTGTTTGAGGCGGCGCTGGTCGGCAGCTGCACTCACTCGTCCTACAAACACACCCAGGGCCAATCGAAGCGCGCCAGCGCCGCCTACCTCGACTCCCGCAAGTCGTCGACGTCGTCACAGACGCCGGAGCCGTCCGACCCACCCTCCGGCACCACTGTCCACAAGTTCCAGCGAGGTCGAGCCGAGGCGCTGGGCGCGCTCTGTCGGATTTTCTGCGCCAAAAAGACGGCAGAGGACATCCTGCCCTCGTATTTAGCCAGCTTCTGCCTGGTTCTACACGAAGCTCTCTCCGACCGGGAGACTTCGGAGGTGAGCCAAAACCTGGCGGCCATCCTGCTCAACTCGGCCAGCCTACTGCAGCTGGATCTGGACGGTGTCAACTGCCTGCTGCCCGCTCTCACCGACGCCCTGCATCACGTGATCGCCTCTCCCCGTCCCATCACTGTCCGGGACAGTGAGGTAACGGGTGCGGCCCTGCGGCGCGCCTCGGTTCGTCTCCTGGTATCCGTGCTGGCGCTACCCCTTCACTTCCAGGGCGTGACTATCCGGGAGCCGCTGAGCGGGGAGCGTCCAGCCGTCACCTTCCTGCAGCTGCGACCTCGGCTGGTGGGCCTGCTCATCACCGGTCTGCACAGGGAGACTGACACTGTCAACTGCCAGATGATGCTGGGTGGGCTGATGATGTGTGTACAAGACGCGGCTCTGTACGAGGAGTCCACGATGGGCCTGCACGAGCCGCCGTTTCCTGGACAACAACCTGCATCAGCCGGTGGTGACAGCCTCAGCGCTGGCAGCGACCTCAGCTGCCCGGAGGATGCTTCCGACCACCAGCCGGCCATTGATTGTGCAGGCGGGCTGTATGTGCGGACCATCTACCTGGTGTGCCACCGACTGATGAGCGCGTGGAAGGCCGACCTCAACATCTCACTGGCAGCGCTGGAGCTGCTGGCTGGCCTGGCCCGCGTGCCTTTCCAGCCACAGGGTGCCATGGAGTGTAGGCGGGCTGTTAAGTGGCTGTGCGACTACATCTGTTACCAGTGCTCCCGGCCACCACCCGCCCACTCCAAGGACCTGCACTCGACCATTGTGGCTGCATTCCGGTGCGTGTCTGTCTGGCTTCTGGAACATCCGTACCTGCTAGATGACAAGGGAGACGCTGGCCACTCTGCTGGAGGTCATCGAACTCGGCATCTCGGGCACCAAGTCACAGGCTAAGTATGGAGAGCCGCCCATCATGAAACAGGAAAAGCTGTTGAAGCCGGCCTCGATGCGGGTCAAGGAGGCGGCCGAGGCGCTACTGTACGTGCTGATGGAACAGGTAGACTGTTTCCCCTCGGCCAGCGGTGTCAGCACCCTGTGCTCTCACCTGACCGAGGCGGCGCTGCTGCAGCACTGTCAGCCGACAGCACTCTCTCCCGCCCCGCCCGCTGACAGCCGTGCCGCGCTGGCCCAGTTCAAATACTTCGTCTCGGAGAGTGTTCTGATCGCGCTGCTCGAGCAGCCGCTCGGCAACGACGAGGATCCGCAGCCGACGGTGACCTGTCTGATGCGGGGCCCGTCTCTGCGTACGGCCTGGATGCTACAGCTGCGCCATCTACCTCGCCATAAGTCCGGCGCTCGGCTGACCTCCTCACCAAACCCTGGCCGACCTCTGCCCATGTCTGAGCCGGCGCCGAGGCCGGTGCACACGCCAGGGTTCTTTCCCGAGGCGGTGGACAGGATTCCCTCCTGCAGAGCTGATCGGGCGATTCCGACGTTGGAGTCTTTGATTCAGGACCAGAGGACCGCTACCGAACACAACACTATGCTGCACCTTATGGAACAAAAGATGTCGCAGGAGGGAGAGCAACGGCGGCCGGCTGCCCGCACCGCCTCAGCAGGTCTGAACCTGGACACGGAGTGTGTGCCGCCGCCCCCCAGCCAGGAGTTCCAGACGGCGCGGCTCTTCCTCAGCCACTTCCAGATGCTGGACGACTGTTCGGCCCCGCCTGCGGGCAAACAGCAGCCAGCGTGGGGTTCGAGCCGCCGGTTGGTCAGCCTGGACGCCGAGGGTGCCGGGTTTGCCGCTGACCTGGAGGCTCTGGACGCCACCAGTTTCCGAGCTTGCGACACCGTACACGTCTACTACCTGCGAGCCGGACAGGCGGACGCAGCCAGCATACTGGCCAACGGGGCCGCGCTCGGCGCACTGGCTGCGCCGTTCTCCGAGTTCCTGTTGTCGCTGGGTTGGCCTGTGGACGTGAGCACCCACCCTGGCTGGACTGGCCGGCCAGAGACCTCCTTCAACACCACACCGCGCCACGCTGCGACCTCAGGTGGTGCTCCGTGGCCGGCGGCCTATGACGGCTCGCGCTGGGTACTATACTGGGCTGATGCGCTGACTGAGCTAGCGGTGGTAGTGCCCACTCCTGCACGTGCCTCACCATCATCGGTGGCGCCGCCGCCGCAGCCGCGCTCCCGCCGCGCAACGCGTGAGCCGCCAGTACTGGTGGTCTGGCTGGAGAGCTATGACGATCACCTCACTTTCCCCGCCGCCGAGCTGACGACGTTGGCCGGCGGAGAGCGCCCCTCTTCTGGTGACTGCGCGCCCTACACCATCTTCATTCACGCCCTTCGGAATAGACTCTACCGCATTCACCTGCAGGGTCCCGCCGGAAAGATGACGTTTGCCACTCCGCTGGTGGAGGGAATGGTGGTTGGTCGGCGATCGCTGGGACATCTTGTCAGACAAACCGTAATCAACGTTTGTGTCCGCCGCCGTCTCGAGAACGAGAACAGTCATCCCCCGCACGTGCGACGTAAACAGCGGATTCAGGAGATGCTGCATAAGTACCAGACCAATATCTCCCAGTCTGAGTTCTACACCCAGCTGTTCAGCGGCGAGGGCTGCCTGCGCTGATCACCGTGCTGGTACCAGCTCTTCAGGGGCCACTGCTTCTAGTGTCCGATGCGGCGGTAGTGGACACATACTTTTCGTTCGTTTCAGAATCAAGTAGTCCAATCGGTGTCGTGAGTAAAGTATCATTGTTAAGTTAACCGGTCTTTGCGCTGTGCGAAATGTTACGATTGTATAGGTGCAAGGTATGATTTTTTCGTGTCACAGTGCGTCCCACCTTGCAACATTCTCGCAGAACCTACTTAAGGACTTTCTCACGCCATAAATTGTTGTTGAATCTCCTGTACCACGTCTGGATGAGACGCGCTGCTCGGTCCTGGTCCATAATTCTCTGTTTTGACGGTCGAATCCTAGCTCTGTTCTTGCTATTTATACCGAGCTGTTTTGACTGTCGAATCCTAGCTCTGTTCTTGCTATTTATACCGAGCATTTGTGTAGTTAGTTGTGGCAGAGCAGCAGTGGCGGATACAAAACGGGGGCTAGAGGGCTTAAGCCCCCCCCTAAATGAAGTGCGGGATCGGCCACTGCAGAGTAGGCTGTAATCGTCGCCGGTGGGACGCGGCGCGACGGACTCTGCAGCCGCGCTATTTGAGTCGGTATGTCTATATATATATATATATATATATATATATATATATATATTGTGTGTGTGTGTGTGTATATTTGAGTCGGTATGTGTGCATCAAAAAGAACGACCACTGAAACTCTCCCTCAGTAGTTGGTGCTGTAGCCAACCCAAAGAGCGTCTCCGGCAACGATGGTGTATTTTCCGATTATCCATTCTGAGACGGTCGCTCATCGGATTGTTTGCATCGCTTCTCGCACAAATTGTTTTCAGAATAATGACCGTCACGAGAACCCGTGCATTATTTTCGAGTAGCTGTCGGTCTCGCATTATCCCGTTCAGATTTTTTGGTGACTCAGAAGTTAAAAGGAGATACGTTTAAAAATTATTATTGTGGTTTCTTGCTATTTGAAAAATCCTGATAACGAAACTGTCAATTATTTTTGTATCTTTGGCAAAATTTTGGGCGGCCACTCACTTATTATCGAAATAGGTTAACAGTTCCGATAAAATGCTGAAACCTTCACCCAGGGTAATAGAGGACGGGTACACCAAAGTTTAGTATGTGCGCCATGAGTCTATTTCAATAATTTGTGATTAGATTACCACAAGAACAATTTTTTGTTTTCAATTTCTTATTTTAAAGAAATAAATGAGCAACAATTTCGGAAATATACTCTTAAATTTAAATACAAATATTTGTGTATTGTCCTCCAGTCTAATTTTAGGAGGAAATAGTAGATTCTTCCAAATTTAGTTTGGATATGGGCTCTGCTCGATAGCGGCGAACACTGCGCTTTCGGTTTGATTTATTTATTGCTGCACGGACACTACACTCGGCGCGGGGGAAATGCATGCTTTCACACAATTGGTCTTTTTATTCACTTCTTACGGCACTTACATGTCCTGAAGGTGGACTATTTACTTTTGTTTTGGGTATTTTTTGTCTTGTGTGGGATCTAAGCAACGTCTAAGCCATTGAAATGGTGGTGATAGTTTGTCAAATATGCAAATGGAAGCCATGTATAATCATCGGACGGAGGATACCCCGGTTTGTGCATTTTGATCCTGCATCACAAGGGAATTTATTGAATCTGTATGAGGAAAGGGTCAAAGCAAGATGCCTATGTGAGGTGGACATCAGGATGTGATCACACTCCAGGGTAGGTAATGAGGGATTCTGGGAGCTCAATATTATGGTGGCCTTAATTTTCCTGCCTTATGTTCTTATCAACTGTTGTTTCTAAAGATCAAAGTATGACCAAGTGTCAATTCCCATTGCCAATCAGCCAGTGTGCAAAGTATGGCATTTTCGATGAGATCTTGTCGATGTGAGTGCCCTTGGAGACAGGAGTGAGTGGTGCAAATTTTATCAACCTGGTGTGAATTTGCAAGACTGGTGCGAGGAAGGTAACACTGAAAACCAGTAAAATAATGGCTGAATAGTTATAAAGACACAGGAGGGGGCCTTATAAAAAGTCCTTAACTAATTAACTAATAAGAGAGGTAGCATTGCATCATGTAGGGAGGAATGTGTGTGTTTTTCTCCCTGGTATATGGCAGATTCATGTGAATTTTTATAGGCTGGTGGTGTGATAATTTTGGATGGCTGGTGCTACTCGTCTGGCTTGCTCCCATACTTTTCAGACTGGCCAATCAGGATTTTGCATTGTATCAAGATGCAGGATACATTTGAAATACTGATAGAGCTTTGGGCAATTGAAACAGCTTGAATCCGCTTCACGTCTATCTGTATCTAGCCAGGTCTGACAGCACATGACAGAATGATTGTAAATATTTTCCTTATTTTGCAGAGGTAAAGGTGAGTAGTCTGCAGAGGGTGAAGCTTTCTTGGTCATTAAGCAATATCAAATGGAAGAAAATTGTATTAAACTTCAAATAAAACTCTTAAACAACATTCATTAAACAAAACTATTATTCTTCGAATAAAATTGTATAGTTGGGTTAAGGGAAAGTAAAGGGAGTGAAAGGAGATGTGAATGTTTTGCTAGAGATATAGACAAAATTGTGATGAAAAACTTCTATATGTTACAGTTCCACCTATATCCACGCCGAAGTGTCACAGAAACTGTGATCCCTGTATCCTGATTCTCAGCTCTATCCAGATTGTCTCATTGCACATGGAAACTGGGTCTATGTTTTGCCATGGCCAGAAACAAACAGTGCATAATTTGACAATAATGGAGAACACATTTAAAAGAATCAGGTATCCATTATACACATTGATGACACATGAAAAATAAGCATGGGAGTCAGTCAGGATACATGGCAGTGTGATTGGGGCAGGGGGGGGGTGTGACCCATTTATTCATACACATATATTGACAGTAAGAATATCATCATCCATTAAGTATGTTTTATCATTGAAGCCTTACACATACATTACTGCAGTGGCACATACATCAGGATATGGTGCCCTACTACATCAAGCACCAGCTGATTCAAATATTTTCAAAACACTCACTTGGTACAGCCCAATATGGAAGATAATCAGAACTCATGTGCTGGGCACTTAACAGTGTTTTTTTTATATATTTAATTGCAACCAAGGGAATAGAAGAAACACTCTCAACTGGTTGATGAGGTCACCATCCCCCAACTGTTGCAAAAAAATTGTTTTTCTGAAAAGCATAAGTGGTTATGAAGGAGGCTTTTGCAATTGAGCTTTTAGTGCCTTCCCAGCTATGATTTTTTGTTTTGTTGAGTTGATGGGTGTAGATAAAGTCCTAATAAGTCACAAATAATACCAAGTCAGCTATATACTCAGGTAGAGCAAAGCAAGGTGGTGATGAAAAGGCTTTACATGCAAAAACACATGGTTTGAATATAGAGATAAATGCATTTGATAAATATTTATTAAGTACACCTATTTGGAAGTTAAGAAAATATGTCAATACAGCAAGCTGGTCTTAATTCAATGTCTCGAATTTCACTATGAGAAATTAACATATTGTTGCCTTCAATCATTTCTGAATATGTGTGGATTATCAGATGAAGAATAGAAAAATAATAAATTACATTATATAAAAAAGGTACACAATGTATTAGGGAGGCTGGGGGAGAAATTCATTCATGTGAGGGTTTGTGGTTAGTTAGTGGGTCAATTTGTGTTTCCACTTCTTCACTTAGTTGGCGATGTATGGGGCGTATGCATACTGGAGGAGGAGGTTTGCGGCCTTTATCTGACCTGGAAGACTCATTATATGTCTATGTGAGGAAGGGACGGGGGGTAAACAATGGATTGGAGATGCCGAGCAGTGCATTTGTGGGAACGGTTGTGACTGTTGATCCCATTCATCTTCTTATGGTAGGATCTAGGGTGTCAGATTGGGGTGGTGGGGGCATCCGGATCAGCGGGCGCCAATTTTGGTCGGCAAAACCTATCAAGTTGGCCCCAAATTCTACCGCAGGGCGCTGATACTCGCATCCCGGGGAACGACCTTTTAGGGAGAGTCATCGGAAATTTCAAAGGGGCGTCGATCATCAATTGAATGGGGGCATGTGCTTCTACCCCTGGATCCACCTATTCTTTGCTAGATTGGCATTTCCTATTTTCTGCCGCTCCCAGTTTAGGCAACGGGTATGACCCCTGCTTCTGTCAGACTCCTGAAAGCCCGTTTTAATGTCAGGGCTAGGGGCGGAAAATGTCGCCCCTTCGTGAGATACATGGTATAATGCAAAAAGTCATCAGAGATGGAAGAAAGAAAGCAAAATAGTGGGGCAAGATTCATATTGGCAATGTTGGGGAACCATGCATGGGCACCAATATATGTTTCTCAACTTTTGATACTTTTTATCTTGCTTGACCTGTTTCCGCCTGTGCAAAACCCGGGTGAGCGTAATAATCTTCTCTCTCTAATCCGTCTGTGGGTGAATTGTTGTCTTTTCCGTCTTGCAACCGAATGCATACCGAAGATGCTTGTAGCATTCATTGGACTGTGAAAAGCTGCACCTGCGTGACACCCCTTAATTACAATACCGAAGCACGCTTATGCCATTGCACGGCTATAAAATATAGGGCTGAGAGCAGCGGCGGATCCAGGGCTTCATTTCGGAGGGGATAGGGCCTTTGCCTCAGATCAGGTTCCGCTTATGTATTTACTATATGCACTCGGAAATTTCGGGGGGGCTTGAGCCACCCTAGCTCCCTTATATCCGCCACTGGCTGGGAACATCGTATAGTTTTCTTTATTCTTCGAGGCTGCCCTGTAAGCAATCTTGTACTCTGGAAAGTAAAATTTTAATATACTAAAAATCCCTATTTTTTGTTGCTGTAACTGCTTCTGTTAACCAAGCTGAAAATGTAAATGAGCTATTTCCTGGTATCCTATTCATAATATTGTATCATTATGACATATCTCAATGTTGTAACGGACGGCTTCGTTGTGGGAAGAACGAACCGTATACAATAATACTCATTTTGGGAAAAGAACCTCCCCAAATATTGGGTCATAGCTCCGCCCCTGGTCAAGATTTAGTCTCAAAACTTCCATGGAATCTGCCCCAGTTTTACAAGCCAGAAAGTTTCAAATGCTTATCGCAAGCTGTTCAGGAGATATCCTGGAAAAAACGTAATGGGTGGGCAGAATCTCTCCTTGACAGGAATAGGGGTAAATTCAGTGGCGGATCTAGGAATTCATTTGGGGGAGGGGGGCTCACCTCGAGCCTCACCGGCTCGCAGCTCGAGCCTCACCCGCTAGTATCTCGGTTAGTCGCTCGTCTATCTATTAACTTTGGAGGCTCGTAAATTTTGGGGGGCTTAAGTCCCTCCCCCTGGATCCGCCACTGGGTAAAGCTACAACTTTATCTTTGCTGTCTAACTATAGTTGTAAGAAACTGCACGAGTTCTGAACGACTAAATTGATTCGCAAAACTTAATGTTAGCGGTTAAAAACGTGTGCCGCGACTAGGTCTCGAACACACACTCTTCTGATCTCTAGACCATTGCTCTATCCACTGCGCTACGCCGACGCTGGCGTATGGGGTGTGCGCCAAGAAATCTGTGGCGCACATTTGCAGAGTTATCGAAAATTGATGTTTCGAGGTAGTTCTGTGCGTCTGACGTAAAAACGCCAAATAGAACATGGAAAGAGCAGAGAACAGGCTTTCTAACAGCTTTATTAGATCTTTTCCAACGGCCATAGGCTGATGACAGCAGCTGTCGGAAAATGACCAATTTAACACGTAAGCTCTATGGAGCAGTCGCATTTGTGCGCCATGGCAGTAGATTGCTACCAACTAACTTTGGAGGGCCCTGCCTTCACCCATCACTTACTTTTCGAAAACTATTTAAAGTTGAAAAGTAATGTTTCCATCCATACATGTATTTGCGACAGCAGACACGGCAAACCACTACAACGGTAAAAACGAATAGTAAAATGGGTGCGCACCCTAAAATCCAAGGTCGACCGGCATGATTACGCTAGGCAATATTATTAAAAGCATAAGTACCAGTATAAGACAGCTAAAAAACCACAGCGCAACACAACCGCCGGGCCGGAGCCCGGCCGCAGAGAAGGACGCCGCGCCGCCACAGCGGGTGACAATATCCTGCGTAGCGGCCGCCGGCGGGAGGCGCCCAGGCGAGAGAGCGCCCACCGCGGCGACTGAAGACATGAAGGTGCAGGCGGACGGCGAGAGGCCGCCCGGGCGCAGCGATCGTTGGGGCGTAGCCGCAGACTGGCCACTGCGGCGGGCGGCGGGAGGCCAACCCACCCCGGCGACTAAAACTTTTGCGTCAGCTAGGTCACGTGACCCCGGTATGAGAATTCCTAGGCTACTGATTGGTTAACACGCGCACTGGTGGTCTGAGCCACCTTCGCTTTGACGAGGGGGCGGGTACACGCCCCCTAAGATCTCAAGAACCACGGTAGGTAGCGGTAAACGGCGTTGGGTAGCCCATCCACTTCTGAATCGAAAATATTTTAACCATTTTTGTCAGGTCATATTTAAGGTCACGAGAGGTCAAAACATGCCGTAATAGAGATAACACGTAAATTAAGTTTTTCAGCCATTACATCTGAACAAGTAAAGATAGAGCAAAACAACTTGAACTATATGAATCCTCGCAGCAAGCTAAATCGAATGATATATAATTTGACAGTGCTAGGTCAAATCAAGGATTTCACCTGACCTGAGGTCTGGTCAGAGCCACATTATATAAAATGCATATCATTAGAACCGCAAGGCCAAGGCGAGTCTAATGCAGCTAGAATAAACGCTCTACCACCATCTGTTACTGAGTTATACAGCAAAAACCATTTTTCTAATGTATTGCCAATGGGGAGGTCATGCCTCGTACCTAACCTCAGGTCATCAATATAAAAAATACCGGAACATATTTTAGAAAACTCGGTGGGTGCATTATGTGATGAGTTTCAATCTGATAAGTTTACCCTGCTCCGACTTATGCTATCTTAAACTTTTTTGGAGGTCAGGTCACTTGACCTGTACTGGTGACCTGACCTGAGATGACCTAACCTTGAAATTTTCACAGAAGTTGTAAAAATGATGAGGGAAAAGTGCAGTAACCAAGGGAAGATAGCAGTAAAACCCGAGGGGGCGGGTACCCGCCCCCCGTCAGTGCGCGTGTTACTTGTGATTTCTTTTAAGCCTTATATATTTCTGTTTCAAGAGTTTTGGAATGTTGTTTTCCTTAGGTAATCTTTTGTAGTAGTCCGAAGTTCTACATCACTGTTTAGGATAGATATGACCTAATTCTTAGAGAAATTGATGGCCTTAGCCGGGGTTACGTCATTTACATCGATAAGGGGTGTACCGGTAAAGTCGTCTAAAAATATTACGTCCATACATGTATTCACAGAACAAGCAAAAAAATGACACACAATGGGAGCGTGAAGATTAAAAACAGGGAAAAGGTAAAAACGATGATACAAAAAGCGACCGTGGAGATTAAAAACGGGCGAGGGGTAAAACGCAAGCTGGAAACACCACATCGGGTGCGGGGAAACAACTCCAGTCACGCCTCCAGAAGGGTGGCACCGAGAAAGCACTCTACATGGGAAATGCTCATAAAAAGAAAAAAATACGGGGTCAGGGAAAAAATAAATAAAATAAATATTGACTTTGAGAGCAATTTTAAGGCATTTACAGGCCGAATTCGCAAAAATGAGACCAGGACTGTTAAAACAACTTTTTTGTGACCTTTCGATTTAGCCAATACAAATTTTTTCGCGTATCTCCTTTCAATCAACAACAAAACAATCGCGTCATCCTCCTGAAAACTGCAGATGGCGCACTAAAGACATAACGCGAACCCACGCGAACCTAATCTCCAATGACACAAAAGTTGATAAAGATTAGCACTTGAAAAGTCACGTGATGTTCCAAAACTAGAAAATAATCTTCCCCTCGGGCTACAGCCAGGCTACAAAATAAAGAAAAGCTAACATATTATGGCGCACGATGATGATTTGGTGACAGGCGTGGCGCGCATGGGGGTGGTAGCCAAGACAGGGTAGTAAAGGAGCCAAGAGTGGTAGCAGCAGTAGTATCTCTCAAAGCCGTTGAGTAGTATGTGTTGTGCAGTGGACGGGCGGTGGTAAATGGGTAAATAATCATCAACATAATTTAAAGACGTAATTTATTTGTTATGATGGTGTAAGTGCCAAAATTCTTAAATTAATTTCATCAAAATATGACATCCCAAACCAGGACTGAGCGAAGACCTCACATGTACTTGAGCTCCATTAAAGCGGACCCCGCAGGCATTAAGCCTTCATTACTCCGATTATCATATCATATCATATCTTATCAACCTATCTCCTCACCTGACCCACCTTTTCAATCTGTGCCTATCGCAGGGAGTGTTTCCGAACGAACTCAAAATTGCTGTTGTCATTCCCATCTTCCAGTGTGCAAAGTATGGCATTTTCGGCGAGATCTCGTTGGTGCGAGTGCCCTTGGAGACAGGAGCGAGTGGTGCCAATTTTATGCTAAATAGGAAGACTTTATTTCTTCTCTATCACTCTTTGATCCTTCCATATCTAGGCTATTGTTCATTCATTTACAGGAGTAATTTCAGAACTAATCTCACAAAAGCTTATAAACTTGCAGAACAGGATTGTCAGAATTATAGATTATGCTGAACCTTGTGTCCCCTCTAGCCTAATTTTCAAATGACTGGCTCTCCTCAAATTCCCTCAAATTCATAAACAACAAAAAATACTTATTCTGCACAGCTATATTCAAGGTACACTCCCACAGATATATGCAAATTTATTTGAACTGAATATTTCCACATGACCAATTAGGAGGCCAGTGCGCTTTCAGGAGCCCTTAACCGAGACTGTTCGACAGTGCGGGCTTTGTTCTGCGGCATTAAAGTAAACACCCCCTCCCAGCAAATTCTCCCCCATACTTAAGAGGCGGGCAAAAGTGCTTTGCACAGAATGCCTTATAAAAGGCCCTTAACACGCACCCCACTGAGGTCTCTTGCATGACGCGCCCTGCTCGGCCAGTGTGCAAAGTATGGCATTTTCGACGAGATCTCGTCGGTGCGAGTGCCCTTGGAGACAGGAGCGAGTGGTGCGAATTTTATCAGCCTGGTGCGAATTTGCAAGACTGGTGCGAGGAAGTTGACACTGAAAACTAAAAAAAAATTATGTCTGAATAGTTAAGAAGACACAGGAGGGGGCCTTATAAAAAGTCCTTAACTAACTAATAAGAGAGGTAGTATTGCATCGTGTGGGTAGGAATGTATACGTTTTTCTCTGGTATATGGCAGATTGGTGCGAATTTTTTACGCTGGTGGTGCGATAATTTTGGATGGATGGTGCGACTCGTCTGGCCTGCTGCCATACTTTGCAGACTGGCTGCTCGGGGCGTTTTTCGCCTCCCTCCGTATCTCGTTCCCCACGAAAGCTAAAGGAAGATTACTGGCGGCGTTGAAAAGCTCTTGACAAGACAAAGAAAATTTATAAGAAAAAATTTATGTCAGGTCAATATTGAGGTCAGCATAGGTCAAAGAATGCTCCATAGGCTTACAACAGAGCAGTGTACGTTTTCCTCTCTAGATCTGCCCTCAGGGGAGCTAAGGAAAATCTTTATGTATTGTTAAATTCCTCTCATCGCGGCAAATCGAATGATGTATAATATGACCTTGCTAGGTCAAAAGCAGAAATGACCTGACCTCGACTTAGGTCAGGGTCACAGAGTGACCTGGTATGGTCATGCTGCATATCAATCGACTCCTCGTGACAATATAAGCACAATGCAAGCAAAATGGGAGCTTTATCTCAATTCAGTGAGAAGTTATTGGCAAAACAATCACTCTATGCTCCCGTGACCTGACATGACCTTTGAGAGGTCAGATGCTCAAAAACTCAACTTAATGGTGAAGATCATGGTAAGAATAGACGGTTTGAGGATTTTCAGCTTTATCTATCCAGTATTTACTGAAAACTAGTCCATTCTATTTCTCATCATAGATTTAACCAACTAAGCATGTAGTCACTGCGGATCAATTTCAAGTATTAAAATGTATGCAAGAGCCAGTCAATTATATTTAGATTAGTCTTACTATCACTAGCAAGGAGAATACTGTATTTCGGGAAAATGAAGCTACACCACACCGAGCGCCGCCGTCAAGCCATGTATGCTACCGCATAATCAGCTCTCGACTGGGGCTGACGTTGTCGGTCACATTATGATGCTGCGGCTTGAAGAGATGGAGGCCAGGGAAGTGGACGAATTTCACGTTTCAATAGCTTCAATATTCGAACAGATCGCTGATGAAGTTACTGAGACTTACAGAAGAGGATCTGTGCCAGCAAGAAACAGGTACAAAGTTCGCTGTGAAATAAGGAAGCATTATAATTTGAAGGAAGCGATCAGAAGGCGCCTACATAACATAAAGATATTGTAAGCATGGACAAAGCATGACAACATTGCTTGACATATCAAACAGAGCTCTCTCTCTCTACCATCAAATGGTATCGGCAAGCAGATCATTTCTGGAAGACCAGCGAGGAGCACAGAGGTTGTATATTGGTGGCTTGGATTCATTCGTGACGGACCATTGGAGACGGCAGCAGCTGCAGCAAGCCACTGCTGCCGTCGTTGTGGCTACCAGGAGTTCTCGGGATGTTGCGTTCTGATGGAGCTGAAGCTGCGTCAGAACGCAACGGCACCATTGACAGCGACCGCTGGTGGTATATGCAGCAGCGAGCTTCCTATTTGTAGTATCACACCAGCTGCTGACAGATACGCACGCGAACAGGCTCTGGCAGGTGTAAATCAATCTCGGAAAGAAAACTTGTTTCTAAATGTTACACGTAAGTCGTTTATAGACTTTTCCGGGTGATTGTCATATTATTGTGCTCGGATACGGACGAGCCGGCCTCCCGATCAGGCCTTATTGGCGGCAGCAGCAGTGGATTGCCGCAGCTGCTGCCGTTTCCAATGGTCCGTCACGACTGCATCCAAGCCACCAATATACAACCTCTGTGCTTCTCGCTGGTCTTCCAGAAATGTTCTGTTTGCCGATGCCTGTCATGGTAGAGCTCTGCTTGTTATGTCAAACAATGTTGTCATTCTTAGTCCATGCTTACAATATATTCATGTTTTGTAGGTGCCTTCTGATCGCTTCCTTCAAATTATAATGCTTCCTTATTTCACAGCGAACTTTGTACCTGTTTCTTGCTGGCACAGATGCTCTTCTGTAAGTCTCGGTAACTTCATCGGCGGTCTGTTCAAATATTAAAGCTATTGACACGTGAAATTCGACCACCGCCGTGGCGCAGTTGGTTAAGGCGCCTCGGTCCAGTGTGGGAGGTCCTTGGATCAAAGCTTACCTCTGGCAGACTTTTCCTCGACCGCTTCTTACCCAGGAGATGGCAGTACATTGGGTAGTGCCCGCCTTGACTAGGGACTTCCGCTGACCAACCAGCGCCCTTGTTATTGGGAGCACGGGCTTGATCTGCCTTTAAATAGATCCACCGGTCCGGTGGCACCGCCCGAGGGCACGGCCTCGCCGCGTGTCACCGGAGCAGTCCTCTGTTCCGCCGGGTCCGAGAAATCGGGATAGCTCCACTGCCTGGTACAGTGGGGCGTGTGACAGGGAGCGTGCCGGACATAATTGTCCCGCAAGGGTGCCGATAGCGTAAGCCCCGCTGCCGTGTACATAGTGTGTGTCTGCTTGTGTGTAGTGCAAATGTGCAAAATGTTCCCGGGTTGGGAACGCAAAAATATTTAAAAAAGACACGTGAAATTCGTCTACTTCCCTGGCCTCCATCTCTTCAAGCCGCAGCATCCTAATTCGACCGACGTCAGCCCCAGTCGAGAGCTGGTTATGCGGCAGCATACCTGGCTTGGCGGCGGCGCTAGGTGTGGCGGAGCTTCATTTTTCCCGAAATACTGGGGAGAGTGAACCCTTGACGGTTGAAGCATTATATAAGTGAACGCAAATAATATGATTAAATGCAAAAGCCTGGGCCCAGTGCCAGAATTTTGGTGGGGATGTCCTCCCTCCTAGTTTGCCAGTCAGGTTAACACGTCCCCCCCCCCACCCGCTTTCGACGCCCATTTCAACACTTTGGGGTGCTATGGACGATGGAAGCGTAGTTAGTTGGCATTATTTGTGGCTACGTTGTAAGGTGGCGCTAGGTGCAATACAGTGATGGCTGCAGATGGCACTATCGCTGGTTTGTACTCCCTGAGGCAAGATAGTTCAATACTTTGTCGTATCTGATGGTTTGTGCTGATCATGAGTCTGTCTCTACCCTCGGAATGATATCGTATATCTGCTTGATGGAGAGAAATCGTTTACACTACTCTCCATGATTTTGCTTCGACACCGTCCATGCTATGGGTCTCTACTGGAATATTTATATCGATTATTCTCATATCAACAAATATTCCTTTTCCTTTTACCAGCAGTTGGTATAGACAAGAAATGCCCTGGTGGATTGGCTCTTGACGCTATTTGCCGTGAAATATATTCTGAAATACCTGAGACCAGAAAGTTGCGAGGTCTTAGCTTCCCCATCTTTACTTGTGAATGAAGATGAAAAGAACTGGAAAGTTATACTGAAATCATCAATGGAGGGCGAAGGTGAATTGAAACACCAAAGGATCAAGTTAATTCTCATAATAGCCTTCTAAAGTTCCAAGTCCCTCAAATGAAGAGTTCTCCGTTTGGACGTGCCTTAGTGTCTGTTTTCCATTGCATAAATCACCTTTGAAAATCGATTATGTCCCATGTAATGTGTATCTTTGTCCGGAGGGTGATGTCGTCAGTCCATCTTCGGTACCTATGTGTGCTAACAATATCCTTTGTATTAATGTATCTATTGTGATAGATCCAATTGATTTTAAATGTGCTCGGCAAAATTCATGCTATTGTTGATGCAGGCCTGTATCACCAATCTACGAGCTCGGCCATTAACTTCTGAGGCGCCTCATCAGCGGTGAATCGATGAATGAAGTGGAGCGTTTGAAATATATTTTTATATCCAGTTCGTTCATTCAAATGCATATCCAGGCCGAGGGAGTCGCTCCTGGTAGCCTTGAAGGATTTGTGATACATTAAGAGAGTCTATGCTACTCCCACTTTGACGTGTAGGCTGTAGAAAAATAAGAAAATAACGTCCGCTTGATAGATCGTGGATAGAGATGCTATCGTCCGTCATTAATGCATACTTGTTCCTGTAAATGGCTTGTGGTTACATTTCTGGTATTGTGCGCAGTGAGTTTTCTGTGGATGATGGAGCCGCTTCTCTTCATTTCAGATCCAGATTGTGACGATCGTGGTGACTCATCAGAGAGATACCTATAATTGAATCATGTTCCTGACACGTTCGGAGTACGACCGAGGGGTCAACACGTTTTCGCCGGAGGGTCGACTCTTCCAGGTCAGTGCTCCGTTTCTGGAAAATGGCTGGTTTTATCGCGCGGATTGTGTGGAAATGAACGCGCTGTTTCGCTGCCTGTTAAGGACAGAACGCCTTAGATGCGACTCTCTGTGTTGTATCATGAATCTATCGTCTGGAATATGCATAGTGTTAATCTTTAATGATAAGGAGGGACTAAGCCTCTATCGGTAATCCTTCCATTTAGGTTGCAGTCCGTTCTGTGTTGTTGACTCATTTTCTTGATGTAGGCCAGCGTGATATATTTAAGCCAAATTACCGAGCCGTATTTAGTTAGCTGAAACCCGCTGTACTGCAATTTTTCGAACTTCATACTTAGGGTCCATCCGGATACAGCTCGGCGGTATTAACATTGGCTCTTGATTGCTGGAGGTTTAAAGGTTGCGGGAGAAA
This sequence comes from Lepas anatifera, assembly GCA_034440635.1. Classification (NCBI taxonomy): domain Eukaryota; kingdom Metazoa; phylum Arthropoda; class Thecostraca; family Lepadidae; genus Lepas; species Lepas anatifera. The sequence continues at coordinate 67,924 of JAOTON010001142.1, read as the reverse complement.
TGGGGAGGTAGCTATACCATGTTTGCGTTATATTGATAATATTATAGTTGTTGCAACAGATCGAAATCTCCTTTGAACCGCCTGTTATTCGACTTGAATTTTTTAGGGGGACTTTATCCCTGATTCACAAGTTGGGGACGCGTCTCCCACACCCCCTCCCCCTCCCCGCTTTCGATGCCCATGTTGAACTGCGCGCTAAATTTGGATACGGCTTTACCCTCAGGTAGAGACTGCCGCTCTGCCATTTTATCTGTACGTTGTCAGTGAATTTCCTGCTGCAGTGTATGCTGTTCTTTTCGACGCAATGTTCCTTGCAGCGCGCTCACCTGACGGGGCTGCACTGCAGTCCGCATCAATGCCAGTCAGACCACCAGACAGGACTGAGACCACCGCCCAGTCCCCATCTGGAGGCCGTGGAATTGAATGTGTCATCCCGTGATAACATTGAGTGAATTGAGGATGTAGAAAGACTGCAGTTACATCGCCGAAGCGAGGCTGATGCTCACCACCGTGGGGCTGCTCCCTCAGGTGGAGTATGCGATAGAGGCGATTAAGCTGGGCTCGACGGCGATCGGCATCCAGGCGGCGGAGGGTGTGGTGCTGGCGGTAGAGAAGCGGGTCACCTCCCCCTGATGGAGCCTGCCACCCTGGAGAAAATCGTGGAGATCGACAAACACATCGGTGGGTGCTGGTGATGTGGTTCTGGTTTTTGTCGTGACGTGATGCTGGCTTCGTTCTCTCGGAAATAGCCCATTTGTTGGAAGCACGGGCTTGATCGACCCTTAAAAATAGATTCACCGGTCTGGAGGCGCGCCCGAAGGGCACGGCCTTGCCTCGTGTCACCGGGAGTAGTCGTCTGTTCCGCGGGGCCCGAGAAGTCGGGATAACCCCGCCGTCTGGTAAGGTGGGGTGTGTGACATGGGGCTTGCAGACACGACTGTCTCGCCAGGGTGCTGATAAATGAAAACATTCGCCGTGCTCATAGTGTGACTGTGTGTATATGTGGTGCAAACTTGCAAAATGTCCATGGGTCGGAGGCTAAAAAATCTTTAGAAATGACTGTGATGAGCCATACCCAGCCGACCGCGGAAATCCCGTCACTGGCACAGACGTCCTACCCGCGGCTTTGAAACCAGGTCTGAATAACGCATTGTCCAAAACTGGAACTGAAAGACCTGATATAACCGAAGCTAGGCCGCAGAAAATAACCGTACAAGAGATAATAAGCCTTCAATGTTCTGTCAGATGTTTTACGCATCACTAGCCTACGAATGTCTAAACTTTGCTGTCCCGACCAGCGTGGAGTCTGGGAAGGAATTTCCAGCGCTCGGGATTCTCGATTCTGAGATCAGAACCCGCTTCAACGGCCTGCCTGTGAACGCACTAGTCTTCATCTGACTTCTGGCTGTCTCAGAAGCAGGTGACAGTAGGCAGATATATGGGACAGGGGGTGTTCAGTATGCTGGCAAGTGTACCAGTCAACACGTTCAGTGCAATCGCAGGACACCTATCTCTGCATCTACGTAGGCTGCAATATTTTGTTCGAAGCCGGGAATGAGCCCGAGATTGCAATCCCTAATGTTTAACACCCGCACTGGAGGGGGGGTCTGGCACTACCGCGCACTGGAGGGGGCCTGGTAGCCCCCCTAAGATCTCGGAAACTAAGAGGCATAGAAAAACGAAATTTTGAGAGGTGGGTGGGGGTTATGGTGATCTACATCATGACCAATTTTTATTGACCTAGGTCAATACCTTCAAGGTCAAACGAGGTCATAAAGGTCAAAACTTGGCCTTGCTGGGGGACCGAATGGTAAAGGCCGTGATTATGCGGCAAAATGGCGGGAATCAGTTAAAGGTGGACAAGGGTCATATAGAGAAAGTCTCAAAGAGCCTTCCCTTCCATTTTGGGGTCAAGGTCATTCAAGGTCATTGACCTGTAAGGTCACAGTATAGTATACTACTTATAATGTACACTTTGACTAACACTATAGCCACTGTTTGGTGGGAAATGAGGATTGACCTTTGCAAATGACCTTTGACCTTGCCCTTTGACCTTGACCTTGGTATTGGGGTACCTTATCGATGACGTCATAGCATAATGTACGTTAGACCGGGTAACGTCATTTGACCGGAAGCACTGTAGTCAATGACCTTGAAAGTGCAGATATGACCTTGACCTGTGGCCTTTGACCTTGACCTTGACCTTCATGTGAGGTGACCTTGACACATAATCCCGGTTATATGGTGTTATGACTTCACCACTCGGTCTCCAATGCAAGCTAACTGGTCCGACCGCGCGATTACGGCGATCTCAAAATGCAGGTCTAATTTTAAAAGCCTATAAGTCAAAAAATTTTCGACCGATTTAAAAAAATATTCACCAATCGACGCGCTATTAAATTCTGTTTAATGTGACAAATTATCGTGTTTCGGCTACGAGCGGTTCTCCGGCCACCTCGGAAAAACAGGTGAGGGGGCCTCCGAGGCCCCCTCCAGTGTGCGTGTTAAGGTGTGACAACGAATTGAGCAAATTGTACGAATCTGCGAGCTATCTTCATATTTATTGTTTTATGTTGCTCCTCGCAAGCAAAGTAAATAACAAACTGCCTGTGAATGTTGAGCAAAACATTCATTTGGCGACACCAAATAGTTCCTCTATAAATATTGGCCTCGGCGTTTCTTTGCACACCGCTAATATCCATACAAAATGCACCATTTGTATCGCATACGGAGGAACCGACCGCTATTTTAGGAGCAACAGAGGGGAAAACAGCAGGGCCGGTGGTGGCGCGGTGCCTGCCTCCGTTATTTCCCGATGGATTCGCGCCAGCGTAGTCCCGCAGCGTGCCTCCGAAAACTCGCCTCCAGGCGGGGTCTCGGGCTCTCACCGGGGGGCAATCCGGACGCCTCCGCCACCGCTCAGGGAGCGCCCCCCGCCGACCTGGTGCCTGGGGTGGATCCCGCCTGCACAAGAACAGCAAACATGGTCAAATGGCGGGGGGGGCACGGCCAACACGGCCAGTGTCCCTTGTGACCGGTGCGGGAGGTCTCTGACATTATCCGCCCCGCAACGTCGGCGCTGGTAGCTGGAGTATTTCGAAACCATTGTTTTTGTTCTTCACTCAAAAAATAACATTTCCGTTTGTGAGCCCGATTAGCGAGATATCCCATTTTTTCCACGTACAAACCTTATCGATTGGGGAAGCGGCGTGACGCGTCAGAGATTGCTGTCACCGGCCGGGCAGCTATCCTGCTGTCGGACGTGTTGACGTGTGCGTGGGTGGCTGTGATTGGCGGAGGGGCGCATTCAGAGCCGGCCGGCGGGCATCTGTCGGCCGGACGGCGTTAATTCCGGCTGATCGTTGCCGGCGTCTCTGTGGTGCGAATAATCCGATAACGAGCCGACCATGAATGCCTGCCGGCCCCGCTGCCGCGTCGGGTGTAGGCGGATGCAGCGGCGGATCCAGGATTTTAATTGGGAGGGGGAGGGGCTCGCGTACTCCCCACCATTGCCTCAGATCCGCCTCCGACTATGCATTATTTGTAGGCACTCTGGCATTTCGGTGGGGTGGCTTGAGCCCCCCGGAGCTCCCCCTTGTATCTGCCGCTGGGTGGAAGCGTCTCATTCCTGCCGGTGCCGGCGAGGATGCGAATGCTACAGACGAGGGAGGCGTCGTGTTGTTACTTGGCGACGAAGAACAAGTAGCAGTGATGTACCGGAATAATGCGTTTGTGACTGAAATATTTATATCAGTGTAAAGGGTGACAGGTGAGCAGAATGATATCAGCCGGGGCCTGATTTTGTTCCAGTATCATTCAAACTTCCCGGACTTCACCACCCCTGATTTTTTACTCGTACTAGTCTCACCGCACTATATTTTTTTCGGTATTCATCCTGACATGGGTCTCATGGATGAACAAGCTTGAAGGAGGGGGGAACTGAGTATACTAAAAGTATGGGATGAGAAAACAGAAAGCCCTCCACACCGATGTCAATAATATGTTGCTTGATACACCTTGACCGTGTCTGTATCATCACCCATGTGGACGGGCATGCGATCTGACCCTGGCCCCCCTCAACGGGCCTGACTCCCAACGCCTCGACTTTGTCGGTACCTGACTTGCCCTCCGGTGGCGGCAGACTGTGCCCCAGGTGTGACGGTGCCCTTACCCGGCGCCCCAGTTGTGACCGTGCCCTTTACCCGGCGCCCCAGTTGTGACCGTGCCTTTACCCGGCGCCCCAGGTGTGACCGTGCCCTTACCCGGCGCCCCAGGTTTGACCGTGACCTTACCCAGCGCCCCAGGTGTGACCGTGCCCTTACCCGGCGCCCCAGGTGTGACCGTGCCTTTATTCGGCGCCCCAGGTGTGACCGTTCCTTTACTCCCCCTCCCCAGGTGTGACCGTTCCTTTACTCCCCCTCCCCAGGTGTGACCGTTCCTTTACTCCCCCTCCCCAGGTGTGACCGTGCCTTTACTCGGCGCCCCAGGTGTGACCTCGCCTTTACTTGGCCGCCCGGGTGTGACCGTGCAGGCGGGGGCCTCAAGTGTGACCGTATCTTTACTACCCCCTCCCCAGGTGTGACCGTGCCTTACCCGGCGCCCCAGGTGTGACTGTGCCTTTACCCGGCGCCCCAGGTGTGACCGTGCCATTACCCAGCGCCCCAGGTGTGACCGTGCAGGCGGGGGCCTCAAGTGTGACCGTATCTTTACTACCCCCTCCCCAGGTGTGACCGTGCCTTTACCCGGCGCCCCAGGTGTGACCGTGCCTTTACCCGGCGCCCCAGGTGTGACCGTGCCATTACCCGGCGCCCCAGGTGTGACCGTGGCCTTACCCAGCGCCCCAGGTGTGACCGTGCCTTTATTCGGCGCCCCAGGTGTCACCGTGCCCTTACCCGGCGCCCCAGGTGTGACCGTGCCTTTACCCGGCGCCCCAGGTGTGACCGTGCCATTACCCGGCGCCCCAGGTGTGACCGTGGCCTTACCCAGCGCCCCAGGTGTGACCGTGCCTTTATTCGGCGCCCCAGGTGTCACCGTGCCCTTACCCGGCGCCCCAGGTGTGACCGTGCCTTTACCCGGCGCCCCAGGTGTGACCGTGCCATTACCCGGCGCCCCAGGTGTGACCGTGGCCTTACCCAGCGCCCCAGGTGTGACCGTGCCTTTATTCGGCGCCCCAGGTGTGACCGTGGCCTTACCCAGCGCCCCAGGTGTGACCGTGCCTTTATTCGGCGCCCCAGGTGTCACCGTGCCCTTACCCGGCGCCCCAGGTGTGACCGTGCCTTTACCCGGCGCCCCAGGTGTGACCGTGCCATTACCCGGCGCCCCAGGTGTGACCGTGGCCTTACCCAGCGCCCCAGGTGTGACGGTGCCTTTACTGGGCGCCCCAGGTGTGACCGTGCCCTTACCCGGCGCCCCAGGTGTGACCGTGCCATTACCCGGCGCTCCAGGTGTGACCGTGCCTTTACCCGGCGCCCCAGGTGTGACCGTGCCCTTACCCGGCGCCCCAGATGTGACCGTGCCCTTACCCGGCGCCCCAGGTGTGACCGTGGCCTTACCCGGCGCCCCAGGTGTGACCGTGCCTTTACCCGGCGCCCCAGGTGTGACCGTGCCTTTACCCGGCGCCCCAGGTGTGACCGTGCCCTTACCCGGCGCCCCAGATGTGACCGTGCCCTTACCCGGCGCCCCAGGTGTGACCGTGCCTTTACCCGGCGCCCCAGGTGTGACCGTGCCATTACCCGGCGCCCCAGGTGTGACCGTGGCCTTACCCAGCGCCCCAGGTGTGACGGTGCCTTTACTGGGCGCCCCAGGTGTGACCGTGCCCTTACCCGGCGCCCCAGGTGTGACCGTGCCATTACCCGGCGCTCCAGGTGTGACCGTGCCTTTACCCGGCGCCCCAGGTGTGACCGTGCCCTTACCCGGCGCCCCAGATGTGACCGTGCCCTTACCCGGCGCCCCAGGTGTGACCGTGGCCTTACCCGGCGCCCCAGATGTGACCGTGCCCTTACCCGGCGCCCCAGGTGTGACCGTGCCCTTACCCGGCGCCCCAGGTGTGACCGTGCCTTTATTCGGCGCCCCAGGTGTGACCGTGCCCTTACCCGGCGCCCCAGGTGTGACCGTGCCCTTACCCGGCGCCCCAGGTGTGACCGTGCCCTTACCCGGTGCCCCAGGTGTGACCGTGCCTTTATTCGGCGCCCCAGGTGTGACCGTGCCCTTACCCGGCGCCCCAGGTGTGACCGTGCCCTTACCCGGCGCCCCAGGTGTGGCCTCGCCGTTACTCTGCGTCGTTGCCGACAGGCTGCGCCGTCTCCGGTCTGATCGCCGACTCCCGCACCATGATTGACCGGGCGCGGGTGGAGGCGCAGAACCACTGGTTCACCTTCAACGAGCGCATGAAGGTGGAGTCGGTGGCGCTGGCCGTCTCCAACCTAGCCATCCAATTCGGAGACGCCGAGGCGGAGCGAGCCATGGTCAGTGTCTTGTTGATTGTAGCCGTTTCCATTCTGATAGCTCATTTGTGCTTTTCAGTCCGCGTGTACCTCGCTAGCGAAAATTAAATAATATGCAGGTCAATTATGGCCTCAAGCTGATTTATATCCTTTCTGTTCATACGCTCGTGCCAGTATTCTAGTGCCGCCTGTGGCTCGTGCCTGAGTTTCAGTCGCGGCCTTACGCGTGTTTCAGTGCGCCATTGCCTAATTTTCAGTGCGCCAGTGCCAGTTGCGTTGCGGCCGTGCCTGTGTTTCAGTGTGCCAGTGTCGGTGTTTCAGCTGCGGCCGTGCATGAGTTTCAATGTCGGCTGTTGCCAATGTCTTGATATTTAGTGGTGATCGTGCTCAAGTTTCCAGTGTGCCAGTGCCTGTTTCAGCGGCGGTTGTGCCTAGGTTTCGTTGCGCCAGTGCGCTGGTGCATGTGTTTCAGGGGCAGCCGTACCTGAGTTTCAGTGCGCCAGTGTGTGTGTTTCAGTGCCTGAGTTTCAGTGCGTCGGGGTATGTGTTTCAGTCGCGACCATGCCTGATTTTCAGTGCGCCGGTATCTGAGTTTCAGTGCCACAGTGCCTAAGTTTTAGTGCGCCAGTGCCTGAGTTTCGGTGTCCCAGTGCCTGAGTTTCGGTGTCCCAGTGCCTGAGTTTCAGTGCTTCGCTACCTGTGTTTCAGTCGCGGCCGTTTGGCGTGGCGATGCTGTTCGGCGGCATTGACGAGAACGGCGCGCAGCTGTTCCACATGGACCCGTCCGGCACGTTCGTCCGCTACAGCGCGAAGGCCATCGGCTCTGGCAGCGAGGGCGCGCAGCAGAGTCTGGAGGAGACCTACCATAAGGTGAGGCGCCGCCGCTGGCGCTGCAGCTTCGACACCGTGTCAGGAAAGGCGCGTGGACGTGTACAATGTGCCAAGAAAGGCGGGCATGGTTTCAACTTCATGTGCTTTGACTTGTTGTGGATGAGCAGTCAATGTGGTAGATTACAGGCCCGTACTTCGAATGGGAGGGGGGCGGTTGGAGTCACCTCTAATTGTAGCGAATGTAGAGAAAGTAATTTAAAGTGTGAGAGACATGTTTGGTCTTGGCGCGGTCTATTTGTCGATAAAGTTGATATTGCTGCTCATTTTCACTTATCGACGTACCGTGCAGTCTGATAGGCTTAAGACAAAATATGCGTCTAGGGGACGATGTACGGATTGTCTACTGCCACGGTGTGATCCATTACCGCTCCCTTGGCCACGATTAATCTGCCGGCTAAGCTTTATAAATTGTTTTCTTTATCGTTCTTTGGCGCAAACAATTCTTCAAAATTAAATACTGGATCTCTCCACATCCCAGCATGATCCAGTTTGCAATGTATAAGGAAGGAGTGCCTTCAATTAATCATGGCGGGCAACCATTCTTCCAGTCTTCATCCTAGAAAACTTCTAGAAATGCGAAAACGTTATATCACCGTCATACAATCAGCCTAGTGCGCGGTGGAACGTGACTTTGGTGCTGCTTCTCCGCCGCTCAGACCGCAGTGAAATTGCTTTTCGCAAAGAAGTTGGAAAGTAATGTTTGCCGACGGACCATCACCCAGCAAAGCTGTATAAAGCGCGGGTTGTCGTGGCCGCCCTGAATACCGCCAGTTGTCTGCTTCTGACAGCCCGTCCTCCCGCGAAGTGGCGTCTTTCAGGTGGCGCGAGCCTGCAGGCCGCCCCCCGGCGCGCGCTTTAATTTGGCGCGCCTTCTGCATGGGCAGTGACAGTGGGGGTAGTTGGTAGCTGGGCTTGAATTGCCAGGCCTGAAACCGACCGCTAGTCAGATATCTATCAACATTTCCACACATGCCAGGCCAGCAAGCGTGCTGTATAGTCTTGCGACAGACATTTTTTTATCAATTTTGATATCACATCGATCGTCACCGTCTGATTTTTTTGCTGTGAGGACTGTGAGAACGACTTTGGATGGTTATATACTAAGTGTCGCTCGTCTCTGGCCAACGTAAGAGGTTTGGTGAAGTATCAGCTCTTGGAATACTTGCTGGTAGAAATATGGCAAAGGTTCAAGCCTGGTAAGGTCAGAGAAATCTGATCTCTTTTAGGGTTTACCATGATTCGTTCCGTGCGGGATTCGAAACTGGGCATAGATATGTGGCGTTTCACAGAGCGTCGGGCTAGATATCTTTTCTCCGTACAGGGGGTCCAGGACCCGTTCACCCTGCTGCTAGCCCTAACATGAATTACACACCTTAATGCAAACCCTAGCAGACTGTATGGGAGACCCGAAATCCATGGAGTTCCTCCACCCCCGGGACCTGCACCCGTGATTCTGGCACCTGATACGAGAACCATGCCCTCGATCTGTGATTCTGATTTGGCGTTTGTCCTGTTTTGCGTGGCCAAGATCTCGATTTGCCTTCCCACGTTAATGCTGGCTGCTCTGATGGTATCATATATTGTTGCTTAAGTGGTGGAAATAATGCCAGAGGAGCTTGTGTATATTTCAATCCACGCTCGATGGTATATTATTTGATAAAAATATCCAACCTTGAGACAAGTTCACAGTGGGTTCATTGCACTGATTCATTTCTTTTTCACGTGCTTTTTCCAAAATAATGTAAACTACGTCTCAAAATATGATTCGAAATAATGTTCGCTAAAATTATTTGTTGTTGAGTTCATGGGTATGTTTATTTCAAGTGCCGACCCGATAGAGAGGAGGATCGCCTCTGATCTGAGTAGCTATTCAGTGCAGTGGAATTGGGTGGCGTGAGTACGACAGAACAGTATCCCGCGTCGCACCATTGAGCAACAGGGCCATTCTCTCTGCTGCCCATGATTCTCCCTCGTTATGATCCCCCTCTCGTTAGGATAACATTTACCGGGGTGGGAATCTCTGCTCTGATCGATGTCTAGCGTTAACTAGATGTACTTTTAGGGAAGATCCTTTAATTAATGTTACAGCTCCCGGGACATTGGACGTAGCGTGCCGGAAGCCCAAGTACCTATTAAACCGACCAAACGGGGGATGTATGGGCGGAGATTTCAGACCAGCTAGCGAGAGTCACGTCCGCAGCGCTTATTTTTCTGTCCGAATTCGAGGAAACATTGCTAACACTGCGAACCCTCTGCCCTCCATGGCCGCTGTGAGTGAGTGAGATCTTGAAGGCTTTGGTGTGTAGTAGATCGCGCTGCTGACGGTACGGTTACGCTGAGGTTACGCTGCCGTAACGGTATATCAGTGGGGTTGGTGGTTTGGTGGCCAGACTGTGCGTTGTTAGCGTGCTTTTAACACGCGCATTGACGGGGTCTGACCACCTTCGCATTGACGGGGAGGCGGGTACCCGCCCCCCTAAGATCTCGAGAACCACGGTAGGTAGCGAAAAACGGTAAACGGCGTGGGGCTGCCCATCCACTTCTCCATCGAAAACATTTGAACCATTTTTTGTCAGGTCACATTTAAGGTCACGAGAGGTCAAAACATGCCCGTCATAGGGATAACATGTAAAATTCAGTTTTTCGGGTATTACATCTGAACAAGTAAAGATAGAGCAAAACGACTTGAACTATATGAATCCTCTTAGCAAGCCGAATCGAATGATATATAATTTGACCTTGCTAGGTCAAATCAAGGATTTGACCTGACCCGAGGTCAGGTCAGGGTCAAATTACATAAAATGCATATCATTAGAACCGCAAAGCCCAGGCGAGTCTAATGCAGCTAAAATAAATGCTCTATCACCATCCGTTACTGAGTTATTCCGTAAAAACCATTTTTCCCATGTATTTCCAATGGAGAGGTCATGCCTCGTACCTGACCTTAGGTCATCGATATCAAAAACACCGGAACATATGTTAGAGAACTCGGTGGGGCCATTATGTGATATGAGTTTCAATCGGATAAGTTCACCCTGCTCCGACTTATGCTATCTTAAACTTTTTTTGAGGTCGGGTCACTTGACCTGTACTGGTGACCTGACCTGAGATGACCTAACCTTAAAATTTTCACAGAAGTTGTAAAAATGATAGGAAAAGGTATACCAAGTACGGCGGCGCTACGCGCCGCCGTTTTTCACTATCTCCGAAAAACCCGAGGGGGCGGGTACCCGCCCCCGTCAATGCGCGTGTTAATCCGCGCCCCACCGGGCCATCGATGCCCCCTCCCCTAAGGTTTTCTTTCGAGATAGCAGAGAAACGACGAGATGCAGCACCGCGGTTGAGGGCTCTACCTCTCACCCCATCATTTTCCCACCATCCCTGAAATTTTTTACCCCGGGTCACCCAAGGTCAGATCACCAGGCGAGGTCAACCAAGGTCACATCACTTCAACTTCTGAGCTCTATAAGAGGTACATTTCTTGGTCGATTGATTTGAAACTGCCTACACTTTATGGCCCCTCCAAGTTCTACAAGATGTATATCCGGGATTTTTCGATTTTATGACCTTAGGTCAGGTCACGAGGTGACCTCTCCCATTGAAAAAACTGTCTTATGATCTAAAAGTAAAAAAAAACGATTGCAAATGTTCAGCTTGCTCAGAAAAGCGTTTTTGACACCCTTTTACGGATCCCAGGGCCATATTTGCCCTTTCACCTTTTCAAGGTCATCCAAGGGTACCAGTGGTCAAAACAGTATTTTGACAATAACTTTTTACCTAATTAAGCTAGAGCGCTGAAACGAACATCATCGTGTATGTCTTGTCACTGGCTTTGATTTGATATACGGCAAGGTAACTTTCTGACCTTTCTGGACCTCAGGTCATAGCAAATAATATTTTTGCTCTACAGACCTAGTTTAAACACCTTGTTTTCCAAAAATCGGCGTTTGGGGGCCAAAAGATAGTTTGGCCCCCCTCCAGCGCTTTGGGGGGGCATGGCCTGAATGCCCCTCCCCACCTGCGTACACCAATGTGAAGCGCGGGTTAACAGTGTTAGATATTTTGGCTGGGTGGGAGAGGACAAAGGTGGCCGGGGAGGGTCGGTGGGTGGTGTGGCAGCCCTATCGATGGCTGGGATGGTACCATCTGCCGTGGTGAGGTGGCGTTATCGGGGACCGATGCCTAGTACCGGGCGGCAGACACTCACCCGCATCAACAGCCTCTCAGAGTGAGATGGTTGCGGAGGCTGCACCGTCAGACTCCGGGGCGTTCGGCTCTTACAACACTGTCGCCGGGACAACTGTGTGTTAATGAGCCTTAGCTCTAGTTCAAAGGCCCGAACTTGGACGGTCACCCTGTTTTCAATGCAAACCGTGCTGTATTAGCCGAGATTAGCTGCGTAGGCCTGCAGAGTGCGCGATTGCGGCACTCAGTGGCTGTGAACTCCTCTGGCGAAACTGAGCAAAGTTCAGCTCCTGTCGCCGACCGCAGCTGCTGAAGTGGATGCTGGAGCACAGGCAGGTGGCCCCGGCCGTGTTGCGTGTGTGAGGGGTGCTTCAGGGGAGCCGTGCTGCGAGGAGCCGCGGTCGGCTGCCGCCACGGGTTCAGCTGCGGCGTGTACTGCGTTCCGGGCTGACCGGTCGCCAGGCCAAAAACAACTACAGTGATAAGAACAGTGGCTCCCAGCCCTCCCGGCACGGTGATCTCCTTTAAATTAACAGAGGGCTACATGCCCTCATCCTTGAATATTGATACCGATGTATGGATATAAGCAACAGTGTTAATTGTACACAAATCCGTTGCTTGCACCTCCTCGCAACCTTTTCCTTCAGCATTGCCTATCCTGCGTAATGGTTCTGTGACCCTAAATAGGGTCACTCCTACAGACTAAGGGCCTCTAGTCTGAGAGTACTCCACAGACGTACTCTCCTACCCTCGGTAGGAGAGTACGTCTATGGCGAGAAGGCCTCTGAAATGACGCGTCGATAAGGTCCTGAGGTGGATGGCCGTTCGGCTGTTAGACACGGCTTTGACTGCCAAGAGTTTCGGGTACGTTTGCAGCCCTTCTCGGGTTCACTGTAAATACTTGATGTTCGCCCGTATGCAAGGCTGGAGATCCCTTCTTGACTCAGGGTGGTTCTGGATGGATACAACTGGCAAGGAAACACAAGCCCAATACAAATTGTGCGGGAGTCAAAATTCAGGGTGGCTCCTGACGCCAGGGGTGTGGATTTATATATCTTTGGTGGTGCCGGGACACCCCCAGTGGAACGTTGCGTTAGTGTTAGGATCCCTTTAATTTTAATTGTTGATCATTTGCAACACTTTAAGCTGCTGGTTTTATCTGTTTCAGCAGGCCTGTTTGAGGACCAAAACAACGATGATATCATGCTGTCTGTTTTTGCGTGATTGTCATTGTTATTCTTTCAAATTTGGGCATCGCTAGCGATTTTCGGAAATCCACGACCCTTCCTGACGCTCCTCTCTGACCTCCGCCCATTCCCATGGGCTCTTCCCAAGTGGTCCCGCCCGCTCAGGGTGAACTGGGCTGTTTTCTGAACCTCTCTCGCCCAGCGCCGTCCGGATGATGTTGGCTGGCGCTCCCGGGAGTCGCTCCCCGACTTTAGTGTAGGCAGCCAGCTCCCAGAGAGCGCTGTCCGGTTCGGCCAGCTCCCAGAGATCGCTGTCCGGTTCGGCCAGCTCCCAGAGAGCGCTGTCCGATTCAGCCAGCTCCCAGAGAGCGATGTCCGATTCAGCCAGCTCCCAGAGAGCGCTGTCCGGCTCTGAAATGACGTGGTGTCCCCTGAACGGGGAGATCCCACTCCGTTAGAATCGACCTTTCGCAGTCCAAACAGGCTTATCCGTAAGTGGATGTGAACTGAAACAAAGCGAACCACAGTTCCTTGGACAATTGACACGTTAGTGCAGACTGTATTACCCACCTTCCTTCACTTTTCAACTACCCCTTTTCGGATGTTTTTCGTTTTATTGCACTTATGGGTTTTGTCATCACCGAAAACAAGTTCGCGCCATTGAAATGCATTACGCTGGGTGCTCTACGCAGAGCAGAGCAAAAATGGAAACGTGCAAAAACACGTAAAATCGTAGTTGAAGAGCGAAAAATCTTCCTTTAAAAAATGAAAAAAATCGTGCTGCAAAACTACAAAACAAAGTTAAATATTTAAACGGTATTACGTTTCTTCCTTCTTCCATCATTGCTTACTATCGTGGCGCAATAATTTCTGAGTGAGTGGTGGTGGTGGTGTCAGGTCGCTTGATTTAAGAGTCAAGCCATTTTGATTTTGGGTTTGCACATCAGCAAGGCCGAATAATTACACTTGGCAAGTAACACGAACGGGGTTTTTTCACCCATTGCGATAGATATGATTGCATCACAGGCCCACCGATTCTCGCATCCCGGGGAAATAAACACACTGGGGGGTAGGGGCCGATCATAGGTGGATCCAGGATTTCCGACCGAGGTAGAAGGAACGGTGTTTGTGTGAGCACTATTTCTGAACTGGCGCCCGGGGGAGGGGGAGATGGGAAGCGCTGCTTCAGGGGTTGCCGAGACAATACTGGAACGCTCAGTTCTGGATCGGAGGAACGACTGAGGACGTCCCTGGAGCGGACACCTGTCGCATCCCCACATGCATTCTCCTCGGGCACAGGCAGGAGGGGCGGAGGGACTTGCGAATGGAATCGGATGCGAGTATCGGCATAACGGTTCAATGGCAATAAGATTTGACGCCCCCTGTGATAGTTTATGGTCGATGTGTTCTCTGATCGTGCGCTGGGGCCGACGTGACGTCACGGCGTAGATGGGTGGAGTCGACGTATCCTGAGGCGTGTTTTCGTCTACACTTCACAGGTGCCGTGAACAGGGCTTATATTGAATTCTCTGTATTGTATCGTCGGCTAGATAGGGCAGTCTAGAGTTTTTTCGAATTAAATAAATTGACAGCCGCAGTGAAATCATAAACGGAGCAATTTAAGTGGGACATTGTTTACTTATTTCAGTGGAAACAATAGTTTTTGGGGAACCGATGAAAAAGGCAAGTTTGCACGAGGCGACGCCTCCGACCCCTTCTCTGGTGGAGACACCTCTGCTGATAAATGCCCCTTCTCCTCCCCCTTCGCTCCCGTACCCGTTGAATCGTTTTGGCATCCTTCTCTGCCGTTACAGGAGGGGTGGAAAATATCGGCGCTGTACGCCCGTTGCGGAACAAATTGGCAGGTTCACAGAGCACGTTTTGGGGTATTTGCCGCCCCAGTCGGAGCTGTACTCGCATGGAAACGCTCTCAGTGAAATTACCGAACCTCAACATGCGGAGGTTGGATAGTAAGAGCCGTGCATGCCCGGTGCCGCTCTGGTGGGAGGATAACAGAACCGCCTCCGGTTGTGACGAAGTTGTGACGTCACTGCGTCCTCTCACCCAGGCTCTAACCTCTCGGCCGATTGGCTCCAGTCGTGTTTCAAACAGCCAAGTTCTCCGTGGCCGAGTGCCGAGAAAGTGTACCGAGCGTGCCAGCCCCCGGCAATGTCGATATTATCCCTGTTTCTCCTTTAATCTTACGGCTTTTCTGACAAAGATGGAGGCATTAATATATGATAACGACCTTCAGCAGTGTGCATCTATTTGGCTTGCACGTGGTACATTAAGCGCGGCCGGGACAGTTAGAGCGGTGGCGGGTTCCCCGGCGGGTCCTCTACTCCCGGTATTACCCGCGGCTGCCGGCACCGGCTCTTCAATTGTGAGTCAAGATCATCTGTGCATGTGCTTCACGAGCAGAGAGTATGACCCGTGGGATACTGCAGACAGGTGGAATTCATAGGAGTGCTCCATTGGGGGAGATGAACACCGCCATTTTCTGTCACATTACGGGGTCGGACAGTCTTTCCCGAGGTCCCGGAGTCTTGGAAAAAGGCCGCAGCTGCCGGCTGTCACTTCCAAACTCTCATAAAGTCGGACTTGGAAAAACTAATTGTATCTTAGATGAAACGTACTCCAGATCTTGGATGAGTTCTTGACATATTCTTGGAGGAGAGATGCCGCCATGATTTGCTCTACCACGAATTGTGTGCCCAGTGCTTATCAATTCTGTGTTTAAATTCCTGTATGGTTGGAGCAGTCACAATACTTTCGGGGAACCCACCCCAGCTCATGAGTTTTATTTTATTACAGATTATCTCTCCTAACTCTCTTGATGGAGTAAACCCTTTCAGTTTTCCCTTTGATGAGGTATGACCACAACTGTTGGCCGCTCCAGGAACCCAAATTCCTTTCCTTTGACGCGTTATAATTCTGCGCATAGTGATACTCTCTTCACGTTTTCTTTTGTATGCCAAAGAAGGAAACTTCAGACCTCTCAGTTGGTCCACTCAGCGGGCTGAAGAGTACCAACCGATTTTGGTATTCTCTATTTCTCAAGCTCTTCACCGTCTTTGTCTTTCTTCTTTGGATGTTCTCCAGGATAAGCTTGTCTCTTAAAATGACTTTTAATTGCATATCTCAGGCAGGTGCTACCCTTAAAGTCCAGATTTATGTCAATGCTGGCGAAATTATTGCGGAAACCCCTGCTCTATCTTTCAGATTGGTCTCCATTCAGCGTTCCGTAATTTCTGACGGGGATCTTTCCGATCTTTACGAAGCGTTACATGCGGGGGGAATCACAAAAATATGTGTCACGTGATTAATGGACGACCTATAAACCATCATACATCTTGTTCACGCAATCAAATAGGGCTCCTCAGGAAACGCAGAGCTGCGTTAATGCTCAGGTGCATAACAAATGCAGTGGCCGCCATCACAGGAGAAAATGTAGTGCCAGTAAAAGCCCGATTTTTCGTGTAGTGATTCTTGCGAAGTAAGACCTGACTTTTTTCATATGATATAACGTAGTTATTATTCGGTTGAAAATATTATTTGATGGATATAACTAATAAGGGTGATCTTACTATTGTGGCTTGCTTGTCAGGCTAATTTTATGGCTTTATCAGGCCAGCGGATCTGAAAAATAGGCCCATTAGTGATTCGAGGAGGGACCAATAAAGTGAGCGGATTGGCGCTGACGTAGTTTCTGTGTTCAAGAGGACCTGTTGTGTCCCTGTGATGGCGTTGGAAGGGTCGTCTTCGCCCCGAGTAGCACCAACTGCATGGACCATCGTTGCTTTGATTTCTTTTTACAAGGTTTCTCTGGCAATACCTTGTTTCGCATATCTCTGACAACGTCCACTAACGCAGCCGGAGAAAAATCCGTTGGTCCTCGTTGGAGGTTTGGCGCTAATTACGCAAACGGACTGAATTCATTCATTCAACTATTACTAATTCTGAGCATAACTAAATGTTTTTTTTGTCTAGAAAATATCCGCCACTCCACTGGACGGGCACCCAGGTGTGCCCTCCACTGCGATTCCAACGAGCACAGAACGCCTAACGCTAACACCAAAGACACAATACTAACTACTGTGGCGCGTCCTGTCAGGAAATGAAAACATAACTAAAAATAAAACTAAAGGGATAAGTAAATATGTGCGAGATAATCTCGTAGATTTTGAAAGAAAATGTTTGGCCATTACCTCAGTGTATGTGCATTATGTAATGACATACTGCGTCAGATAGGTTTTCTAGGACATATGAAACTGCGATCGCACAGAAGCAGAAAAAGTCCACCTCCCACCAGAAGTTTCTCGCCAGTCCATTAGGCACTGCATCTTGAGTAGCGGCATCAATGTGCAAGTTGTGAGTTTTGAAATGAGAACAACGTTTTGCTTTTAGTGCTGTGTCGCTGTAATGGTGGATTATTATGGTGGTGGGGTTAGACAAATATGATGGTAATTCTGCGTGGGCTGAGGCTCTCGTCTGCTTCATTATAGAACAGTGTCTGGGGTCTGGGGGTGGATACGAAGTTAAACTTTTACTCATGCACGGTGAAGTTGAGCTGTCTGAGGCATGGGTGCAGGTAAGGGGGTGCGGAGCCGACGCGTGGCTTCCCTATACTTGGGGTGGACTGGGGACAGGGCTCAGCCTCTCCCACCGCGCCCTTATGAAATTGTTTATTACGCCATCAACGTCTGTTTAGTCGGGGATGAACACTTGTCAATAAAATTGACCTGAATTTGGGTTCAAGAGTACATGCGAACAATGATGCATTTTTGAAGCTATCGCGCTCGCGAGGGTTTCAACAGTACTGCAGCAGTGTGTTAAAACTTCCTCGCGTCTACGCCCTTCTCCAAGTCTTTGCAACCTGGCACTAACCCGTTGTGTCTGACCGGCAGTCAATCTCGCTTCAAGAGTCCCTGAAGTCGGCGCTCACCATCTTGAAGCAGGTGATGGAGGAGAAGTTGAACGCCTCCAACGTCGAGCTGGCCACTGTCACGCCAGAGGATGGCTTCAAAATGCTCTCCAAGACTGAGCTAGAAACACTCATCTCCAACCTCTGAGCCGGGCTGTCTGGTCTGTGACGGTTTGCTCGATGGGCGGACGGGCGCGGATCTGGTCATCGCTCTGATCCCGGTCTGTCGCCGGCGCTGTGTGAAGCGCTGAGGTGGCGGCATCGTGTCCAGCTGCTCCGCAGAACTGCGTGATGCGGCGGCGCTGTGCTGTTTCCGTGAACTACCGCTGCGGCGGGGACAGCAGGCGCATGTGTATCGGTGTAAAACCCGGAGGTGGGCCGCTGTGATGATGTGGCCGCACGTAAGCCGTACCTCACTGTCAGCCTCGTGTCAGCTAATGTTTCCGTTAATACATGAAGTGTCACCCGCGGCTGTTTCATTTCGAGAAGGTTTCGTGACACAGCTAAGGGGCGCTCTTCCGAGGAAGTGGTCAGAATAGTGGTAGACGTGAATGGACAGGTGCAATCCTTTGGACCAGCCGTGACCTCTGAATAGCACCTGACAAAGCTCTGCATAACTCGGCTGTCAGCCGCTGGCCCGGCTCTGGATTCCCGGCGTGTTCGTCATTACGACAATATAAGGTAGCACCAGCGGCCGAGACTGGGATTCAGCACTAAATTTATGGAATGTTTAGAATATGCAACTATTTGCGAAATGTTTTGTTAGGTCCAGCCAGAATATTCCCACAAAGTTTCCGCAGGAATGGAACTCGTTTTGTGTAAACCAGAGCTATTTGCTGGTATACAGTTCATGCGCTGGAAAAATCTACCGCTGCACAAGATTGACCTGGGCTCCAGTTGGCGACCAGTTGCCGAAATGTGCAGCTCCACGTGCGGAGGAGGCGTCGCTGGGATCGGGCGGGGGCAGTGCGCCGGCGGCGCGCAGGTGCCGACCGTGGCCGCTGGTGCTCCTCGTCACCAGCGCGGCGGCGGTGTGGTCAGTCCCGCCGCTGCCAGCGCACCATGCGGCTGACGGCGCTGCCGCTGCTGCTGCTGATCACCCTACTGGGCGCTGCCGCCGTGCTGAGTGCAGCAGCAGGTCACAGCCGAGCCGCCTCTGAAGGCGCTGGCACGCGCAGGGGACTCCCGGATTTTCGGGCAGTACAAAGCCGGGGAGGATATGGGAGTCTGCCACTAGATCGGCACCGGCGCACAGAGAGCGCGGACGCGGCATCCTCGTACCTGGCCAGATTTCTGAACAGATTCGGATGGATACCGTGGGCGTATGGAGGTGACCGGCGTGCCGGCAGGCGGATATCAGGGGGCGGTGGGCACCATCTCCAATCGCACCATGTCGCCTCTCCAGAAACTGTTCCACAACGCCACAGTGAGCGCCGGACTGTTGTCAAGAAACAGAGCTGGGGACAGAGGCGTAGAGCCAGCTCCGGCCGCACGGGGAGGAGACGCGGCCGCCGCCGACCGATATCCCTCCTGCTGCCGGTGCCGACTAAGGTAGGTGTCACCCTGAGTGAGGTTCACTCTGAGGTGGGTAAGGAATGGAGTTGGACTGGTCATCACTTCGGAAGCCTCAGGACTTGATGAAACTGCCCTTTGACTAATAGAAGAATATTAACAATTCGCCCTCTAGGCTCTGTCGGTGCCCTTGACCGCCTCGGGTGAGTCATTTCTGAATCCCCCCCCTATCCACATGATCTCGTGGGAACCAATGGTAAAATCGGAAGGGCGCCGAAACTGCCCCACCGTCTTTAACTCTTCTACCACGTTTGAACCATATCCGTTCGGCTATAATGTCGCAGGGGGCCAACATGAGAAGAAATTTGGGAGCTATCTCTCGCAGCCACGTGGTCGACCCGGGCTCAAGGCCCGGAGAGTTTCCCTGAGCAAGGAGCAATCTCTCTGACAATCTCCTTAGGCAATCTTCTTGACTTCCCAGACACATTTTCCAACGGGAAAGAGTTGGTGACGCCACATAACCCTAGCAGTTTGGTGCGTTGATAAGCCCCAAAAATTATTATTATCTTGATAACCATTAGACCCAGAACAAACACAAAGTCGTTAGTGTGTTTGTATTCCCAAGGGAGCCGGATGCTGAGCAGCCTGTCCCTTTTAGGCCACATGGTGGCTGGCCTCAGTTCAACGTCAAATGAGGACCTTCAAGTTGAGATTACATATTCCGGCACCACCTGGGCTCTTTGCACGCTCATCACCGCCTGGGAAGGGGGTCTGATCAGACCCCCTACAATCTCGGAAACCGTAAGTAATATGGAAAAAATGCTAATATGGTAATATGGAAAGTAATATATAATAAGTAATAAGTAATATAATAATATATAATAAGTAATATGGAAAGGTGCTGGAAGCGCCTTACTGTCTTCTACTTTCAATTCGAGTTTAAATCATATCCGATGACCCGTGACGTCACAGTGGGGCTAAATGGGTCAAATATTTAGGCCCGTTTACGAAACCCCTTAGAGTTCAGGAACTATTAAAACTAGACCAAAGCCGAAACCATTGATGTTTTTTGTCTTCACCGAAGTCATCATTGGATATGTGCGGTGTGACCTGAAGTCATTATAACCTTGGTCTTTAGGTCAAGGTCTTGTATCTTGCTTCATTCAAAAGTCATAGACAAACACTTTTGAAATCCGCGAAGTTTGGTGAGCTTTGGTGACCTTGCTATTGTGTAGACCTCAAAATGGATGGCAGCACAGATTGTTTTTTATTTTCAAGAGCTTTTGAATGATATTTAAAAACTTGATCTAGCTCTTCTAAAAGTCAAGTTAAATCTAGTTTTGTCAGCCTCATTTTGGAAAAAACAATCGTCTTACATGGATAAAGTAATAACGTTATAACTCATTGACCTGACCTGAGCTGATGCCAGTTTTTGACCATAAGTTTTCAAATTCATCACGCTAGAGGCATGCAAGGCGACGAGCGCTCTCTTGAATAGACTCGGAATCACTTTCGAAAAACGAGATGCGGGGACTGATTGAACTCCCCGGCGGTGAGAATATGTAATTCGAATCCTTAGGCTGTGCTGTTTACTTTTATATCAAACGTATGGCTATTGATTATTTCGTTCAAAAGTTGAAAAGACACAAACGCATGCGAGAAACACGACCTTTTGTGACCTTTGTTTATCCCATTATTGACCTCAGCTACAAATGGTGGTAGCATACCGATTTTTTCTTGCCTCGATTTTTTAAATAATATTTATAATCTTGATCTAGCTCTTCGAAAAGCCGAGATACACCCTGGTTTGGTGTATCTTGCTGTAGAAGTGTAAAGACACCTTACATGCGTAGCCCTCGGACCCGCTATGGAGGCAACATGGCTCTCGGTATGTTACCAATCGTACCAAGTCTAGTGAA
Source organism: Lepas anatifera (assembly GCA_034440635.1). NCBI lineage: Eukaryota > Metazoa > Arthropoda > Thecostraca > Lepadidae > Lepas > Lepas anatifera. The sequence continues at coordinate 46,863 of JAOTON010001142.1, read as the reverse complement.
AAGGCAGTGATGCCGCCCTCCGGTTTTTACTTATACAAAACACGATTATATTATTATATTATATAAAACACGATTATAATAGTATACTAGCAGAAATAAAGTTAACCGTAACTTGTAACTGCGCTGCCGAGTGTGATAGACGTGAAACTCTATGGTATAGAGTTTCATCTGACCAAGTCAGCATATGAACGAGATATATCTATTAGAGTGTGAATTTATGTTCTTGCCCTGTGATGCCCTGTTGGAAGGTTTGCAATAGCTATCCCTCCGTGTGTCCTGTCTAGGCTAGTGTGTTTTTCTATTAGAGGGACGGGGAAAGGTGTCAATGAGGCCCAAAATCGTAAAAATTGTGTTTTTTAATGGAAAAATTGGGAACTTGGGGGTTAAGGCCTTTCCTATTCCTTCTCTCTCTCTTTCTCTCCCTCTCTCTCTCTCTCACTCTCACTCTCATTCTCACTCTCACTCACTCACTCACTCACTCACTCTCTCTCACTCACTCACTCTCTCTCACTCTCTCACTCTCTCACTCTCTCACTCTCTGACTCTCTCACTCTCGCACTCTCGCACTCTCTCACTCTCTTTCACTCTCTCACTCTCTCACTCTCTCACTCTCACTCCCACTCTCACTCTCACTCTGGATCCACCCATAGGTTTTGGTTATGGGTATTGATAATTAATAAACCCAAAATTCCCTTCAGGGTATTTGGCAGTCTGAGCAGGCGGAAAAAAACATCATTAGACGATTTATGTTTCGGTTGTTCATTGGGTGACCACTTCTGAATAAAACAGAGGTCTTAGCATGTTTGGAGCTAGATTCCATGGAGTGGAAAATTATTACAAGCATGATGACAGCTTTACAATTTTTTTCCATAGTTTCTACTTAAAGCCACAATCATTTTGTCAACAGCAGCCTGTTTTGAATCTGTGGCTCGCTCCCACACGCAAAGGCAAAATTTACCCTAAAATAGCGGACAGGTGAGTGGTGCTAAGTTTAGGCTAGGCCAGACCGAGAGCGTGATATTGTGAGATGAGCTTCTCTCCAAACGATTTTCGTGAGATCTTAGGAACTTTGCCTCGCCCCAACGCATTCGGAGTCTGGACTACTGCTGCATGAGCTGCACGGGGATTATGGCAAATCCTATGGCGTCTTGAGACGAATTCATCGTAAGTTTTAACTGGTTGGCTTAAAAGTTTTGTAACCCCGCCTAGCCATGGAATACGTGGAAATTTAGCACAACTAATCATTTGGCTATGACAGCCCAGCGCACACGGCATGATAGTACGTCATCCAGAGAAAAGAAGGAGCCTTGTGGGAGCTATTACCGCTGGAACGCTCTGCCGAAGTCTACTTCAATAGCTCGATCGTTGGTCTGGCAGTGCCTGGTGCGACCTGAAAGCAACGTGAAACAGCCCAACGCTGCCTCATTTTCATACATTAAACTACAAAGCTGGCTCAGACTGGGCAACACGGCGCCATGGAACGGTCGACTCCGAGAGATGGTTTTATTCACCGTAGCTTGACAGTTTTGGCAAATATGCCGTATGTCTGAAGGCACAGAAATTATGCATTATCTCTAATGTAGACAAATATTTTCTCCCAGACAAAGCAGACCCCTCCAGAAGGAAGTGGCGCGTGGGGTCTACCGTGAGAGGAAGCTGATTTCCCCAGTGTTGGCAGCCGCCTCACTGTGCAGCATGTTTTATCTCCTACTGACAGCTGCGACCAGCTGAAGTGAAGTCAGCTCCGATTCTTTCCACCGGTTCCGCTAGTACAGATCCTAGGCGATGACGCACTGGTAGACATTGGAAAAGTTTTAGCTTACCTGAGAGAAGATTTTGACGTAGTATACACACCCGTTAGAGATTCTTAGATTTCACACATTCTGTATAGCCCACTTTAGCTAATAAAGACAATCTTAGGATAATGCAATAAAATACTGACGGGCACCTGCAGCTGCAGTGCCCTAAAACTCTAATCATCATCGATTTCCCCAGTGCACATATCTGGTAGGTTAAGTACCAAATTGTGCCACCATGTGCTGTATTGGAGGACTTGCACGCCCCTCAGCGGGTACCCGAGTCGGCTCGGAATGAAATGAGCAGACCAGCTGAAAAAGATGTGCAATATTCTGATTTCTTGAGATTGCTCCCTGCTGTATTGGTAAGATCAGAATTTTCCGAACTTCGGCCCCATATTTTCCGGCCTCGAGCCCCTCCATTCGATGGCATTAACACCCGTCCCGCTGGGGTCCCTGGCATGACGCACCCCGCTGGGGGTCATTTTTCGTCCCCCCTCCGTATCTCATATCCCAGGAAAGCTAGATAGAAATTACCGAATCTGTTCAAAAGCTCTTGACGAGACAAATCTAAATTATTAGGAGTATTTTTATGTCAAGTAAATATTGAGTTCAGTATAGGTCAAGGAAGGGTCTATAGGCTTACAACAGGACAGTGGCCGCTTCCCCATCTAGATATTAACCTAGCAAAGCTAAACAAATGTTTATCCATCATTGGATTCCTCCATCGTGGCAAATATAATGATGTATAGTATGACCTTGCTAGGTCAAATAGTGAAAATTACCTGATATCCAACTAGGTCAGGCTCACATTGTGACCTATTATGGTCATGTGCACATCAATCGAGTCCCCGTGACAAGATAAGCACATTGCAAGCAAAATTGAAGCTTTATCTCAATTCAGTGAGAAGTTATTGCCAAAATGATGATTGTAGGCTTCTGTGACCTCACATGACGTTTGAGAAGTCAGATGGTCGAAAACTGAACTTTATGGTCAATGTTGTGGTGAGAATACACGGTTCAAAGATTTTCAGGTGTATCTATCTAATATTTACTGGAAACGAGCCCTTTCTATTTTTCACCATATACTTATAATGGGGTGACCAAAAAAATTACCCCACATTAGGTCAAAAATATTGAAATTCCGCGATAGCAGATTTGTAGACCCTAATAATCCCATCATAACTGATCGATAGGCTGATGTTCCTTAGGTGCCGCTTCAAACTTTTAATTTTAGGTTTTAAGGTCAGGTTACTTGACCTTGAATAGCTTCTTGTCCAGGCATGACCTGACCTCAAACAATTGGGCACGTGCGTAAAATTGATTAGGAATAAGATACTGCTAGTTTCTTTCTTCTGCCTTCCTTCATTTCTGCGTTATTTAGGGAAAACCAAGAGGGGGCGAATTTCCCCCGCAGCGAGGCGCGTGTTAACGTACCTCCGGTACCCGTGCGAATGCAGGCAGCACGTTACAAAACGATTTGCATATATAAAAAAAAAAAAAATATATATATATATATATATATATTTGATTATAAACGACTGCATACTTGGCTTTTACCAGTTTTTTCTCCAACTTCTCTTTTGTTCTTATAACTTTCGTGGCTTCTGTTCCCAATTGGTATTAAGTTTCGCCTAGAGACATTTAGATTATGTATTACGACGCGTTTCGACGGGCTTCCATGATCATCAGGCAATGGTAGAACAATAGGCGAGTCACATATATCAAATTATAACACACATTATTAGTATTTAAATCTAGTACTATAAAAAAGCAACATGGTTACACCTTGATGGTCACATGTCTAGTTGACTCTCTCTGTCTCTTTCTCTCTCTCGCTCTTCTATCAGTATTGGAAAAAATCTTTCCTAAGTTTGTGCACTTCTAAACAAAGAAACCGTCGCATTTACTCTCTGCATGAATTATCTTTCCTCTCTAGTTTCCTCGATGTGCGTTCACCTGCTGTTCACCCGTATACAGGAAGCCCACGGATCAAGGGAAATGCCTAAACGCCCGAAGCATCTGCCCCCAGCGCTACAAAACAGGAGTTGTCCGGACCTACGTTCGGAGAGCACTGACCACCTGTAGCACATGGCAACTGGTGCACAAGGAGCTGCAGTATGAAAACAGATGCTCATCAATAACTGCTACTCATGCCAGAAAATTGACGATGAGATCAAGAGGGCCCTGGATCTATTTAATGAGAACAAAGACCAGAAAAACAAAGGCATCTCAAACACAGAAAAACAGAAGTTCATAAGTTATTCTACAAGAATCAGATGAGCAATTGATACAAAGAAGATGAGAAAGTCTTGAAGAACATCATCAAGAAAAATGTGACACCTAAAGAAAGACATGATATCAAACTGATAATATTCTATAAATCCCCCAAGTCCTGCAACCTAGTTCTGCGAAATAAGGAGAAAAGTAGTTTTCTGAAAGAGACTAACGTTGTCTACAAATACAAGTGCCCCTACGGAGATTGTAAGCTCCAAGATACTGCCTCTTACATCGGACACACTACTACCTCCTTGTCACGCAGACTTACGATGCATCTCCAAACCGGTGTCCCCGCAGAACACACAAAAACCGTCCATGATAAGAAGCTGTCCAGAAGCGACCTGGCCGAAAACACCTGCATCCTGATCAGAGAACCTAACCGAAAACGACTTCGAATATTAGAAGCAGCCTACATACAGCATTACCTACCCAACATGTGCGACCAACGAGAACATCGCGGCATCATCACCCTGAACAGCGGGTGAACGCACATCGAAGAAGCTAGAGAGGAAAGATAATTCATGCAGAGAGTAAATACGAAGGCTTCTTTGTTTAGAAGTGCACAAGCTTAGAAAGTCTTTTTTTCAAATACTGATAGAAGAGCGAGAGAGAGACAGAGAGAGTCAGCTAGATATGTGACCATCGAGATGTAATCATGTTGCTTTTTTATAGTGCTAGATTTAAATACTAATAATGTATGTTATAATTTGATATATGTGACTCGCCTATTGTTCTACCATTGCCCAATGACGATGGAAGCCCGTCGAAACGCGTCGTAATACGTAATTTAAATGTCTCTAGGCGAAACTTAATACTAGTTGGGAACAGAAGCCACGAAAGTTATAAGAACAAAAGAGAAGTTGGAGAAAAAACTGGTAAAAGCCAAGTATGCAGTCGTTTATAATCAAACATATCTGAAAGAAAAACTGTTGCCTTCTTACGCATATATATATATATATATATAAATCAGAGAATTGCTCGTACAACTGTTCTTACTTCAGTAGAAAGTTTGTGGATAATACATCCAAAATTCCAACGCGTTTCGTCATGCATATGACATCTTCAAGTCATGGCGGCCATCAGAAATGTTAACCTTGACGTCCAGAAACGGGATTTTGTTATTGACTCCGATCTCATGTGTGAATTTCAGGATTGACTCTGATTCTATGTGTTCTTTTAGCCTTTCTAGGTCCGCTTTGTTTTCCACTTCAAAGTATATGTCATCAACAAAACGCTTGTAGATGTGAGGGAGAACGACCAACTTGCTTGAGTTCAGCACCTTTTTCTCGATTTCACTCATGTAAGCGTTTGCGAATAGTACGCCGAGAGGTAAACCCATACTAATTCCGTCCCAATTATACCGGGAAGTGGACTAAATTGCTATGGGTTCACCTCTCGGCGTACTATTCGCAAACGCTTACATGAGTGAAATCGAGAAAAAGGTGCTGAACTCAAGCAAGTTGGTTTTCAGCTCCTTTTCTAACAAAAGTCTTTCATAAAAGATCATACAAGTGACAATGTCATGTTCCCAGCCCTATATAATATCATAGCAAGATACCAGAGACATACTCAAGTATTGTAATTAAGAGGATTTCACGCATGTGCAGGGGTATTTTAGTATGGGAAAGTGTCCATGGTACGCACACCGTAACGAAAAATTGCAATACCGTCAAAACGGTATCAACATCTGATGACGAAACTTGGTTAGGTCATCGGTCATGCGATGGCCTATCTTAAACATTAATTGGAAATCCACAGTTCTTTGCGTTGCTGACTGGGAGCTGTTTTTCTAAAGGTCTGCTTTTGTGCGTATTTCAGAGTCGCATGACGAAATGTAGACTATGTGTGTGACAACGCACACCCTGAGTTCATAAGTACGCACACCTGATAGCTACTCTCATTTCGAAGTCACAACAAAATAGTTTCATCGCTGCCAGATACTGAAAACCCAGCTTAAATAATTCGAATGTGTTCAGTCTTTTGTCGTCGCCCGGACCGTGAGCTATCCAACCTTGAGTGGGGTCATTATTGTTTTGTTCGGTGACACTGTCCCTGTGTAGTGCAGAATGCATTAAAAACACAGCTCACAACTGAGAGCTACAACATATACTGCAGCAGGTGTGCATCATGCTCTTAGACGTAGAAGTACAACATTGTGTTTCGATGCTGGCTGATTTTTGCTTTCTTTCCAAGTAGCGGGTTCAGTAACATTTATTCTTTATCACGCAGAAACTGCAGAATTTTAGAAATCATTGAAAGAAAAATATGTGTAAGGTAAATTCAGCCGGACATGTCGTGCAGCCTGAAATGACTGATGGTTACATTAATCAATTATTTATTTCTGAAAACACAACTTCCCGCCTACAAACCTGCCTAGTTTAGCTTCTGGATGATTAGAAAAATCTTCACTTTGTACCTTATTAGGATCGATATTCAAGTGATGCTTTGTCTTACGCCTGTTGTATTTTAGCCCAGTTTAACCACTCTTTCTTCAAGTGACTTTCATAAATCAACAGAGAGCTCCTTTTTCTATCTATGCCACGATACAATGCTATGTGGATCGAATGTGGAAACCCAAAAAGTGATTGGAAAGAACGGTATTTGTAATCCCACTACCCATTTATGAGGTAGGCAGGATTCTCTTCCTTACCCGTGCGAGTACTACAAAGACTCAATTGTAAAAGACACTTTATGTTTATAATCTGTTAGTGGCCTGCACCACCCCCACCCCATATTTCTTAATGTTCTATTATAAACAAAATAACATTAGATAAAAGTTTCACTGTTGTATTGCAAAGAGTATGACATAATGTTTCAGGGCATTCAGAAAACAACGTCTCGACAAAGATCACCACAGAGATCACAAACACAAACTTAGGAATCTGCCCCAGCTCACACACATGGAAAAGAGACACAGAGTGTGGGAAATTGATTTATATGATCATACTTGTCCTTTTCTGTCATCTCGAATTCCTTTATTGGGAAATGCGTTATTAGGCACAGTGCGTTAATGCAGACTTTCCCTATACTGAGCGCAAAGAATGAGACGACCCTTAACCCCGCCACCGGGGCCATGATGGCCCCTAAGGTTTTTCGGGATAGCAGAAAAACGACGAGGCGCAGCACCGCGGTTGAGGGCTCTACCTCTCACTGCAACATTTTCCCATCATCCTGAAATTTTTACCCCGGGTCACCCAAGGTCAGGTCACCAGACGAGGTCAACCAAGGTCACCTCACTTCACCTTTAGAGCTCTGTAAGAGCTACATTTCAAACTCGATCGATTTGAAACTTCCTACACTTCATGACCCCTCCAGGGTCTACAAGGTGTATATCCGGGATTTTTCGATTTCGTGCCCTGAGGTCAGGTCACGAGGCGACCTCTCCCATTGGAAAAGCATGGGGAAAAGCTATTTCATGATATAAAAGCCACAAAAATGATTGCAAATACTCAGACTGCTCAGAACAACGTTTTGGACACCCTTTCACGGATCCCAGGGGTCATATTTGCCCTTGACTTTTCCAAGGTCATCCAAGGTCACCAGAGGTCAAAAACAGTATTTTGACAATAACTTTTGACCTAATTGAGCTAGAGCGGTGAAACAAACACCATCGCGTTTGTCTTGTCACTGGCTTTCATTTGATATACGGCAAGGTCACTTTTGACCTTTCGTGACCTCAGGTCATATTAGGTCACGAGGTGACCTCTGGCGGTCAAACCACTGGCGGGAGGTCTTTACGTTCCACATAGCGGAAAAAGTACTGGCAATTTGCTATCAAATGTACTTTACCAGGTCTCAATAGCGCTAATGACATAAGAGTTATGCCCAGTTTGCTTAATCATTGCATATTTGAGTGAAAATAGCCGATCTTGACCTAATTTGACCTCTGGAGGTCAAACCATTGACCTGAGCACTAAAACATGCAAAGTAATTTCTTACTGAATTCACGCGAGCTTTCTATTGCACTTTGCAGATTTGCGCTAACGCCCATATTTTCGGAGTTAGAGGGGGCCATCGATGGCCCCCGGTGGGGCGAAGGTGGCGCCGGACCCCCGGTGGGGCGCGGGTTAAAGACTAAGTAGAGAAAAATTAATCCATAGGCGGATCAAGGTTTCAAAATCATTGAACATCCACGGGTTTGGCATGGGCGGATACACCGGGGCAATAGGAAAAAGTATAGATAGCCGGGAAATATACATACGGTGAATATGTGTATGTAGGTATGTACATTGTACATACATTCCGTTTAGACACTGGCAATGTGCATCTTGCCCCACTATTTTGTTTTCCTTCTTCTGATGTTCTTTTCCATTATATCATTTGACTTTGTGTGAAATATATCATACAATAACAAAACTTTTCTAATCTGTGAAACCCAAAAACTGGTAAAATATACATACTTCACCATATAGCTCTGACCCTGGATGCACCATTAAAATTTGAATCTCCACATAGCCGAAAGGCATGGCATTCTTTCATTAATTTTATGCCAATGCTTACCAGTTTTGTGAAAATCAAACAACAGGGCCAAGAGTTATGAACAGTCATAAAAACGGTGAGAAATGTATATATTTTACACGCCCCTGCCGACACTTTAAATGTTTCATTTACGATAGTTGAGTTCAAACTGAGATCAATTAATCCAGCTTTGAAAATTTTAAATAGGAGGCTAGATTCTCAGACCTAATGGGGCTGAATCCAGCCCCTCCCTCGACAGCAATAGAAGTAGCCAGGGCCCTGAGAGGAATAGGTTTACCGGCATTTTAATAATCAAAATAATCAAAACAATGTGTTATATCACCTGTGTAAGGAGTTTGGAACACATGTGCTGCTGTGTTGGCAGAAGCGAGCGAGTTTGGCCCTGCACAAGCTGGCGCACGGCATCAACTCGCGACTGGTGTCACAAAGAGAACCCCACCGTCACGCCCAGTTCCGACACCCCACCCAAGAGGTAAGCCCAGTTCAGATACACCCCGCCCAAGAGGTAAGCCCGGCTCCGACACCCCACCCAAGAGGTAAACCCAGTTCCGACACCCCACCTAAGAGGTAAACCCAGTTCCGACACCTCTCACAAAATATGAACCCAGTTCCGACACCTCACATAAAATGTAAACCCAGTTCCGACACACTCGACCCAAGGCATAAACTCAGTACCGACACCTCGCACAAAATGTAAACCCAGTTCCGACACACTCGACCCAAGACATAAACCCAGTACCGACACCTCGCACAAAATGTAAACCCAGTTGCGAGACACTCGACCCAAGACATAAACCCAGTACCGACACCTCGCACAAAATGTAAACCCAGCTCGAACACTGACCCAAGACATAAACCCAGTACCGACACCTCGCACAAAATGTAAACCCAGGTCCGAGATATTCGACCCAAGACATAAACCCAGTACCGACACCTCGCACAAAATTTAAACCCAGTTTCGACACACTCGACCCAAGACATAAACCCAGTACCGACACCTCGCACAAAATGTAAACCCAGGTCCGAGACACTCGACCCAAGACATAAACCCAGTACCGACACCTCGCACAAAATTTAAACCCAGTTCCGACACACTCGACCCAAGACATAAACCCAGTACCGACACCTCGCACAAAATGTAAACCCAGTTCCGGCACACTCGACCCAAGACATAAACCCAGTACCGACACCTGCAAAAATGTAAACCCAGTTCCGACACATGACCCAAGACATAAACCCAGTACCGACATCTCGCAAAAATTTAAACCCAGTTCCGACACACTCGACCCAAGACATAAACCCAGTACCGACATCTCGCACAAAATGTAAACCCAGTTCCGACACCTCACACAAAATGTAAACCCAGTTTCGACACACTCGGCCTGAGATATAAACCCAGTTCCGACACCTCATACAAAATGTAAACCCAGTTCCGACACACTCCGCCCAAGAGGTAAACCCGGCTCTGACAGCCATTCCAGAGGTGAACCATCAACGTTAGTAGGAGCTGGGCAGCTCTCCTGTCTGCATATCCTAGGATACATGCTTGCAGGTGTTCACTTGTCTACGGCTATAATAATGAAGTTTGCCTGTAGCTTAAACCATGGTTGCATCTTCCCTTTTCACGCCCTGGCCCCAGCAAATAGCAAATCGTTAATGATGCAGACTAACGAATAAGTACACGAATGCAGCGGTTCAAAATATCATACTTATGTATCCGAAAACAGTTCAATGGACCAAATCATATTCTAGCAGGCCATACTCAGGGACTAAAATATGCCAATGCGTAATCTCAGCAAGAAGACATCGCTGTAACTCCTGAACTCCCCAAGATAGAGAGAAATGTGGTTTCATCACAAGTCTAATGCCTTGATGAATCGCCTCAGGCCTCTGTATCAAATAAATCCAAAATATATACGCTCCTAATCCGGCCTTGTAAATGCATAGACCCTGCAACCCTACATCACGATCTGATTCATCGTACTTAAACGTATGCGCTTAGTACATACACCGTTATACTCTGTACACGTATGAAACCTCTGTGCCTACGACCTCGCGCAGAAATGGAAGATGAGTGTGCTCTTATGGTTGTTTTTCACTTTCTGATCCGTTTTCAATTTTGCCCTTCAGTTAGATAAGTATTTCATCGGTTGAAAGCCATCGAAGCATTAACAGCTTATGCGTTGTCACACACAGCAGCTCACAATCACAAAGAGCAGGACCGGCCAGAACCTTACTTCAAAAGAAAGACACACGTTGGCAATTCAATTGTTTGGGCGTCGTCTGCCCGTCCAATAGAGTGCAAGTTCAGACCCAATATGGTTTTATAGATCCTGAAACATCCCGAAGTCCCTACACACGCACAAACACGCTGGGTGCACTTAAAGCTCCAGCCATTTGATCCAGCCTGGCTTGTGGTGGGAAAGCAGTGGCGTGTGATGTGCGCCGCCGCATATTGCATTGAGCTGCCTGCACTGTACAGTTTTTATATAGATTTTGGTTCAGTTATAGCAGGTTCGGCTTTGGGATCGAAGATTCACTAAAGTCATCAGGGAACTTGTCATGGAAACTCCGCCTCTTCATCAGAACGAGTAATTCCCACAATGACAGGTTTATTTGGGAGCCAAAGTTTAAAGTGCCGCAAAGCACAGGAGTGGCCCCCGTTCAGGACACTCATTCACCAGTCGGTTGCCAACTGACTTAGGTCGGGTAAATATTGAGCGCCGGAGCGTCCCAGGGGAATCGATCCCAGGCTTTCGCCGGTGCGCTGCCACTGCAGTTCCACCACGAATTCAGATGCCTTGCCTGCTTCAACTTTTAATCACGGACGGTGAAAGTAAGGGGAAGCCATGATTCCAGGTTTTGATCCAGGGTAAATGTGCCGCTCGATATTGTTGAGCACGGCTTAGGGCTTTGAGTTTTCTTCTGTTGCCAATGCAGCAGACCTACGAACATTTTCTCCATTTATTTGTGCCCACTGAAGGGGCTAGTGTATTTATTATTAGAGTCATAGCTCCGCCCCTGCTGAAGACATCACCTCATTTTGATAAAAAATCTGCCCTTATTAGCTTTAAGAAAATCCCAAAAGTTTGCAATGCCTATTGCAAACAGTTTTGAAGAAATCCCGGATACCCTGAGTCCACCACTCCCCCCCTACTGACAGGAATAGTGTCAAGAGCCGAGGTCGCGTGATTCGGCCTGGTAATCCGACCTGAGATTATCTGGGTCTGAAATTAGGAATCTTTGAAAACCTTAAATAGGAATGTCCCTCACATTTGGTAGGGGTAAGAGAAAACTTTTTGTTTTTCAGCCAAGCAAACTATCTTTGTGGCATAGCGCCGGTGTGAAATTCAAGCAGTCACGACCCTCCACATCTTGTCAAGTTATTTCGCAGTGTATGAGAAAGAGTCTGGAACTTTAGAAACATCAATTGAAGCCCAATGGCGGATGCAAGGAGGGGGAAAGACATTTACCTCTTCATCCACACTTGCCTTATTTCCCAAATGTCTTCAAAAACAGAGTTCTCTGCGATTTTGAGCCCCGTTTCCGCCGCTGCTGACGTCTGCTTCTGAATTTTGTGTTACTTAATCAGAGTTTGAGTGATGAAATACAGAATATGTAGGACTGCGCCCGTCGCGCGCTGGATTACAAGTATTGCAGTGACAGGCGGAAGCCTGAATCTGTCTTAGCATATGCGACTGCAATATGAATCATATCTAAACAAAAATGGATGGCAAGGTTAGGAAACACCTGAGCTCCCACCACAGCTGCACCCAGAGGGTAGAGGTCACAGGGTTGACGGCGTGTTTTGACACTATTTGTGTACAAAATTTTGTTCGCTGGTTAACTGCATTTAGCGGAAAAGATGTGGTAACGAGCCTCATAGAAGCAATCATTATCTAAGCCATAAGCAAGGCATGGGCCGTGCCTTTTCCCTTTTGGGTGATCTCTCGATTGACTTGTAAATGATTCGCAGTTAATTTGAAATACCATACTATCGGCTTCCACAAGAAAAGTTCTGGTCTCGTCGCTGGAAGTAATCATTGATTGTTGCCGCTAACACCCGACCCTTCAAACCCCACCACTACGTTTAATGTGGAAGCACCTCGAAATGAAAAAATAAGCTGTGGCTAGCTGATTGATAAGATATCGTGCACCACATTGAGCTTCATACATTCACATCAGGAATGCCGCCCAGAGCTGTGTCTTATGGCAGCGCTGTTATATCTGGCATCATCTGACGCTGATTATTTGGTGCTCGTGCAGCTGTACGGGGCGGGTGGAGGCGGTGGTGACCAGAAGCTGCTGAACTGGCACTGCTTCTTCAACGCCGTCTCCTGCTTCCGGAGACGACGCAACGCCCAGACCGGCCACGCCAGCACGCCCATCGTCTGGGGCTCCGGACGCCTCTGGTGAATTGCCACCATACTTGTGTTGACTGTAGAGACAGCCATCAGTCTCTGCCGCTGCGAGAGAAGAGACATGTGGTGTATGACAGTAATCTCGGCTACTATCGAAACCTTTCGCCTAAGAATGGCGATCCTTGAATGTCGTGAGGCAGGTTTGAATGTCAGCGCTCGAACGCCTGAAAGAGTTACAATGCTTCAGAACATTCCGTTATTTTGACTAGAAGAATAGGGGATTCGTATGCGTACGCATTTACCAATTCCAAATCTGGACTGCGTTTGAAGATTTCTGGTCGTGCAGGAAGAATTCTGACTGAGTAGAAGTTTTGGTGGCGCGTGCGACTAAACGGGCAGACAGGGCTCTAGTTAATGAATGCGCCTGGATTCTGAGGCAAACAAAACGGGCAAATGAGGCAACAATAAAATACACGCTAAAAGTCGTCAACGTTCCTGGGTGTTGCTGACGTGAGAAGATATATCATTATTGACTGTTAAAGGGAATGTGGCACCTTGGTCGAGTCCTGGAATTTATTGTAATTAGGCGTACTTTTAGTCGAAAATAATGAAACCACCCATGATTGCTCTTAAACATGTACAATCAGCTCAATATTTTGATTTTTAAAATACTCCTCTAGGAAAAGAAATGAATATCTACCTGTAGATAATGTCATGATCTGTCAACCACTACCATCCTCGAAACGCTTCAAGGGCTTCGATTGGCTGATGCTTATAGTGACGTCAGCATATGTCGTCACACCAGTAGCTCACAACAATGGCCGTCCGGCGACGGGCTAATGAGGGAGTTGAAGTCAGGTAGGTTTTAGCTTTTTTCTACGGAAATATTGAGTTTCAAGACAAATGATATATATAGTTCCGGGTTTTCCGACCTGCTTTACAACTTGGCTATCTCAGTTAAAATGACGTTATAAAGGTGCCACATTCCATTTAAATGAGCACAGACGAGTGTATATATATCTTCAGCTTTATTGTTATTGAGAGTTTCCCTAACTGTCGAGCGAGGACACTGTTTAAAAGAGTCAGACAAACGAGAGTCTGCAGCGGAAAACGGCATGACAGACTCGGTGACGGACTCCGATAGATAGGGTCAGGTTAAACTGGCCCTCCACAGGACAGCCGTCTAAAGTGAATTTAAAGGTGCAAGTCCTGATCCATAGTTTGACACCGCAATGCATGTGGGTCCGATACTTTTTCTCTCAGATGAGGGTGTATGGTTGAAACGCCACACAACCTCAGCTTCTATGCAGGATATTGAAAACCGCTGATGTTGAAGATCTTTGCTGCAATCATGACAGAATTTCCTGGGTCACGTTTAAATCTACACTTAAGAGGAGCCTGGGACCAACTCGCACTGGACAGGGTAAAAATACCCCCCACCAGATCTAAAAACGAAGAGAGTCAGGAGCATGCTCATTTGGAGCCGTTTGGTGTTATATTGCTACAGTGGCAGGGGGGGGCCCCCTACGCTTGGCTAAGTGGCGCCCCCGCCGTGGCGCCGAGGCCGACATGGATTTAACAATACTGGCCAGCCGGATAAAAAACCCCCCAAGCCAAGGACCGATAGCATAAAGGCGCCCTTTAAGGCAAAGGCGCCCGGAAACAAGCCCCCGATAGCACAGGCGCCCGGACAAAAAGCCCCCCAGACAAAGGCGCCCGGGATAGCATAGGCCACCTTGATAGAAAGGCAACCCGATAGCAAATGCGCCCCTGGGGATATCGGCGCCCGGAAACATAGGCCCCATAGCGCAGGCGCCCGGAGACACAGCGCCCGACAGCAAAAGGCACCCTTCACGACAAAGTCACCCTGATAGTAAAGGCGCACCTTGGGTGAAAACAACCATGATAGCAAAGCGCCCCGGGAGGCATAGGCGCCCCGGGAAGCATAAGCGCCTCCGATAACACAGGCGCCCGGAAGCAAAAGCGCCCCTCAAGAGCCAAGGCACCTGAATAGAAAGCAACCCTGGTTAGCAAAGCCCCCGGGAGGCAACGCCCATGGGAAGCATAACGCCCATAGCAGGGCGCCTGAGAGCACAGGCGCCCTTGGACAGCAAAACCACCTCAAGACAAAGACGCCCATATAGCAAATGACCTAAAGAAAGTAACCCAGAGACAAATGCGCAAGGCATAGGCGCCCCGGCAAGCGTAAGCGCCCGATACAAGGCCCCGACACAAAACGCCCATCAAGACAAAGGCGCAACTTAAATAGAAAGGCAACCCGGATAGAAAATGCGCCCGTGGGAGGCAAGGCGCCCCGAAGCACAGGCGCCCCAGACAGCAAACGGTGCTCCCAAGAGTGAAGGCGCCGTGAATACAAAGGCGCACCTTGAATAGAAAGGCAGCCCTGAAGCAAGCGCCCGGGGACATGGCGCCCCTGGAAAGCATAGGTGCCCCCGGATAGCGCAGGCGCCCCGGAGAAGCGCCCCGACAGCAAAAGCGCCCATCAAGACAAAGGTGCCCGGAAAACAAGGCGCCCGGATAGAAAGGCACCTGGATAACAAATGTGTCCCGGGAGGCTTAAGCGCCCCCTAAATTATAAGCGCCCTGGGAGGCATAAGGTGCCCGAACAAAAAGGCCTTCCAAGACAAAGGCGCCCCCCAAACAAAAACTGTGGACACAAAACCATTGGCGGACGCAGGGGTATTACGGCCATGGTCTCCCAAAGCGTGGAAGGGGGCAAACTATTTTGCCCCCAAAGGCCGGGAAGTTTTTAAAAAAAGGTCTACACTAGGTCTGTCGAGCAATTAAATCTCGAATTCGAAACCCACGATCATGATAATAACGGCAGCCAGGAAACGATCACGTGGATGCGCACGCAGCGCCAGCGTTCAATCAGAAATCCCCAGGGGTGAATCCAAAAGAATCGTTAGGAGGGCACGGACGGCCAAAAATCCCCAAAAGTGTTTTCCAAAGGCACCAAAAGGGGTGCGTGGTGACATTAGGGGCATGGGCGGATTGCTGCCGAATCCGTCCGGAATTATCTACCAGAAGCCAATTTCATAAATAAACAATTTCATAAACTTTGGAAACACCACCAATCAGAGGGGGATCGGGAGAGTTCCTAGTTATACCTATAACAAATACCTTGTCAGACTATCAAAGTATCTACTAACAACCTTTATGAAATTGTTAGGTAGTAAATACCGCTAGCTACGTAGTACTACTCATAGAGCGTTTAGAAATGGCTTCAGATGTTTGTTTGACTGCGCACGAATTTTTGATGGAATTATGTTTGTTGTGCTGACGAATTGTATTGCGCAGCTGGCGCAATTGGCGCAATTGCCGCCGTTACCCAGCTGTTGCATACTAGAAAATAAGGGGAGATAGCAGGCTAGGTGCCAATTTCTCAGAAACATGGAGCCTTTGCCAAAGAAACGTCGCAAAATGTCGGGTGCGCAAAATAGGGCAAAGAAAAGCAAATGCTTTGGAGTCCGCCGCGTGTCATTCACGGTCTATCCTGGATTTCTGCAGGTATGTAGCCAACATGGGAAAAGTCTTTCACATGTAAATGCTGTCCTCAACTCATCCATATCTGAGTGCGTCAAGGTATTATGTCAACCTTAAAATCGTAAGCGCAATAATTATTTTCAAATCGGGAAAGCATAGGGGATCCAGAATTGCCGATCGGGGGAGGGGCTTGTCGTAAAGGAGGGGCACCATCCGACCGGGCAGGGTCACAAAAACCTAGAAGGTGGGCGCAGGGGTCAGTGAAACACGCTAGAGATGGGCCTGACCGTAAGATTTCCGAATCTATTCTGATAAAAACACAAACCCATTCCAAACACACAGTCATCCTCTTGGTCGCTTATTCGTTGACACCCTCACACGCACGGAGGCTCCCCTTGAACTGTTTTAAAGGGAATGTGGCACCCTGATGCAATTCGAGATAGGGGTGGTTTCCGGGGTATTTTGTGCTGAAAATGATGAATTGGGCCATATTTTGCTGCAAATGGCACACAGCCTTAGCTGCTGACGTGCCCAAAACCCCAATGGCTGAAAAATGGCTCAAAGGTGAGTTTTGCAATATTTGATGTTTCGTTGCCAGATATTAATAGCCTCCATATTTGGAGGAACTCTACTGTCGTACTTAACTGGTTGCCTGCGCCACATTTGAAGACGAATATAAATGACAAATTTTGAACTAAGTTAGGCTACTAATACGCGCAAAAATGACTGGGATCGAATTCTGCCACTTTTGTTTATTGATTAAAGTTTATTTCAACTTCCGCACCAGTCATTGAAGCAAGTTCTGTGGTTTTGTTTTCGCGAATAGGGAGCACTTCCAAGCATGTAACGTTCAAACAGGTCCAGATCTGCCCGCCGTGACGTCACAAAAATGCAAACAAAATGACCGCTTGGCGGCGAGGACGGGCCTTGACCTGAAGCATTTGAGGAAAAGGTAGCCCCTGATATTAAATCATTGCTTATGTCTCGGCTTGTATCGTCAAAACTATTAGATCCCTGGCTTTTAGTGATTTTCGCCATTGCTCATTGTGTGTGTGCTGTGATAGTGCAGTGTGTGATTGAAATTTCTTGCAAAAGTGAACTAAATTTGGTGGTTTCCTGGGAATATACATCGGAAATATTTCGAAATACCATGTTCATCTGTTTTTATTACGGGTGCTTCATCGTTTTTGCGTTTAAGGCCATTTGTTGAATACGGCATGGAATTATCGGAGAATAAAAATGAAGGTGACAAAAGAAATAATTTAGCACGGTTGCCTCCAGCACGCTTAAACAATGTCATACCTTCGATTACAGTGATTCAACCGATGAACTACTGCCTTCATCTCGTTTAGCACGCAGTGCTTTCTAAGAATATGAAAACCAGTCCTGAGCTGGGCCGCTGTCGCATCCGGCTCCCAGAAAGACTGTATATTTGGTAGCACATTATTAATCGCCAGTACCGCCAGTAGCGCACCTAAGTGGGGGCAGCGGACCGGCTTCCTTCCCCTTAAGGAAAGTGGCGCCCCTAAAAACCAGCTACACTAGGTCTGCAGGCAAAATGTTCAGCTCCCACTCCCCCAGGATGCGACGATTGGCCGCCCTTGGTATAAAAGTGGCGCCCCTAAGGTAAAGTGGCGCCCCCCCGCCGGCTCGCCCCCTCAGCCGGGCCCACCCCTTACGAAAATCCTGGGTGCGCGCCTGTATTGCTACATTACGAAGTGATCAGAATTATGGCCAACTTTCATTGGTCTAGGCTAATATCTGCAAGGCCAAATTGGGTAGTAAATTTTCCACCTAAGCCATGCTGGGTTTTACTATGAAATTCCCTGATTGTGTAGAAGGAATTACGAATAAACTGAAAACAGACAGGGTCAAAGAAGAAAGGTTCCACACAGTTTTATCTGAAATTTCGGTCATGGCTATTAAGGTGATTGACCTATGACATCACAATACGATAGATCCCCATAACTGACATCATATCACCCGTAGAGTGGCAAATAGGTATTTGACCTTGCTCATGACCTTTCAATTTAACTAACGATCTTGGCGTTTACCTTGAATAAGCTTAGCAAGAGCATCATACCACAATAAATGTCATGCTGAGTGATGTCATTATTAGCCAAAATCACCGCGGTCAGTAACCTTGAAAATCCTTTCAACATAGGTATAATCCTGATTAGGTATGTATGCATGTATTTACAGCAGTGACGTCACAAACATGGCGGTGTGTCGTCACTGCCCGGTCTACAATGCAGGAGGTCTGCAACATGAGCCTGGACAGGGGCCCAGGATACTACGAATTTGCGAATACGGAGATGCTATCAGCTGTATCTACTCAAACACAGCCCTATTTCTGTTTTCCCCTTGCATTTCCAACGGAGAGGTCATGATCCGCACCTGACCCTAAGTCATCAATATGAAAAATCTCAAAATATTTTTTGTAGCACTCGGTAGGCCCATTATGTGTTATAAGTTTGAATTCGATAGATTCACCCTTTTCTTACTATGCCGCCTTAAACATTTTTGGAGGTGAGGTCACTTGACTTGCACTGGTGACCTGACCTGAGATGACCCAACCTTAAAATTTTGGGCAACGTTGTGGATTTTTTCTGTATACATTTTGTCCAAGTTGTTCTCAGTTCGACTGTTGGAGTCGGAGTCTCACTAAAGTCATCAAGGTACTTGTCACGGAAACCCCGACCCCACCACCCGAACGAGGAACTCCAACAATGAAGGGTTGATTTAGAAGCCAAAGTTTAAAGTCCCACAAAGCACAGGGACGGCCGCCCCGCTCAGGTTAGTTGTCACCAGTTACCTCTCACCAGTCAGTTGCCAGCCGACCTGTACGTCGGGTAAACTATTGAGCGCCGGAGCGTCTCAGGGAAACCGATCCCAAGCCTGGACATGCACTGCCATTGCATGCTTCTGGGAAGCGGGCCGGAGCCCAACGCTCTACCAACTGAGCTACTGGGGCGGCATTGATCACAAATAAGGTGTGCCAAGTATGGAGGTGCTTCGCGCCACCGTTTTTCATGCCACCGGAAATACCCGAGAGGAGGGGTTGTCCAAACACCCGCACCGGGGCGCGAGGGTTAAAAAAGTTATTTTGATGACGTCAAATATTATTAGAAAAGAGGAAAATATCTATGTTCTAGTGAATGAAAAAAGGGAAAAATTATGTTTCTTGATTTTCAGACTTCTTTCGTTCTAAGATGATTATGTTTAGAATATCGACAAAGTGGCCCATTCCCTTTAAGGGAGCTACAATTCTATCTTTACCTTAAACCAGAGCCGTCTAACCATTTGGCGTGCGGAAAACGCCAAACAGGAGGCTCCGTGCACCGTTGCCACTTGGGGGACAGATCCTGTTGTGACCAGGCCACTCTTATTACAGCGTCGCCTTGCTCCTGGGCGCATGCAGACCCGCTAATTTTTACATGCTACCTTCATCTCCGACGAGAGCACGGTAGGGAAGGTGCCATGGACCCACCATGTGTGACCATCGCAGGGTCCTCACTCCCCCTCCTCCCGAGGGAGGACGCATGCTTTATTAAATTATCTGTCCCGACCCCTCTGGTGGCGTGCGTGACGTGCCGCAGGCTATCATGTAAGTCACTCGCTGCATAAGCTGGAAAGCCCTCGAGCAGCGGCACTGTAAGCATCGACGGGTGTTAGGGCCGGGGGTGAGGGGTGCATTGCTGGTCGGTGTGCCGGTGGCAGAGACCGTCGTCCTTTAGAGGAATCGCCCCTTATTCTTGGGGCCAGGTGCACCACCAGCTGGGACTTGGGTCCCACTCACGGTTGGGAATATGGTGTGCCGGGTCTCTTTTTCTATCATAAGGAGCATGTGGTGGGCACAAACAGAGGTTCAGGGGCTGAGTTTAGTAGGCATTTCTAAGTTTTCGACTTGACATTTGTTTTCTCCTGGCTATTTTAGTACTAAAGACAAAGTTTTTAAGAGCCGTAGTTCATTAGTAAGGGTCATATCGTTAGACTAGGGAGCTGATTAACCTTTTCCTCAAAGTTAAAGAAGGTAAAAACAGACGACTGTTGTTTTAAAGACTTTTGCCGTTGAGGCTTCGTCAGAGTACATACATAAATCAACACGGAAGTATACAACCACACTATTGAAATGGGATACATGAAGGACGAATTAAATTTTCAAGCCAACAAATTGAGTTTATACCAAAGGAATGATGCTTTGCACCTTCGTGGAGGGTAACAAATGAGACATAGACAGACATAGTAAATAAAACAACTCATTATATAATTTGTAACTTTTTGGAACGAATAAAAATTGTTAGCGTTGCAGCAAATGGCTATAGGTTCAAACAACATAGATAGACTTCCAACGCAGTATAACGCCTATCAACTTTGTGAAAATCGGAATTTGTCCTTTGTGTATCTAATTTCAATTTTGTGGTTCTGTGCCTTTCATGCTGTTTTATGTATGCACTCTGACGAAGCCTCAGGGGCAAAATATTACTCTGTAAAAATTAGACGTCTCTTTTTATCTTTTTAAACTTTGAGTGTAAGGTTAATTAACTCTCTACCATAGGCAAAAAAACGTTTTAATATCACGTCACACTTTCGACGCCATATCAGCGCTAGAGATGGGCGATATTGAGGTATAGCCCCTTCACACGTCGTCTGTGCCTGTGGGAAAAATTTCAGGTCGAAAACACTTTATGAGATATCGACATGCCACCTTTATGACTGAATGCGTTCGGCAGAGATCTGTAGAGCAAGTATGGCGTTGGAAACGTGATGTGATATTTCGTCGTTATTTTTCCTATGGCTCTATAACGATCTGTACCAATATCAAGTAAAAAACCTATTGTGATAGATCGACGTGTCAGCTCTATGGAAGATGTCCAGAAACTGGCCAACCTGGTTACTGGGGTAAGTGACACATTTACATTATTACCAGGTGCATGACGGTGACAAAATAGAGACTTCACCTGCATGGCCAAAACTCAAAATACAGGCTTTTCAAATACATATTTAAGCGTGCAACAAGTACTTCAATGTATTAGCCATTTTCTTCAATCACAATGCGTGCCAGTAGTGATTTAATTTATATGCACTACGTTCAGTTGCTACTAAAATTATAGTCCCTCCGCCTGTAGGGCACCTGCATTTTGCTGCCACAGTTGCAAGTTTATAACATACGACCGAATGTTGGCAGTTTGAATTTTGGTAGCAGGTTTGAAATCAAAAGTGTGGTAACTTGATTCTTAAAACAGAACATTGTTGTACTCAGACATAATACATTAGCAGTAATGAAATTAATTATTTAAGTACTTTTCTGACTAATCATTCATTGTTTTTCAAGGAAATCACATTAATAGTTTTAGCATCTTCAATCGAGCGGACCCTATTCCATGGCAGGTTGTGTGCATTAAATGCCAGATAATATTATTTCACACAAAAGCATCTAATATTCGATACGTCAAAATAGACGGATGCGAACGAAAATGTGCATTGAAAGAGGGTTGACCAGTCCTTATCTCTCCTAATAGGTCTTGTTTCTAGATTTCACAAGAAAAAATTAGCCAATGGAAAATGTCGAGCCTCCATTTCCACAACCAAACACCGGCCGCCTCATAAACTCCATCTGCAAAAGCAGCGCCACACCTGTGAAAACCCCCTTTGTGTTGGCGGGAAGCTGCCCTGTTCAGTTCTTACACACCCTTGACCAGCAGGTCGGATGGCCGATTCTCACGTGACGTTCTCGCCCTTGAATCCCCCCGTCGATGGGGCACGTGCGTGGCCGTTGTTGCGGCATAATGTTCAATTCGTGCACTCTTCTTCCTGTACGTAGCTCAACAGATTTGGGTCCAACCCACGTCTTCTGGTAATAATCATGGAATTAGTTTGGACGAAGTCTCTTACAGGTCGTGTTGTGGCCAGCACGCGCAGAATTTGCTTGTTATATTCTCCAAACTCCTGGCAGTTCCAAATCAACGCCCACACACGGTTGGCAAACAGGACGTCGTATTTGTCGCCGCCGCTGTACCTGAAGCCTGTGCCAAATGTCACGGTGAAGCGGGGCTCGCCGCTGCCGTCTGCCGGCTCAGCCTCTCCTCGAAACAATCTTGCAGTGCCATTCTTCGATATCGAGCTGTATTCAATCAAGAAGCCATCATCATGCGCAGTGTACGTCTCCTTTACGCACGTATCATGTTTGTTGAACTTGGATGAATAGCTACCGACCTCATAGTAAGGACCATCAGCAGCGAAAATGCTGATGTCGAAATTCCTCTTCAAGAAAGGTGACGGACACGGACCAAAAAAGAGGAGCTGAAGGTCGGCGGATGCTGTCAGCAGAATCGCCAGTACCGTCCACAACCTTAGCATGGTCATGCTGAAGCGCGTGCTGTACCCACTCAGGAGATAGGGGAGAGGCACATGCAATGGGGTCAGCGGCCTCGGAAGCTTTTATTGCCCACCGCCGGCTACAGCTGCGCACGCATTTCAAAGAACTGCAAACACCGTGCCGATATGTGAGCCTCGCCAATCTGTATTATGATTCACGCAGACTTCGTCTTTATAGTCTCTGACAGGGTTCTCGCAATCAGCTTCAGGCTGGGGCTGGAGGTCAGGCGGACAAAATTCAGGTGATCCTCATTTGAATTGATTATCGTCAGAGGGATTGTTCAGATTTTCAGCATGAGCTTCCCTACCAAGTGACGCCTTACATTTGAGCTCTTTGGGGAAGGGAAGAAATATTGAAGCCACCACCCTAGGGGTTCTTAATGCGTTTCTGGGATCTTTCATGCGACCAACGGACCCCTGATGGCTTCAGGGGGCACATGCTGTTTGTCTCTTCGCTGACCTTGACTAAATCTTTGCCTCTGATATTTTTGGTAGTCCCCTAAGGTAGAAGGATTCGTGACTATAATCATTCACGAGTTACCACTGTAAAGTGATATGGGTTCCGGTGATGCAATAAGGGCTGTCACTCATTGGAAACTAACTTAACGGTAGCTCCATTTTCCTGATTTTTTATTTGTTATGATCAATGAATTTGGAGACTATTTTTGATAGTTGCAATCAAAAATTTTAAAATGTCTTCCATGGAAGAAGTTGGGGCTTTCTTGCAGCGTGTCGGGGAACAAAAAAACAGCGGGATAACGAAATTGAGGCCTCCTTTGTCTGTTTGTGTCATTGGTATTCATCATTGTGCGTCTAAGATTGCCCACAAAGAAGGCTGCAGCCTGTGAGCCAAGTTTAGCTGATTGTAAATGCACGGTCTACACCAATGTAGATTCTGTTCGGGCTGCTGCTTCAGCTGAAGATAGCAGTATACAGCAGTGAGTCATTTTCACGCACATGTGCCGCTAGTATCTAAACAGGCACGGCTGACATCTGCCGTTGCAGCCCAAAGTTGCACCGTTCGGCAGGTATCCGAACTCGTGAAAATAGATAATAACAAAAAAAAAAAAATAGTAAATAATATATATATATATATATATATATATATATATATATATATATATATATATATATATAAAAATAATAAAAATATTTTCACTCCCTATTTGAGATTGTGACACGTGCATTTAGCGAAAGAAAAGAAAAACAGCAGCAACAAAGACATACTTTGGGTGGAGTTGTGAGGCAAAAACATTACAAGGGAAAATACAATCAAATAACGCACATATAACTGCCATATCCAAAAGCCGAATCGGCCCACGAGTTTACCCTCAGCCCCGGATACTCCAACAGCGTGTGTTGTGGCCCAGCACCCGAAGGCATGAGGCATAGCCCTGCTTATCAGTCCCAGCAACAATGTAGTGTGACATAACCTAATCGTAATGTTTCTCCAAGCATATAGTTCCTGCTGTATTTAGTGAGTAGTCAAGCGAACATACGTCTATTATCAGGTGTGTCTATACCCTTCTAAAGTTTACGGACCAACAATATTTAATTACAGTGAGTATAGATGGCGCGCCTGCATACACAGGTGGCAGTACAGCTATGTCGCAGCAAGGCATGCACAATAATCCATAATTTCCCCACCATCCCTGAAATGTTTTCCCCGGACCACCCTAGGCCAGATTACCAGGCGAGGTCAACCAAAGTAACCTCACTTCAAATTTTGAAGACTACCATAGCTACATTTCTAAGCCCGTCGATTTGAAACTTTTATACTTTATGAACCTTCTAGGGTCTACAAAATGCATGTCCAGGACTTTTCGATTTAGTGACCTGAGGCCAGGTCATGGTGACCTTTCCATTGACAAAGCATGGGGGAAATCTGTCTTATGATCTAAAATACACAGAAATGATTGGAAATGCTCAGATTTTTCAGAACAACATTATTGGCTACTCTTTCACGGGTTCCTTGGGCAATATTTGCTCTTTGACTTATTAGAGGTAATCACAGGTCACCAGGGTCAAAAACAGTATTTTCACGATCACTTCTGATTTAATCAAGCTAGAGCGCTGAATTAAACGCCATCATGCACGTATTGTCACTGGCTTTCATTCGATATACGGTAAGGTCACTTTCTGACCTTTCGTGACCTCAGGTATGTCAGTGCCTAATGCCAGTAAAGTGCATTGCCAGGAAAAGGATGCAGGTGCCATCAGATATAAACTTTATTAACAATAATTGCTGGGTTTTACGGCGCACCAACTGCCAAGGTGATACAGCGTCGCTAACTCGCACCCTGTTGGGAGGAATTTGGGGAATCAGCTCGACTTATTCAGAGGCTCCGCCGGGACATAATCCTGGGATGGTCGGCCTAGCAGACAGACGCGCTATCCACCAAGCCGCCCATCCCCCATGTCACCTTTATTCAGCAGAGACTGCGCAGCCGCTAGGACAAGAGGACAAGACAAGAGGACCCCGGTCTGCGACCTGGGCTAACGCCCCACCGGCGCAGGAGAGCCGCATGACAATGTGCTGAAATAAAACCCTTTTTCGTTTTCAATGTATCTCTTCATAAGCCTGTAGGACAGTGTTATCATTCTTTCCTTTAAAATAACCAATAAATACCTCACGGTCAGCCCCGGATTCGAACCATGCACCCCTGATCACGAGTCATGGCCTCTAACCACTAGACCACTGCTCCACGATCTACCGGCTCCCACTAGCCCTGCACCTGTGACCCGTCAGGAGGTCACTGGCCGGTATCGCTCAACCAAAGCGATGCCGTGATCGCGGCGCCGGGTGCTGTGTTCTTACAGAAAAGGCATGGTATAAAGTTGCTCCTAGAAGACGAACTAAACATTATATTGGCCTAGAATCACTTATATCGGAAACCCAGGACCCTAAACTAGCTCCATGCCAAATTTTATGCACTTACATTCATTTTAAGAACTTGAAACCATGGTGAGAAGCAAACATGTTCTGAGAAATTTAGCTCCTTGAAATCCCCTTTCGGACGAATTACTCTAAAGCCGTTGGAGATAAGTGGGTAGTGTAAAAGAATGAAATGACCGCAATCGATTGTCCCATTCAGCCATGTTAATTTTGAGCTTGTAAGTGACATGTGCTTGGAACCGAGAAGCTACAAATAAAAAGATTTTCTTCTAAAATTATATTTATACATATAAAACAATGAATTTCAATATCACGGTATCCGTCTCCAAATATTATCAGTTGTAAGCAATGTTCTTTCATTATCTGTAATGAAAAGTCAAATCGGCGCATTAGATCGCGAGCTATTAAGATTTGAATGAAATATGCCAAAATGCAGTCCTCCGGCAGAATGGCAAAAACTAGGTAAGAATTTTACGTTTTCCACTGGAAACTATGCCTAAGCACAATAAAATTGACCTAGCTGCCACCAGGTGTCTGTCTTTAAACTAAGTGAAGCGTGCCTCCTGACATTTCGAGCTTATAAGTCGGCCGTCAAATTTCAATAACTTTTTTGCTTGTATCAGAAATTCTGCGTTTTGGCGTAATAAATATTGTCGGACCAGTTCGAAATTTTTTCTTAGGTGGCACTTGATGCTTATTAAAAAGGAGGAAAATTTCAAGTTCGTTGCTTAAGAAATAAGAACGAGAAAAACGCAGAATTGAAAACATTTGTTCCAAAATTTCTCAAAGACTATTTTGAATTTAGATTCGGGGGCCTTAGTTTGGGCGTCTAGCGTAAAAGGGCCATCACCCTACACAATTGCAGAGACCTTGCATCAACTGTCAGAACCGCCAAGCGGCCAGAATAGAGCCTCTTGAGAAATCTCAATCCGCTTCGCTCCATGGATTTCGTCATGCGGCTCTGACAGGACAAGAGCAGCTAAGAGGAGTCGCTACTGGATCCAGACTAGATGTTTCGATTCCCCTGACCAGCCCATGCTGGTGGAAGTGTCCCATGTCTACCTGCAAGAGGCATGTGCTTTCCACGCAAAGGACACGTTCCCTCCAGGTCTGGTGTTCCAGCTCCCTTCGCGAGTTCCTAGTGTTGGCACCGTGCGCCTGGCTCTCCACAATGAAGGGGCATATCAAAGCTCTAGGAGGCTCAGAGAGACACCTGGTATGGCTCAGTTTCATCTCAATTTGGCAGTTAAGGAGGATTTTCGTCGTGATGGCGCAATTCAGCGCGCTGTATTCAGCGCATTAGCACGGTTGGTCTTCATCGCATGCTCTGGCCATTTCATGTCGCACATTGGACATATATTTTGATTTGTTCGTTTGGTCAGTGTAAAAACCTCAGGTTTTAGCATGCCCTGAGGCACCACCGTATTGTTGTTTTTATATACATTGAATGCTGAGACTGCCCAGCACCTGTGTCTGGCTTGTATAGGTCACGTGGTGTTTTGCGACAAATCGCCTTGCTGCGGAATTATGTTGTGACAGCGCGCAAAATAGAATCGAAGTTAAACGTGCTTATACGTATGGCTTTAAATGGGTCGTGATCATGCCCGTGTTTTACCATGCAGTGCAATCCCACAATGTGTTAACACGCGCATTGACGGGGGTCTGAGCCACCTTCGCATTGACGGGAGGGGCGGGTACCCGCCCCCTAAGATCTCGAGAACCACGGTAGGTAGCGAAAAACGGTAAACGGCGTTGGGCTGCCCGTCCACTTCTCCATCGAAAACATTTGAACCATTTTTTCTCAGGTCACATTTAAGGTCATGAGAGGTCAAAACATGCCGTCATGGGATAATATGTAAATTCAGTTTTTCGGCCATTGCATCTGAACAAGTAAAGATAGAGCAAAACGACTTAAAAAATATGAATGCTCTCAGCAAGCCGAATCTAATGATATATAATTTGACCGTGCTAGGTCAAATCAAGGATTTGACCTGACCTGAGCTCAGGTAAGGGTCAAATTATATAAAATGCATATCATTAGAACCGCAAAGCCCAGGCGAGTCTAATGCAGCTAAAATAAATGCTCTATCACCATCCGTTACTGAGTT
Organism: Lepas anatifera; assembly: GCA_034440635.1. NCBI lineage: Eukaryota > Metazoa > Arthropoda > Thecostraca > Lepadidae > Lepas > Lepas anatifera. The sequence continues at coordinate 19,058 of JAOTON010001142.1, read as the reverse complement.
ATTCCGTAAAAGCCATTTTCCCATGTATTTCCAATGGAGAGGTCATGCCTCGTACCTGACCTTAGGTCATCGATATAAAAAATACTGGAACATATTTTAGAGAACTCGGTGGGGTCATTATGTGACATGAGTTTCAATCGGATAAGTTCACCCTGCTCCGACTTATGCTATCTTAAACTTTTTTTTAGGTCGGATCACTTGACCTGCACTGGTGACCCAACCTGAGATGACCTAACCTTAAAATTTTCACAGAAGTTGTAAAAATGATGAGGAAAAAGGTATGCCAAGTACGGTGGCGCTACGCGCCGCCGTTTTTCTGCTATCTCCGAAAAACCCGAGGGGGCGGGTACCCGCCCCCGTCAATGAGCGTGTTAAAGACAATACCTAATATACTTGTATCAATGTCAAGCTTAGAATTGAGAAACAAAGTTATGCATAGCTTAAGAGCCAATTTCAGCAGCCAATGTGCATTTTCGGTGTAACACGCGCATTGACGGGGGCTTGAGCCACCTTCGCTTTGACGGAGGTGGGGGGGGGCGGGTACCCAACCCTTAAGATCATGAAAAGCACGCCAGACAGCGAAAAAACGGCAAACGGCGTTGGGTAGTCCATCCACTTCTCGATCAAAATATCTGTACCATTTTTTGAGGCCACATTTAAGGTCTCTAGAGGTCAAGACATGCCGTCCTAGGGATGACATGTAAATGAAGGTTTTTGGTCATTGCAACTGAACAAGTAAAGATAGAGCAAAACAATTTTAACCATTGGAATCATCGCAGCAAACGAAATCGAATGATATATAATATGACATTGCTAGGTCAAATTAGGTCAAATATTGAATTTGACCTGACCTAGGTCAAGGTCCAATTAGGTCAAAATGCATAAAATTAGAACTGCAAAGACAAGACAAATATAATAAAGTTAACACAAACGCTCTATCACCATCCATTACAAAGTTATTCAGTTAAAACCATTTTTCCCATTTATTTCCAATGGAAAGGTCGTGGCTCGCACCTGGCCTTAGGTCATCGATATAAAAAATACCGAAAAAATATTAGAGAACTCGGTGGTTCCAGGGCGCCCGGCGCCTGGATCTTCTCCCGCGACTCCCTCCTCGGTAGTATCAGGGCGCCCGGCGGCTGCATCTTCTCCCTCGGCCCCTTCGCCTTTGATAAGGCGCTGCCGGGAGTGGAGATCGACATGCTCATTTGCCATAAAACCTTTGGATGATTGATCCTAATTTCAGTCATTTCCCTTGCAAGTTTCAGAACACGCCACCAACGTGCGTGCCTCGTCTGATGGTAGGCACAGAGGTGACAAAAGTGTCACGTATCTATCCCCTACCATATATACTTCTCACCTCACGCGAATTCCTCCGCCGGCGGCAAGACTGAAAACACACTCAGAATAAGTCCACCATCCGGTGAGCTGTAGGAGACAGGCGGGAGGTGTTTTCACCTCTGTCGAGACGACCCTCCAGCTCAATCGATGGTCAGGCGGCGGCTGCGTCGCGGCAGTCGCTGGGTGGACGGCGAGCGGGTGCGGCTCAGGCCTCTGTGCATGGCCACGACTGTTAAAACCTACCTGGTGAGTACTCGTCAGCGGCTGGGTGTATGGTCGGGGATCCGGGTGGTTTATGGGCTGGATTACATTGTTATGAATATAAAATGCGTGTGCCTTCTCTAGTTGCGAGAAGCAATTTACCATGGTAAATGTTGCACGACAATGCAGGGGCGCAACCGACAGGTCCTGCAGGGCTCCGGCCGTCTCCCTGACCACAACATTGGAAGGGTCCGTCCCCTTCATCTTTAGCTTCATGATTGGTTTTCCCCAAAAACCTACAGGCACCAAGAAAACAAATAGGGAGCCTTCGTCCAGGGCCTCTGACTTTCCTTCTTCCAGCACTCAGGATCTCTGAACAAAGGGGATGGCCACATGGACACTGTCCATGTCCATGGGACAGGAGGTGTCATTTAGATCAGGAACCAAAGAGGCGCCATTTAGGGACGACATGACCTATTCGGGATGTCAAATCGCTAGAGTGCCCATACATTCTGGGTGGAAGGGTAGGAAGTGACGTTTCAGGGAGAGTGCCGAGGGCTCTCCGGGGGAGGGGGAGGGGGTTACAAGGGCTCTAACATGGGCGTGCAGTACCCGTCTCCCCTGGTTCCTGGCTTTGCGTGTGGCGTTGTATCCGCGCCATCATCGCACTGTGAAAGACAATGAATGCTTTGCGCTGTTGTTTCCAGCCGATTGCACATGCAGGAAAACTTAGCATGTCATTACATTATAGATTTTCATCACTGGCTCAGCACCTTTGCCCCATGAAATCCCTGGTGACGCCACAGTATCGGCGGATTTTACGAATAATTGATCCACATTGATCAAACTTGATGGATCAGGCTTCCATGTTGAAGGTCAAGATAGAACGTGGTTCATTTCGGGAAGCGCAAGATTATTAGTTTTTGTCTGGCTTAAGCAGGAAGCAGGGCTGTGTTTAAGCAGGAATACTACGGGAAAGAAAACGGTGCTAGGCGCACACAAATTTCGCACTGGGGCTCAGATCGCTACATGCACTTAAACTCAAAAGAATTTTGCAGATTTTAATAATTTATTAATTATACTGGCAGTAGAAATTGTTTGAAATTAACTACTGAAAATTCTACGTGACTGAAATCAGAGGTAGGCACAGCTACCGAATCTTTGAATCCACTACTTCTACTACCGTGAATACCTGAAACCTTTATCGCTACCAGTGCTGCTTTTTCACTGGCGAAAACGCTGCCCGTTATCGCGCTATCGCTGCTTTTATTATAGAGCTCTAATTGAGCGCTACCGAAAAAAACCACTACTTTTGTTGGAATTTCAATGAAAATCACCCCTTATCTGTATACTTCCTCAAAAGAAGATTGCTATGCTGCTGTGCTAAAAAACTACGAATGTATGTAAACGCGCGAAAAAATGTACGAATTTTATTGAGTCTAACATAGCTATTGTATTGTAACAAAAACATTATTACTCGATCTTCTTTTGTCTGTCCGAAATATAAAATTCCTGTCCTTGTACCTTTCCTTTAATCTTGACCTTTAATCTTGACCTTTGACCTTAATATTGAGTTACCTTTACTATGACGTCATAACATAATATACGGTAGAACGCGTAACGCTATTTGATCGGAAGCACTGTGATCAATGATCTTGAACGTGCTGATATGACCTTGGTCTGTGACCTTTGATATTGACCTTGAACTTCATGTGAGGTGACTGACATGTCATCCCAGTTATTGGCGATATTACGTCACCACTTGGTCTCCATTAGAAGTGAACTGGTCCGACCATGCGACTGCGGCGATCTCAAAACTGCAAGTCTGACCTTGAAAGTCTATAAGTATACAAATTCGACCGATTTTAAAAACTCCTTCACCAAGTGACGTGCTGTTAAAGTATTACAAATGTGGCCAGTTATCATTTTTCGGCTACAAACGGTTCTCCGGCCACCTCGGAAAGTAGGAGGGGGGGGCTCCGAGGCCTCCCCTCCAGCCTGCGTATTAATGACTTTAATGCAATTGGCTATATAGTCACTCCAGATCAAGTGTGAGGTATGCTTGTGCCATTACGATGGAGAAACGTAACTGTGGTTTTCCTTGATGGAGTCGTCTTTTGATGAAATTAATCAACAGATCCTCTCCTTTTGGGATTCCTCTCAATATGATGTTGCTTCACTGTCTTATTCTACCACTAGCGTAGCACCCTATCACTAGGGTACGCATCTTAGCATATCAAGCTCATTTTGGCTGTCGACCAGAGGAATCCATGAAATCGGTGAAGCTGGAAAATGGGAAAAACGGATAAATAAGTTGATTTTTTATCATTCCATCGAATATATGTATAAACACCCCCTCCGACGTTTTACGCAACCTACATCATCAACAGCGCACACCATCCGACCACACCCGTGTGGCTATCTACCTACGCGCAATGTCCTTCACGTCTGCCCCCACCAACCAACAGCACACAGCATAAGCCGCCGCCATGCCTCACCACCGAGCACGTACCACCCATCCCCACGTCTCCCCCCCACCGACGCCGCAGTTGGGCGTCATAAGGAGTGAGTACTGCGCGGCCGTGACCTCTCTCCCACCTCCGTGCCTGGGGCCACGCGGCGACAGCCGGATGGAGGCCGCTGATTGGTGCTGGTGCGACCACGCGCTTAGAGAGAAATTCTGCAAAAATATGTGGATGAAGCTAGTGGCGTACTTAACACTCGCATTGACGGGGGGCGCGGGTACCCAGCCTTCGGTTTTTTAGAGATAGCATGGAAACGGCAGCGCGTAGCGCCGCCGTACTTGGGGTACCTTTTCTCTGATCATTTTTACAACTTTTGTCAAAAGTCATCTCAGGCCAGGTCACTAGTACATGTCAAGTGACCTGAACAAAAAAGTTTAAGATAGCATAAGTCAGAACAGGTTGAACTTATCCGATTGAAAGTGATACCGCATAATGAGCCTACCAAGTTCTCCAAAACGTGTTCCGGTATTTTTATATCGATGTCCTAAGGTCAGGTAAGAGACATGGCCTCTCCATTGGAAATACATGGCAAAAGTGGTTTTAACTAAATAACTTGGTAATGGATAGTGATAGAGTGTTTATTTTAGCTTCATTAGATTTGCATTGTCTTTTCATTTCTAATGATATGCATTTTGACCTAATTTAATCTTGACCAGGGGTGGAAAAACCAACCAACTCACCAAATAGGGATAGCGACGGACCCTGAACATTGAAACCATCAAGTGCGACAGGAAATATCTATACAATACGAGAACAGTTCTGACTGGCTAAATAAAATAAGAGTTTCCAGGGAAGTTTCAAAGAAAAGAGCTCGCCCTGACTGGGTGATCACCGCGATTAACTAAAAATAGATAACGCAAACTAGCTACTTCGATTGAATTCAGGGGTGTGGTGGAAACCATTTGATAAAATATGTCTTGATAAATTTTTTCCCAACGCTAATTATGCCACATTGGTCTGTCATTACCTTCCCCTTCGTAATTATATAAGTTCAACTTCTACGACTAGCCTGAAAATATCACAGATAATGTTTTGTGGCTAGAACGCATGTGAATGAACACCAATTACATATTAGTAGTTCCATTCCTCCCCTGCCTGTTAACTTACCACAATGCAGCGATGGAGGGGAGCGACAGCGCGCGACAGTCAAAACTTGCCGCTTGCATGGGCAACGACAGCTTTTATAATGAGTCGACACCAAGTCATGGCAACTGGTTGCTTCACTTCTCTGTCGGATGCGTTAGCTCATTCATTGATAATTATTTACCATTATCAGATGTAACTCTGCACGCTCATTCTGCAGATGACAGGTAGCGCGGTCGGAAGGGCGCTCGACTTGTTAGTAGAGGATAACGGGTTCGATTACGGAGCGCGGCCAATTTAAATTTTCCTTTTTCGTCAGTGCTGTTTTGCAGTGTCTGTGGCGGCGCTTACGCAGGTGGCAGAATTATGCATAGGTGTTTGATCATTAAGCCTCTTCGCGAATTCAGGGATGTTGTTGCGGGGTTGTTTTATCGATTTAGGAACTATTTTTCGTACTATATGTGCGTTAAAATTTTCCTATATTTAAAAAAATTGTGGGCGACAGCTTTCAGTGTTTAAAATGAGGTTGGCGACAGGTTTGAGGTTTTTTCTTCCCCTGATCTTGACCTGATCTCAGGTCAGGTCAAACGACATATTGGACCTGACTTGACCTAGCAAGGTAATTTTATATATAATTCGATTTGGTCTGCTGCGAGGATTTCAACGGTTTAAATTGTTTTGCTCTATCCTTACTTGTTTGGACGTATTGGCCAAAAACCTTCGTTTACATGCTATCCTATGACGGCATGTTTTGACCTCTAGTGACCTTAAATGTGACCTGACGGCAATTATGTGCGCTGCTCCTGTGCCGGCCTGTGTGTGAGTGTGTGCCGGTAGGTTTGTGCGCTACTCCTCATGTTCTGTGAGTGCGTTCCGGCAGGTATGTGCACTGCTCCTGTGGCTCTGTGAGTGTGTGCCGGTAGGTTTGTGCGCTACTCCTGAGGCTCTGTGAGTGTGTTCCGGCAGGTATGTGCGCTGCTCCTGTGGCTCTGTGAGTGTGTGCCGGTAGGTTTGTGCGCTACTCCTCATGTTCTGTGAGTGCGTTCCGGCAGGTATGTGCACTGCTCCTGTGGCTCTGTGAGTGTGTGCCGGTAGGTTTGTGCGCTACTCCTGAGGCTCTGTGAGTGTGTTCCGGCAGGTATGTGCGCTGCTCCTGTGGCTCTGTGAGTGTGTGCCGGTAGGTTTGTGCGCTACTCCTCATGTTCTGTGAGTGCGTTCCGGCAGGTATGTGCGCTGCTCCTGTGGCTCTGTGAGTGTGTGCCGGTAGGTTTGTGCGCTACTCCTGAGGCTCTGTGAGTGTGTTCCGGCAGGTATGTGCGCTGCTCCTGTGGCTCTGTGAGTGTGTGCCGGTAGGTTTGTGCGCTACTCCTGAGGCTCTGTGAGTGTGTTCCGGCAGGTATGTGCGCTACTCCTGAGGCTCTGTGAGTGTGTGCCGGTAGGTTTGTGCCATACTCCTGAGACTCTGTGAGTGTGTTCCGACAGGTATGTACGCTGCTCCTGTGGCTCTGTGAGAGTGTGTTCCGGCAGGTATGTGCGCTGCTCCTGATGTTCTGTGAATGTGTTCCAGCAGGTATGTGCGCTGCTCCTGATGTTCTGTGAGTGTGCGTCGGCAGGTATGTGCGCTGCTCCTGTGCCGGCCTGTGCCCAGTCCGCACGCGAGGTCCGGCCAGCCACCCTGCTCCGTCTGGAGGTCACACCTGGCGCAGAGGATCATCCAGGAGGTTGGCATACACTGATTGTTTAAAGTGAAGACGAATCTCACTGTCTCTTGGGTGTAGCCCGTTTCTTTGAGCAGGGGTCAGGAAAATGATTTACTTTCCCCTAGGGAAATCAATTTTTACCCCAAGATAAGGAAGGCTAAAAGGTATGCGTAAACAAACTCTGACTCTTTGATGGACGCCGAATCCAGCGGACCAAGAATGGACCCACGAAATAAAAATAGGGGCGTGCATTCCGAGACGACAAAGGCTCACACCGAATAAGGTCGTGAGCCGACCACGAAGAAACGACCTGCTATTTTCAAGTCCCTGTTTTAGCTCAATTACCAATAATTTTTATTTTGCGCTTCTGATTCGGTGATATATCTATATAGACTACTGCTACTGTCAAGCATTTTCCAACATGTTTTTTGGTCTATTATATTGATTACACATACTTTGCGTTGTCATTTCTGGGCATGGGGCGGTGGGGGTATTACGCTTGAAAAGATTATCTGCTCTCAACTTAGATCGAGCCGCACACCCCATGCTGCACAATGCACATGCTCTCCGGCACAGTGCATAACCGCGGCGTTACAGCATACCATGTGGTCGGCCGTACCGCATTAATGTAGTGCTTTGCTGCACAGTGCATATCCGCGACGTATCAGCCTCCCATACGATTGGCCATACCGCATTGATGTGGTGCCTTGCGGCACAGTGCATAACTGCGGCGTACCAGTATCTCATACGATCGGCTGTACCGCATTGATGCGGTGTCTTGCGGCACAGAGCAGGTACTTGTAGGCTTTGCGGAGAAGGAACTACCAGGCTGATTTATTCACTATGATTCGTATCCAGACTAGCAGCCAGGGTCTGCAAAATATCGGAAAACTAAGCGTATACCAGTCAGTGGCATCAATACCGGTATTTACTACTATAAAGAGGCAAAACCTGGCAAGAATGCCGAAAACCCTGAGATTGGCAGTGACTGATAAAGACGACACGTAAATGAAGCGGGACTGCCGTGAAGATATTGCATGCACTATTATCTCTGTGAGCTGTCCGGGCATCTACAATGAAAATTTGAAGTAATGTTCAAGCATTTTATTTACATCTATTAAATACAACAAATTAAATCCATTAAATTTACGTGCTTTTCATTTCGAGAGCACAATGACTTTAAATGGTTTAACCCTCGCCCCACCGGGGGAGGGGGTGGGCATCGATGGCCCCCTAAGGTTTTTTTCGAGATGGCAGAAAAACGACGAGACGCAGCACCGCGGTTGAGAGCTCTATCTTTCACCACATCCTTTTCCCACCATCCCTGATTTTTTACCACAGGTCATCCAATGTCAGGTCACCAGGCGAGGTCAACCAAGGTCACCTCACTTCAACTTTTGAGCTCTATAAGAGCTACATTTCTCCGTCGATTCATTTAAAACTGCCCACACTTTATGGCCCCTTCAGGGTCTACAAGGTGTATATCCGATTTTTTACCTGAGTTCAGGTCACGAGGTGACCTCTCCCATTGAAAAAGCATGGGGAAAAGCTGTCTTATGATCTAGAAGTCACAAAAACGATTGCAAATGCTCAGCTTGCGCAGAAAAGCGTTCTTGGACACCCTGTCATAGATCCTAGGGGCCGTATTTACCTTTTGACCTCTTCAAGGTCATTCAAAGTCATCAGGGGTCAAAAACAGTAATTTGACAATAACTTTCACCTAATTAAACTAGAGCGCTGCACTAAACATCATGGTGTGTGTCTTGTCCCTGGCTTTCATTTGATATACGGAAAATCACATTCTGACTTTTGTGACCTCAGGTTATATTAGGTCACGAGGTGACCTCTGGAGGTCAAACCACTGGCGGGAGGTCATTACGTTTCACATAGCGGAAACAAGTCTGGAATTTTTCTATCGAAGTTTATTCACCATATCTCAATAGCTCTAATGACATAAGAGTTATGCCCAGTTTGCTTAAGCATTGCATATTTGAGTCAAAATAGCCTGTCGTGACCTAACTTGACCTCTGGAGGTCAAACCGTTGACCTGAGCGATTAAACATGTAAAGTAATTTCTTACTGAATTCACATGAGCTTTCTAATACACTTAGCAGATTTTCGCTAGCCCCAATATTTTCAGAGTTAGAGGGGGCCATCGATGCCCCCCCGGTGGGGCGAAGGTGGTGCCGTACCCCCGGTGGGGCGCGGATTAAGAGGAGTGTGGTAAGCTAATGCACACTATGTTATACTGTCGCCTTTTTTATGGTGGTTGCTGACATTGCTTCGAATTTGGACAGCCCCAATCGTTAAAAATCTTTACATCTGTGCTTACCTCTCCGAGAGGAGTCCTGGATCTATTCATGGCAGCGGCAGATCCAGTATAAGGACAATGAGACCCAATACATATCAAATTTCGGTAAGCGTGTGAAGAGTGAAACACTTATTCTGGATCCACCACTGATGGAGGTGAATTTTTGCTGGGATCTGTTGTTCTCTTGACAATTCATCAAGTCATAACTGGCGCTTAAAGGGAATGTGGCACCTTCACAACGTGATTTTAACTGAGATTGCCAAGTTGTAAAGCAGGTCGGAAAACCCGATACTCCATATTTCATTTGTCTTGGAACTCGATATTTCCGTAGAAAAAAGCTAAAACCTACCTGACACCAGCCCCCTCAGCCCCCCCGTCACCGGCGGCCATTGTTGTAAGCTACTGGTGTGACGACATATGCTGACGTCACGATGAGCATCAGCCAATCGAAGCCCTTGAGGCGTTTCAAGTATGGTAGTGGTTGCCAGATCGCGACATCATCCACAGGCTGATATTTATTTCTTTTTCTAGAGGAGTATTTTTAAAAACTAAATATTGAGCTTATTGTACATTTTTCAGAGAAATCGTGAGTGGTTTCATTATTTTTTACTAAAAGTACGCCTAATAACACTAAATTCCAGGATTCGACTAAGGTGCCACATTCCCTTCAAAGCAGTAGGTAATCTATTACAACTCACATTAGCAAGTACAGCGGCAGACGCCATTGACAAAGTTCAAAATCAGAAGCTCTTGACGACCCTTCCAACAGGGAAAGAGTTGGCGACGCCATATGATCCTGGCAGTTGGTGCGTCAATAAGCCCCGAAAATTATTAAAGCTCTTGACAAAGGTCAACAGCATCTAATCTTACAGTTTTTCAAGCTGTAACATATATTTTGTAACAGAGACTTACAGTATAGATAAAATGACCCAGGCATGGCCAGCTACGTTTCAAAATTTCAAAACCAATTTTTTCTCCAAATTACGATTTAATTGTTTCCAATATTGTTTTCCAATTCAACCTAGAGCGCTCTCATGCTTATACCACCAGGCACACGATACTCCAAGGATGGATTCAGAATTTCACTAAGAAGGGGAGAGGGGGGGTAAAACCTCGGGGGCGGCCAGACCATAATTTTTTTACGAACAGCCTTTGGTATCATGAAGGGCGCTTTTGTGACGCTAATTTTGCGTGTTTGCGATCCCGTTTGAAATAGCTCTGAATAAAAAACGTCGACAGGAAAATACAGAATTTCTCGACAATTTCTTTTGCGCCAGACAGGCATAAGCGGAGGCTACAGGTTGGTATTTTTAACGCCTGGGAAACTCCAAGGGCATCTACAAAACCCCGATGGGGCAAGGGCTGATGAGGACAAAACACTAGATTTTCTGTAGACGGTTTGAATCGCCATGCGGACAATAGAGCTCTTTATCAAAACACGTACTTCATTAACTTTTTTTTAATACTAGACGTTTCAGAAACAGACTTCCTTTGTCAGTAGCTCTCATCAAAAACACTGTAAGGACCCATACAAAAGGTAAAAATCGAAACAGATTACTGAAAAACACTTTGATCGCCTTGGAATATTTAAGAAAATCATCTGAATTACTCGTGATCTAAAGCTAACCGTGCCGCCGCTGTTCCCCGCCTGAAAAAACCTGATTTAGAGTTACGTGCCGAATGATCGCTTAAAATATATGCTGCCTCTAATGCTTTTCTAGTTGGTTTTGTCATGCCACTTTTAAGTATTTTGGTGTTCTCTCATTTTGGTAAATATTTACACTTATCAATATGTCTCACTACGCTGCTATTTTCGCAATGTTTTTTTACATCTCGTTTATGCTCCCTGAGTCTTGTCGAAAGGCCTCGTCCAGTTTCTCCGATATAAGATTTTTGGCATGGTCCTGAGCAGGGAATTTTGTAAATGACACTGTTTGTATCAATAACTTGATTTTTCTTCTTTAACAGGTCGCCTATTTTCTTTCCCGAGTGGATGCATATTTGGACTCCTTTTCCTTTAAACGCAGATGAGATGACTTCGGCATGTGTTGAGTTCGGTATCGTTATGCTTCTCTTTTTTTGTTTCTTCTGTGTCGTTTCTTTCGTTGTTTCGGTTTTCATTCTTGTTCTGGTTTCTTTTTCTTTGGCTTCTTTCTTTATTTTTTTTGCCTTCTCTCGCAGTTGAATCAGTAATTATTTTGGGTATTGTAAGTTTAAAAATGCTTGAAAAACATGGTCCATCTCTTCATTCAAAAACTCTTCACTACAAATTCTAAGGGCTCGTAGAAAAAAGCCTAAAACCACTCCACTTTTCACTTTTTTTGTAATGTGCTGAAAAAATAGTGAATGTAGTCTTCCTTGCAGACTGGTTTCCTGTAGACTTTGAATTTTACGTGGTCCGGTCGTCGCATGATAAGTAAATATAAAAATGTGAGTGTGTTGTCGTTTTCTTTTCTATGGTGAATTGTATGTTTGGGTCCACTTCGTTTAGAGCGTTCAGCTTTTCCGAGTAATTAAGATGATTTTCTTAAATATTCCAAGGCGGTTCAAAGTGTATTTCAGTGATCTGTTTCGAACTTTAGCTTTTGTATGTGTCTTTACAATGTTTTTGATGTGAGCTACTGACGAAGGAACTCTGTTTCTGAAACGTCTAGTTTTCAAAAAAGTTAACAAAGTACGTGTTTTGATAAAGAGCTCTATTGTCCGTGTGGTGATTCAAAACACTGGATGTTATTTTAGACCCCTGAAAAGAGCTTCTGCAAAAATAAATTACCATTCACTTAGAGCAACGTGCGATGCGAGCCCAGCCCCGGCTCCACAACAAACCCAGGCTAGGATTCTAACTGTATCTCCTTTGGGGCCCCAGAATAGCACTGCTATCTCTTAGAAGCACGATTTAAAAACTTGGTCCACCCCACAGCTAACACTTCACCTTTTATGTGATGAAAATCTGCACAGAAAGGCAATGCTTTGAATAAGTATCTAGAAACGTCAAAACTGTCAAAGTGTCCCAATATAATCTATTTTCATGTTAGATGTTTAAACGTTCGTGTTCTGAATAACACAATACGCCTATCACAGACCATTTATATTTATAAGATGGCTGGAGTCTTCTGATTTATCTGTCCGTCGATTCGATCAACTATCATCGGTATGACTATGAAACTAAGAGACTCAAGTTTAGAAGAGTTGTGTCAGCACTTGAATCAGCACTTGAATCACTCCAGTGCAGCATGGCTAATGGTTTCTTTGCCAATCAGCCTCGTCAGCTGATTTCAATCAGGATCTGGTAGCTTTGTTCATTATGAGCCGGACCCCGGTGGCTGTAAAGTAATGTGTAGAAGAGTTTCAGATGCTAAAAAAGTTTTAAGAGGAAACATTTAGGAGAAAGAAAAAGTTGATGGACGGACATAAGTAGGCCATTAGTGCTATTCGCAAAAATAAAACTAAAAAGACAATGATGATTTCTGTGGATAAGGCCCAATTCCAATTCCAAATCGACAATAGGTAGATGATAGACAGCTAGCAGGTGACATAGTTTCGAAAGCTTTGGGAGAAGAGGGGTGCCACCCTGCACCAGGGGACGTCCCCAAAATTTCAGGGCTAGATTTTTTTATTTTCTCCTGCTTATGGCTGCACATATCTGTGGCTTCCATTCGAGGCGATACTGTCATAGAAATAGAGCGCCAGATTGCCAACAACGGACCCCAATCAATGTTTTGCAATATTCAGCCCTATATTGGCAAGAAAAAGGCATTCCCGTTCACCCTCAAGTAAGCGCGGACGCGATGAATGAGCATTTCGTTAGTGTAGGCCCTTGAGTTGCACAAGAAGTCGCCCAAAGCTCCCAGAGTGTTAGCCACATACCTACGAGACTACCTCGAGTACGATCATGCTCCTTCAAAGTCACCACCATAGACTTTGCGACGTTAAAACATACCATCCTCAGTATGAAAACACATCCGCCTGCGGTATGGATGACATATGCATCCGCGTAATAAAACTTTGCATTAACGAAATCGGAATCCCTCTCGTTAACATAATCAACTGTTGCCTGGAAAGAAATGATTTTCCAGATGCGTAGAAACACTCACTGGTTCACCCGATTCATAAATCTGGGCCTGCATCTGATCCCGCTAACTTTAGACCTATATATTTGGCCCCAGTTATTGCAAAAATCGTGGAGCGAATCGTGCAGCGCCAGCTCTACTCTCTTCTCTCTAGAAACCATCCAATATCACCAGCACAACATGGTTTCAGACCTCATCACTCTACAGAAACCACCCATTTTCCCAAATCGGGTATCGGGGGACATTTCATCTTTACAGGTTTGCATGGACTTGGAAACCATGCATCCCACGACGTTAAAACCGGCAAGGCTTGATAGATGTGAGCGCCATCTATAACATATCTGCTGTTGTACCATATTGCAGCTATGAGTGGACCGTGCGGTGAGGTGAAAGTTTGTCATCAAAAAAGCTTTATGGGGACATTTTATGTCGTTGAAATTAGGTTATGGTGGACTTAATTTTTTCTGATTGTAAACGTTTCCGGGGACATTTCTACGCTGGAAAAACCTATTTATGGTGGACTCTAATTTTCTTACCAAGTACGTTTCAGGGACATTTAAACGTTCTTAATATTAAGTTATGGTGGACCAAGTTAATATTCTAATCATTGCCAGGGTGGCATGAATTTTTACTGTAATCGGATGGTAGGAGCACCACACTGTTATAAAGGCTTACTTACCTGAAGGTAAGGTAGATAAGGACAAATGTGGCTCTTATCAATGATGTGAGCATGTGAACCAAATGCCGCGTTTCATATGACTGGTCATTTTGTACCTGGCAGACATTTATCAAGTAATTTCGACTGCACAAATCACCGATCTCATGGTAAATTTACACGTGCAATGACGGGGAAGGGCAGGTATCCGCCTTTCCTCGGTTTTTTTCGGAGGTATAATAAAACGGCCGCGCGTAGCTCCAGCGTAATTTGTACACCTTCTCGCTGATCATTTGTACAACTTGAACTAGGTGTGCTATGGTACATCTAGTGCTGCGGTATAGTAAGGTGCAGTGAGTGCTGGTTCGGGTAGACACGTGCTTTTATTTTTTAACCCTCGCCCCACAGGGGCCATCGATGTCCCCCCTAAGGTTTTTTCCGGGATAGCAGGAAAATGACGAAGTGCAGCACCTCGGTCGAGAGCTTTACCTCTCACCCCATCATTTTCCCACCATCCCTGAAATTTTTTACCCCGGGTCACCCAAGGTCAGGTCACTAGGCGAGGTCAACCAAGGTCACCTCACTTCAACTTCTGAGCTCTATAAGAGCTACAGTTCGAACTCGATAGATTTGAAACTTCCTACACTTTGTGACCCCTTCAGGGTCTACAAGATGTATGTCCGGGATTTTTGATTTTGAGACCTGAGGCCAGGTCACGAGGTGACCTCTCCCATTGAAAAAACGTGGGGAAAAGCTATCTTATGATCTAAAAGTCACAAAAAACGATTGAAAATATTCGGATTGCTCAGAAAAACATTCTTGAACACCTTTTCACGGATCCCAGGGGCCATATTTGCCCTCTAACCTCTCTAAGGTCATCCAAGGTCACCAGGGTCAAAAACAGTATTTTGAAAACAACTTTTGACCTAATTAAGCTAGAGCGCTGAATCAAACACCATTGCGTATGTCACATCACTGGCTTTCATTTGATATACGGCAAGGTCACTTTTAAGCTTTCGTGGCCTTAGGTCATATTAGGTCACGAGGTGACCTCTGGTGGTCAAACCAGTGACGGGAGGCCATTACGTTTCACATAGCAGAAAAAGTTCTGGCATTTTTCTACCAAATATACTTTAGCAGATATCAATAGCTCTAATGGCATAAGAGTTATGCTCAGATTTCTAAAGCATTGCATATTTGAGTGAAAATAGCCTAATGTGACCTAACTTGACCTCTGGAGGTCAAACCATTGACCTGAGTGCTTAAAATGCAAAAATGAACTCTAGCTTTCCTTGACACAGAGATTGTTAGGAATGCTGAAGTTAAATTCAAAGTATATCGAAAGCCAACGAACAAGGAATGCTATGTATGTACATTATTACTCAGGTCACAGTGATAGGCCTTCCGTATTTGTACTGATGAACACCTGCAAGAAGAAATAGAACATATTATGACCTCGTTCACGAAACGAAAATATCCAAGAGGATTTCTGATAAATATGAAGAAGAAAGCTCTAGATATAAGAAAACGATCCGCGAAATCCAACAAAAAGGAACAGATACGATATGTTACGATACCTTACTCCAAACTAGCTGAAATTATTGCAAACAAACTTGAAGAAACGGGTTGCAAAGAAGCATTTTGTTCCGGTAAAAAACTTAGCAGCATCTTCGCGAAAAGAAAGGTCCGATGACCCAGAACCAAAAAGTGTAGTGTATTAGTTGCCGTGCGGGTCGTGCACGAAATCGTACATAGGTGAAACAGGAAGGGGTTTAAAAACAAGATTAAAATAACATAGAAGAGACCTTCGAAACAAAACAGGAAGGGGTCTAAAAACAAGATTAAAATAACATAGAAGAGACCTTCGAAACAATCCAGAATTCAGTGCATTTGTCATACATTCCATGAAAACAAATCATCTACCAAACTGGGATAGAGCTAAAATTATAGCAGTTTGTAAAAACAAAGATAATAGGAGAGCTACTGAAGCAGCACATATAGCTAAAAATGATACTTTTAACCTTAGGCCAGGCTTCATGAAATGGGCAAAATCTGCGGCTGTATTAGGAGTTGGTTAAGCAAAGAGAGAGAAATAATAATAGTTTATATAATAATAACAAAAACAATAATGATGATAAAATAAAATAGAACATTATTTAGAACAGTGATAAGTCTAGAATGTCCCGAAGCTCCCTTGTATACATTATAGAATAATTCAAGAAGCGTTATTAAAATATCCTCAAAAACGGTGCCTTTATAGTTCTGTCGCACGATAATTTTGCACAAAAATATAAACGATGAAACTGCTGCATGTCTTGATGACGGGTTCCTTATCCCTCCTACCATAGATGGTGAAGAATACATTTTTTGTCGAAACGCGTTCATCTGCCTGCTGTGTTGGTTTAAGTATTAATAGCTGTCAACCACAGTTATACACTGAAAAAAGTACACCAGAAATTGGATTTTTTCTACGGTGCCAAAATCCACTCTTCTTTCCGCGAATATGTTACAACCGATATTTTTAGATTGAGAAGCGTAAAATGCCATGAAACAAGAATAATACAACCCCATCCCGTGGGGTGTGAAAATATCAACTACCAAAAAGTACGCCACTTTTAGTATTATTTCTACGGTGCCAAAATCAACTCCTCTTTCCAGCATTATTCCGCAACCCATTTTACACCGGTGTAATGCAAAAATGCATGTGTTTTGAAGGAATATTATTATACCACTGGAGTAAAAAGATTGTCAGCTAAACCGAAAGTGTGTAAACTGGAAGTGAGGGGGTAAAAATAGATTAAAACGTGAAATTCCTGGCGTAGAAAAATATTTGCAAGGTGCAAAATGAGCCCGCGTTCAATATTACGTTGCTGCGGAAACGAAACACCGATTAAAAAACGACCCAGTTTATTCTCATGGAGCGTTTGAGGTCAGTTTAGTCTGATTAGGCTGATTAATATACACTCTGATAAACATACACAACGCAACGGAGAGTTTAAATCATTTGTTTTCATACCCACTTCTAATAATCTACATAAATACCTCTAATTTGCACTATAATCTGGAACAGTATTTAAATTGACCTTCAATCACTAAAATTATTTAGTTCCTCTTTGCACAAACATCACTATGTATATGGTTTTTGTCTTAGGCATCTGCTTTTTTACACTGCCCAAATTTTCCTCTTTTATATCCGCTTATCACTACATCATTTTCGCTCATCACCGCAAACCACCTCTGAGGCGCTACACAGCGTTCTTAACACGCGCACTGAAGGGGGTCTCGGAGGCCAGCCCCACCTTTTTCCGAGGTGGCCGGAGAACCGTTCATGGCCAAAAACGATAACTTTACCTAGGCAATGGCCTCTGTGACCTGTTACTAAATCTGATTTAAACATAGGTCACCCACCATTGGTTAGCTTATACCCTGAGGAGCACCCAGTGAAAAATCGGAATATGATTCTTTTTTAATTTTATATCTAAAGAGGAGTTCACAAGGTCACGATGTCAAAACCTGACCTGAAGTCAAAGTTTTTTAGTTTTCTTATCTGAACCCTTGTATCTTCTATCCAGCAATATTCATAGAAATTAATTCAGATCAGCCACTTTTAAGATACAAAATTATTTCTGATTCAATGTTCGTATTAGCCTTGGAAATTTCATGACCTCTATCTGGTGACCTCTTTCACCTTTGGTCCTGAAAATGGGCCCAACTTGTTCTTTTGTATGGAGAGCCTTGGGTAAAAGTTTGGTGGAAATCCGAGAAGTGGGTCATGTTGGACTTTTTCGTGCCTACCTGGACGATTTTTCCTAGAATGACTCATCTATGTCCCGAGAGTGGCTAAGAAAAGCATCACTATTGGGGGGGGTTGAAACCACTATACTGTTCGGAAACGGATACATTCGATATTTTTGCTGGAATATTATTGGATATGCTTAATTCAAGTGAAAATATAGGTTATCACTAGCTCACCACTGTGGATCCGGGCCTCTTCTAGAAAATCCTTGACGACGTCCTGGATGCCAGACAAAGATATGTATATAAACGATTCATTCAGGCCCATTGAGGCAAATTCAACAGCTCTTTGCTATTTTCTGCACTTAGCTAGAATGATTTAGTCTTCGTTTCTTCTCCACGGCTAGACTAACCTCCACGCGTCAAGATCAACACTTTATGGGATGCAGAACTGCAATGCGGTGATTCAAGCTCAGAACTGAAGGGAAAACAAAACGGCAGCATTCCACCCACGTGTCAACTGTAGTAAAAATACCTTCTTATATCATAGAAACACACTCAAATGAAGATAAGAAGAATTAAAACATTCATTAAGCGTAGTTAAATCAGCAAATATCTCGTTTTAATCTATTGGCAGAATTGTTTCACCACAGGAGAGTAAGACTATTCTTGAGGTAGTTTGCGAGTTCCATAGAAATACTATACAGAGTACATGTACGGATAAATTTACCCCTTTGCATTTTCAGCACGAATGGAACTGCCCTGTGCTAAAATAGCACAGATATTAAATTATCACACGCTTGTAATTTACACTTTTAATTCTAAAATTAAGCTAGTTGTCAGAATGAATTTACTAAGAATTCTAAACAAATGCTCGAAAATGGGATACGTTTAGGACTAGACAGATTGAAATTCTACGCTCCAGGTGTTGTTTTTTCAGTGTACACTCCTCAATCTTACACTCAGAGTTCGAAAAATCTTCCAACTTGCCAACAATGTTGGTGACACTAGTCGATCACGTCGGTGAAAAAATATAGGCAAGCTTGTGCACACATCAGCGTCAAAAGTTAACGCTTAGTCTGCCGATATGCTATTTAAGATTCAAAAGGACTCAGTGCTTCTGGAAGATAATTTCCCGTTGGTGCCAAGTCCCAATATTCCTGGTTAAACAAGTTTGGTTTGAAATTCCTATGGTAAGGCTGGAAAAATTCTGCTTGCAGTTCCCACCCAGACTTTTGCGGGTCTTTTGAACTGATTGCTATGTTTTTAACTCCTAGGCTGCATAGGTCCCCGTTGTGTGCCGCCCTGATAGGGTACGGGCCCCATCTGAAGTTGTGCGGGTCCCTATATTTTTCATACGCCCAACTACAAGATGGAGAGTGGCGGGAGGTGTGTGAGGGCGGTTCACGTTGGAGTGGGGAGCCCCAGGACAGCAAA